>CM076582.1:422737499-423097069 GCA_034641835.2 Pinus albicaulis
GCTATTGATTCCTAGTTACAAAAGATAGAATCACGATAGATCACTTACCGTGATTCCTTCGCTGCTGTTGTCGAAGAAGAAGTGGCGCTTCCGTCCCTAGCTGGACAGGTCATGATCCATGAGCTTGCTGCATCCAGATACCTGTGCACATGCAAAGAAGAGAGATAACATGCAACGTAATATTTTACACTTTATAACTATCGATCAATTAGAGAGGAACGAATGAAATTGCATTATATAATGGAGAAACACAATCATGGAACCAATAGCAGAGTCATGTATATTAAGATACGAGAGAACGATTACAATCGATGCTCTAACATCATGATCTTCCTTTGACAGAATTCTAGCAGGACGTGTCTCACAAAGCTCGTCAGGGATTTGAAAAAACTATCTCTCTCATGGGGTTCTCCTTAGCTCTGCTCTTGATTGTCACTCAGCTATAATTTCCTTCCCAAAAGTTCATCTAGCTAGCAAATGGAGAAGGCAGGCTTTTATAGAAGGATAAGGAGAGGTTAGGATCCCTATAATCATGGGGAAGAGTCCTATCTCTTAGGAAGGTTCCATGAGAGGTGGAAAACCACTTGCTAATCAGGGAGATCCGAAGCCAAACAACCCAACCTCTTTTTGATGATTCGTTCTGAAGTTTTTAGAATCAAACTTTCACCTTCTATTGTTAAAAAAAATTCCTTAATAGGCTTGGCATGGGCACAACACAGGGATAGAGTGCCAGCTGGTGCGCCCACTAGTGTATATTTTCCCCATTGGCACGAGGGATAAACTAGCTACTCACGCTAATGAAAAACATGGGTTTTTAGTGTTTTTCAGAGGAAATGTTCTTGAGGAGAATTCTTTCCCTTATGCAAAAGGATGCCATCAAGGTGTTTTCAGGACATTTTACTATCCATAGGTCACGGGAATAGTCCTCCAATGTATGGGACAAGGAATTGCAGGGACGGTGGAAAATTTTTGTGTAACAGATGCCCCTTAAAGCATGAGGTCTGAGAGAGAGGGAGGGGTGAAATACTTTATGATAACACATCCAACTGAAAAAACTACCATTGGAAGACCTGCGAATAAAAATACAACTGATATATCTAATACATGATATGTGGTATGGGCACAACCATCCATAATAAAGTGTTCAAAAACTGGGATCCAAGGTATGGACACAGCCATCCAGTAAAATAAGGATCGACAAGTAGACTCAGGTATGGTCGTAGCCATCCAATAAAAAGAGTCATGTAACAAGTCATAATAATCCACAAAGAACCCACAGCCTAGATTTCATCAGAAAAAATCCAAGGTCTTTTTCTCCATCTTGATCCGAACAAAGTACAAGTTCGAGCATGCGAATATGTGATATGAAGTCGAAAATGCAAGAACATCGTTTGATTACCAGCCAATGTTGAAAATTGTTAACAGATGTGAGAGAAACAAGCAATAATGACAATGGCTCTCAAGGTACGAGAGGTATAATCCACAGAATGTAAACAGTGATTTGGCATCGAACACCTGCAAAATCATCCGATCGAAGGCCAATAATGAAAACCTTGCGTCGAATGCGAACAACCTTCCATTGAGGAATGCAAGCTCCAAGGTTCCTAAAGGGAGTCTCTAGACCAACTTCCCAGATAATGAACTGAAGTCGACAAGAAGTGACCTTGATCAAAGGTGGGCCATAATGTTCCCCACATCATCGACATGAGAGAGAGGGATATAATTTTTGTGAATCAAGACCAACAGAGAATCAGAGGGAGGGTGAAAACTACAAAGCCAAACTTCTCTTGAACATATCGGTGGCACGACATTGGATTTGGCAGTATTTGACATCAGGGGATCTGAGGTCATGGTGATGTGGCAAAGAGCAGATGAGCGGTCAAAAGAGATTACCGAAACCCATGAAGGCAAGCAGATAAGGAGATGAGATGTCCCCAGCCCGACACGCATGCAGACAAGTGCCATGTTCAAGAGAGACATATTGTCGACACGACTATAATATTGGTTCCATTTTCCCCACCATTTCTAGCGAGTAGCCCAATTATTTTTGAAAACAAGCTTGAAGGGGATAGTATATGCTTGCGATGTAAGTTTTTCCTTTGGACAAATCCAACCTAGTACATTTTACGAGCCCTAGGAAGGAGGAACTCAAGTAACTTCATTATGATGGAGTTCGTTGTCATCAGTTTTAAACGAGTCTGACAAAGGAAGAACTCGACGCCTTTTCATATTTAGAGAGTTTTAAAGGACAACATAAAAGAAAAATCCAACAGTCCCTTTTCGTAGGTAGTCCCACAGATTTGAAAAGGTAGAAAACTATTTCTGAGAGAACCTCCTAGTCGTGATAGGCTAGGGTATTCCTTTTTCGTAAATAATCTATCCCAGCCTAAAAAATGGGTAAACATATACTAGGCAGATGTCGTTTCGTAGCCAATTTAACGAGCTCAAAATGACAAGTGACTTGACAATATTTTCAGTTTTAGAGAGTCAGAAAAGAGCTGAAAGGTGACTCCAGTAGTGAATTTTTCGTGTTTTTACTGAGTCCGAAAAAGTATAAAACACAAATCGTCTCTTCGTCAAAACCACGTGAAAAACCTGTTTCTACACAAAAAGGCGCATATAAAACATATTCGATGAAAATAATGTGAAATATGTCGACAAACATGTTTTAAAAACCCATTTAGGACTTGAAAAAGCTATAAAAGACCAACAGTGGTAAAAAATATTTACTTTTCACTTTTTACCTCTCTGTAGAGCAACAGTGACCCTTTTGTGCTTTGATCTTCAGGCTACGAGTGCGACCAATCCAGTGGAACAAATCGACTTCCGTCTAGTTTAGGTAAGAGCTGACCTCTTTGTCCATCTTTTAAGTTACATTTTACTGTATTTGATCATTGTTTGAGGTCCTTTAGGGAAGGATTTTCAAATTTTAGGGCTCCGCAGTTGGCGCGGGTTCTGGGCATGGACCTGTGACAATCCTCTCTGTTTTACATAGAGGTCGTGCAAGCTAGTGTGGGTTCTGGGCACAGACCCGTGCCAATCCACTCTGTTTTACACATAGGCCGTACCAACTGGCGCGACTATTAGCCAAACAGCTGCGCCAACGGCGCAACACAAAATCCGGCTACAATTCCTCAAAAAACAACCAATGAAATGTGATTTTGAATAACCAAGGAGGTTTATAACTTTCCTATGTTTGATTGATGTAGGTATCCAAAAAAAAGGATGGTTATTGAATGGAAAGAGAGAGAGCATAGCGAAGAGGATGAACTGGAAATGGGAAACAAGCATTGTATGAATGCTCTTTGAAATTGAGGGCTGAAAAAATTATATCTGACACCATGTCTCTGGGCTCAGCCCGAACTACTGCAGTATCTCATCAGAATTTTGGATGAGGATGAGGAGAAATTTAAACTTTGGGACCAGGAACTTGAGCTTGAAGTATCAGATGTATACTTCATCACTGGATTGTCACGCAGGGGTCCAGTCCCTATTCTAACCAGTACCAAGCCTTCAGGAGAAAACATGACAATGGTCATGAACAGGGTGTGCCCAGGGGCACACAAAGGGACAGGGAGTGGGAAAGTAGACATTTAGACCATCCCCAATCTAGCACTAAGAGTAGTGCTACACACCATTACGCGGGCTGCAGATCACAGGCACCGTACGAGGCCACAAAGACATAGCTACTGCTTGCATCGGAGTGTATGAACCCAACTATCTTTGACTAGGCCATGGCCGTGACCATGAACATTAAACGACAACTCACAAAATGCAAGCAGACCAAACTGAAACAGTTTGGATATGGGTCAATTTTGGTGTTTTTCTTCCTGGAACAATTACCAATTTTTCAATGCCAGGAGGCCATAGTCCCGGATCCAACACTGAGAGAGCCACGGATGGCTTGATGGGCGGCATTGATGCCTAGGGCAGGGGGTTTCCAGAAAATGTCCTGGCGGCCCAAGTTATTTGACTGGCTCTGACGATAGTTGATCATGGTGGAGGATTGGCCCTATACGGGCACCGATTTTACCAGAGACCCAGACCTTCTGCTCCCAGAGCGAGAGGACTGGGACGAGGAGCTTGCTAAGACTCTTTTTAATTTTATGAGTTTTATGATTTTTTGGTATACATGGATGTTCTAACAGCTAATCCTATATGTATGCAGATGTTGGCCCAGAGAGGCCCGCCAGAATTTCACCAATAGTGAGGAGGACCCCTCTCGCTCATGACCCTCAAGGTGAGGGGGGCGAGGGGGACGATCTCGTACAGAACCTAGAGGGGATCACTTGCAGAGTTCCCGATTATGCTCGTTTAGCTGATTTTCCCCTAGTTTATCAGAGGCACACCGTAGTGGTGCCAAATCGTCTCCACCACTTACTGAGGCGGTTGGTGCAGGCAGTGACGTGCTACCACGAGCACCATGCCGATTAGTCACCTAGGCTTTCTATTTGCATATTTTTGAGAGACATGTCGTCTCCAGATGTAACTGAAACAAACATGTATATTTTGGTTTTATATGATGCACACGTTGCAAAAACTCGACATATATATATATACATCTATTTTCTACATGGATATGCTTACATATGAAATTTTTTTACATGTTACGCAAATGTCTAATACAATGTTATCTAATTTATCAGCTAAATAATCTGTGACCCAATGTAAAAGTTAAAAGTTCGCAAAATCCATCAAACCAACATATTTTTTTTACACAAGCTTAAAAGCACAAACGTAAACTATGCTTGAAAATGAGTTTTATGTTTTATGCAAGCTTAAAACACAAATGTAAACTATGCTTGAAGATGGGTTTCATTTTTACACAAGATCGAAACAAAAAATAAACTATGCTTGAAATGACAAGGAAAACCAGGCATGCCCCCAGCATGGTGACTCAATTCGATGTGTACATGCCCCCCAAGCTTCAGTCCATAGAAAATGGAGTGAAGGTTCAAAACACAAGAGTAAGAGAGACTCGACCTGAATTTTATGAAATCTAAAAAAAACTCGAATTGAATGGGAATGTGTTTCATTATTTTAAAAAGGTTGAAAAACTTAAAAGAACTGTCCTCAAACCAGCTTATTTCATTGTTTAGGGAGCTTGACACAAGAAAAGGAACTATGCTCCGACGAGATCAAAGGAGCAGCTTCAGGAGGGGGAGAATCAGATGCAGCAATGATCTCACAATAATTGATTTCAACCGAGGTCAGAGGCATCGAATCTCCAAAAGAGGCAACTTGTTTAGGAGAAGGGATGATCCAAGGGTCATCTGACCGAGAGATCATCTTGACTTGAACGGTATGGGGTGATGGAAAGGGAAAAATACCCATAAGAGTGGGATATTTGAAAAGTCTCGGTCCCACACTGTCAAAAGGAGTAGGTATCTGATCCACATATGGGACGCTGTTCTCAGATGACGAGGTAAAGAAGGATAACTGGTCAACAGTAACAATTTTTCCCTCATGCATAAATTTCAACACGCGAAAGAGGGTGGACAGCATGCACAACATAGCATGGGTCCAACTGCGACTGAGCAAAAGATTATAGTTGAGTTTCGCATCAACAAATTCTACTTCGATGTTAACCGTTGTTGGAATGGGGTCTCCTAACAAGATGCGAAACTAGTCCAATTTTGATATTTTTGATTATATGTAGCCTAGCGGAGGGGTTTTGGGTTGGGTCAAAGCCCCGAACACATTGTAATGGGTCAAAGGGTAAACTAGGGGTCCGAAAACCATGGGTTGTGGACCATAGGAAAGTCGAGGCTATATTGTTATAAATAGAGATGCATTTTGTATTGTAAAGGATAAGAAATGATGAGCTATTGATGTGATTTTTTGTTTAAGCGATCTGTTTGGGTTTTGGGGAACAAACTCCTACTGGCTATGTGCGCGGAGATCCTAGTTCAGCTGTGTGTGGACCCTGCTCCTATGTGCACAGGTTGGGAAGGGGATTGGAATTGTAAGGAATAATTGATGAATGAATGAATGCAGAAGATTGTTAGAGAACTGAATCTATGAATACTGTTATATGAATTACTGGTAATTGATGTATTATGTGTTTCTGTCCTTAAGCTGCATAAGATCTATGTACTGTGTTCTTGGATCTAGATCTGTCATGTTCTGTTTATGTACTGCTGTATTGATGGTATAACAAGCATATAACTATAGATCTAGCGGACGTGGATGCAAATAGGGACTTAATTAACTCTGTGTAGAATAAGGTAATTGGGGATTATGGGATCTAGCATTGATCTGCTTGCTTTACCCATCCTTTCTCAAGGTGTGGAAACCTAGTTCCAGTGCCCACCCATATTACTTCGGGTGAGACTTTGACCTGCGAAAGCGGGTCACTGCCGAAAGGGCTAGTAGTATAGGGGTTTGTTGGCAAACCTTGCTTACCGAACCTGGGTCAAGACCCCTCGAGCCAACAAATGGTTTCGTTGCCAGGACCGAAGGATTTTGAGAAAGGGATTGGGCACTTACAAAATAATACTGGAGAAAAGCACCTACAAAGGGCCCCTAGGAAACCATGGCGGTGCACTTGAAGATACCTACCTTCAAGGGCACGGTCGATGAAGACATGGAGCAGTTTTGGTTTTTAATGGAGTCAGTATGGGTTGCGCAGGGCGTGATGGGTGACACTATGAAAAAATCATAGCTATCCCTAGCCTTTGAAGGAAGAGCTATGGACTGGTATATGGGATACATATCGAAAAATAAGGACGCAACTATCTAGAACATTAAGGAACGCCTGGAACATCAGTTCTGGAACCCTAAATCCTACTCCCAGGTCGTAGAAGAATTAAAGGACTTCATCGCCATGCTACTCCCTCAGTTACGCGTACCTATGGGCCGCCAGACTTTTGACTCATAGGATGAGGCCTTAGTAGCTGCGATGAAATTATAAGCTACACCTCTAAAGGATGTTGTAGTAGAAGTACAGCAGATCCAGGTGCAACTTGCGGCTATGCAGTAGGAAAGTCAAAATCTACAACAAGAGAAAGGAAGAGGGGTTGGCATGAAACTAGATCACACGGTAGGCCACTCGGGACCAAGAGCATGTAGTCCAGGACAGCAGGGCTCAAGGGAACCTTCACTTTGGCCCGAAGGGAGCTACGGATCAGGATTGCGTAGTATCCACCAATGGCCCTGTAATGGCACCCCTCTTTCCGAACCAAAGCGACGATGGTGCCGGTCTTGCCGATCGATAGGCCATGAGGAGCAGGACTGTTGAAGCCCTAAGGAAATGATAAATATGGGAAAATACCCTACCTCACCAAGAAATCCCTTGGGCAGGGATGACTCCCCCCCTGAAGGAAGGGAAGGGATCCGGAGCGGAAGCACAGGTCGAGGTCGAGGCCAGTCACTTTGCTACAACTATGGAGGCATGGGGAATTTGGTGAAGGATTTTCTGAATCATTTATGACAGTCCTGCAGGTATTTTAGGCAGTGGGGCCATACACTGGAAGATTTCCCAACCTTAAAATCAAAGATACAGGAAAAATAGCTCCCATCTGCGTAGAAGGTGCGAAGGGTTCAGACCGGGCTAGGGGGAAAGGACACCAAGGTAAATGTAGTAACGCGCAGTGGATTGGCGACTGGGGGAGCTAAGGAGAAAGCCAAAACTGACTCACTGATCCACAAGGTAGTTAGAAATCAAGAAGGAATGGACCTGGGCAAAGCGAGGGAGACATTTATGGAGGCTCGAAAATACTTTCTTGAGACTAAAAGTCCACCCTCCGCACACCTGGGAGCTGAGGAAGTAACTACGGAAGTTACACCTTTCTTAAAAGCACGTGTGAGGTTGCTGAGCAACCCTCAGGTAGTATGAAATCTGCAGGCTTTACTAGAGAGAAACACAACATGAGCTACCCGGTCACCCGACATCAAGGACGTGCATAAGTTATACAAATACCAAAGATGCACTGGCAGAAAAATGCAGCTGACAGTCCAGATCGGTGACCATGAGATGGATCGGGTTATATTAGACCTTGGATTAGACACCAATATACTACCTAAGCACACTTGGCAACGCATGGGGGAACCCAAGCTGGAGAGACCCACCATCTAGCTTCGAATGGAAAATCAACAAAAAATCATTCCTCTAGGTAGACTCCTCAGCATTGTGGTTGACATCACATGGGTAAGGATCCTAGCTAATTTTGAAGTGATAGAAATTGTGGGAGATGTGGACCCCTACCTTGCACTCCTCAGTCTGGACTGGGCTATAAACATGGGGGGAATCATCAATCTAAAAAATCGTAGCATGATATTTTAAAAACAAGGGCATGCGGGTCATTTTACCTCTAGACCTGGTAGAAGGAAAATTTTATGTAGAACCTATACCTAAGGAGGGGGATGTGGATTATGTCTATAAATTGTCAGCGTGTGACACTGTACCATGCTACGAGGAGGATATTGAGGATCCTAGTAAGGATCTAGAAGCTTGGCAGGCCTGGCTAGGAGAAGCCTCTACGTTGCATTGTCTTCGTATCTCAAGGGACTCCCTCTGTAAGGATCCGGTTGAATCACAAGTAAGCAACATGCTTCCTATGACACTTTTTTTTTCTGCAAGTAGCGGCCCCATGCAGCGAGCAATCCCACGACGGCGACACAGCCAGGGGTCAGGCAATTGGTTTCAATGTAAACCCCCCTTAAAGCCTTATTAGAACAAATAATAAAAATATCTTGGTCTTGTGCCATGAGCTACTTAGGGAGCAAGCCTGTGTTGGGGTAAGGCAGGTAGCTGTCACCTATCGGTAAGCCTAGCGTAACGAGTACACCTAAGTTACTAAGGACGTAACAACTAGCCATTGGGACTGTACCCTTCGGTAAAAAGCAGAAGTTACTGTTGAGAGAAGCGGCTCCTGAGTCGTTGGTAGATATGGTTATGGGAATTTTTTACCGTTCCTGGGGAAACCCGCCCCCCGTAAAATATCTCCCCCTATCATCCGATGGAAAATGTTTAAAAGGGGGCGGGATAGTCCGGTTAGTGGCAGTGTCTCATGGGAACAAGAGGCCTACTTTACGTGTCTCAAAGAAGCAATCGAGCAACGAAATTTGTTGCAATTACTACACCCCTTTCATGACTAATCAACCTCCCCCATTAGTTCATAGTCACCCTGAGCCGACAACTACCCTTACCGAAACCTTCACCCCAACAGAACCTGAGGTTAAAGAAGTTATGGAAGATGAGCTTGAGTTAGAAGAAGTCCCCCCTCCATGAACCACAAGGAAAAGCAAGGAGAAAGCTTAGAGTTCAGTGACTACCCCACAGGCAGCAAAAAGGCCCCGAAGTTTCCCAAGACATACCAGGCCTCCAACCTCAGGACAAGATGACCGGGAGGGGGCTCTGCCGGCTAGCCCGATCAACTGGTTACCCCCCTTCGTTTGACTAGGAAGACTGTCCATGAAAATACCAAAAAACTTGGATGGCTTGATCACCTACCTGCAGACTCCGCTAACCCAGGAGAGGTCCCCATCATCGGTGACCCCTGTGGACGCCTCCATGAGGTCAAGTTCGAGGATCATGATCTGGCAGACCAGGATGATTTCCTGGAATTGGCCTATGCTTTATAATTTGATACACTCTATGAGGATGATAGGATCATGGTAGTACCTCAGCGATGGGTATGCGGCTTGGTGGGATCCAGACTCCTGAATCTGCTCCATATGCCCCACTTTGGCCGATACATCATCACAGATCGGTTGGCACGTAAGTTACTCACCCTCATTCACAATGGCTACTTATGGATTTGCGACGGGGTCCCTATCAATGCTAAGTTGATCCACAATATTACAGGCCTCCCGATGCAGGGGCCACACCCGCTTGCAAAAGTCGGAAAGAAGTCTAAAGCTGCTACCGCTCTGTTTGTTCGGGAGAGTTATGCAGTACAGTGAAATCAGCGAGGGTTTGTGATCCTAACCATCAATGACCCTGCTACACAGATGGGCACTTGACTGTTAGCCTGAAAACTCATGCGAAGGTTCCAGGTTGTGACTATCCCTTCCTATGTCATCTAGCTAGCTTGCCAGTGCGCGAAGGGTGTGTCCTTTAATTGGGCTCAACACTTGTGCGATGAATTCCTCGCTAATGTCCGCAAGTCTCAAGAGCACGGGAAATATTTCTTCTATTCGTGGTTGTTATTCCTCATCGCACTAGTCGCCTGGGACAAACTAGAGGATTTAGACATTCCAGAACTCCTTGGTGGGATGTGCGAAGGCCCTCGGTATGCTCACTTATGGGACTCTAAGGATGAGTAGCGCATCGAGGATAACAAGGTCTTTTGGGTCCTCTTCCAGAGCAGTGTCGCCACTGCCATAAACTCCCGACCCCACTTATCTCTCACCATATATGACAAATACAAGCATATTGCGACATTACAAATCACCATGCACCATGTCTGGATTCGTAGCCTTGCCAGTCAGACATGGACATATTTCCCCTATGTTAGGGTTCTGTAATTTTAGCAGATTGGTAAGACTAAAACTGCAGAAGCAACATCATTTCAACCAACTTTGGGATTCTAGGATCTAGCCCTCCTGAATCCAGAGAGGGATCTCTCCAATATGTACAAAGATGGATTTGTCTTTGAAGTTTGGGGTTATGATATTAGGCTAGTTATGAAGGCCAAGGGTTTGTTTGTTTTTTGGGTGGTTGAGCATGATTACTATTTGAGGTGGAAAGTTCTAAGTGAAAAAAGTTTCAAAGGTGAGAAGTTGCAGGCAATCAGAGTAAGCTTCGACCAAAAAGATAGATAATTGCAGGTTTTAGTCCATTGGGCTATGGAGTCATAATAGGGTTTAATTGGAATAGCAAGAGTTAAGAGTGGTCCATGGGGAAAGTCATCTATGTCTAAGGATCTCTTTGAAGATTGATTTATGGAATGGAATGATACAATAAGAAGGAGAAATAAACAAATGCAGAAACAAGAGCAGTCCAGGATCTGGTAAGTACTTTGAAACTAGCCAGCCTTTGACATGGACTCAAGAAAAACATAAAAGTAAACTAGGATCTGGTAAGTACTTTGAAACTAGTCAGCCTTTGATACACTTTCAATAGAAAACATCTCAAAACAAAGGGAAACTTGAAGGCAACTTTTGGAGTAGAAAATAACGGGCCGGGCTCACCACAAATCCTCTCCTAGCTCTTCTTTACTTGGTTACTTTCAATACAAATACAAAGATAACAACAGAATGGCCTAAGATCTGGTAAGTACTTTGAAACTAGCCAGCTTTTAACACATTCCAAGGGGAACAATCAGGCAGTCTGTGGGATCAAACTGGGACCAGGGCTCACCATATCTTCCTCAGTTCATCTTCACTAAACATATATTGAAAATAACATCTAAGAATAACATTCAGCTAAGACAATAAGATGAGGGAACGCCAACATTCCTATGCTTAAATTGAATTAAATCATTCCTAAATAACACAGATGGAAGAAAACATTCAGATAAATATTTTCAGTGAGAGAAGGTTACTGATATACAGTATGTCCTGACTCTATGCCTACTGTTCTTTATAAGAGAATATGAAACAGAGATGGAAACAGAAACAAAATAACAAGTTACAATTAGAGAAACATCACCGTCAACATAGACCAGGATCCCATAAATCAGCTTGTATTGATGCTTCAAACCAGTTACAACTTTAAGTCCAGTGCTTTAGGTTAGCAACCATCTACACATCTCAGCCTAACCTATCTATCACCAGCAGAGCTCCAAGAGCCAGTGAATACTATGTACAATCAAAAGTTTAAGCTCAAGTGTATATCAAAGTTCTAGAACCAACCCCTCACTCATCCTCTGAAGAAGTATATATAGAAGGATGAGGAGGTGAGATCTGATAAAAGATCTCAATTTACAATTAATACAGACTTAATGACTTCTTGGCCTTTGAGGGGCTCAATGAAGAAATTTACATGGGTGTACTCTGTATTAAATGTTTTTTACATAAAGATTAAGCTCAGTGGGAGCTTTTGTTGACCTTTGAGGCTCTGTGTAATGTTGAAGTAACTCTGTTGATATTTTGTCATTAAGTTTCCTTGCAGAAGTAAATTTTTGGCTGTGCGGAGGCGAAAATATTCATTCGATCAATAACTTCGGCCTCTGATTGAGTACTTTGAGAAATAGGTGGCACTATGGTAGCTGAGGAATCAATTTTCCCCAGATTGTGGCAGTGGAGGCATTCCTGCTAGATAAAACACTTTAGGTTTTCTGTAAACTGTGTTTTATTTCGGGGATTAGGCTTTTGATAATCATTCTTAGCCGTAATCCCCGTAATCCTGTCTTTAATCTTCTGCTCTGATACATTCTGGTCTTCGGCACTGATACCCTTTGACTGTGCCCCTTTCATGGTGTTTTTGTTGGTGTGCAGGGCTACGCAGGGTTCATAAGGTGTCAATGGTTGATGTATCATTGATAAACGAGAATTTTAAACCCTGTTAGTGATTTCCTGTGGTGAATCGAAGGCGGGAGGGTCGTCACCCTCAACCTTCGTAATTTCTTCAGCGTAGCGGAAAAATACATTGAAACCCTGCAAAATACGAAAAACTATTATAAAACCTGCATATATAGGTTAACTGCATCGGGAGGCGTGTGAAAAAAGCGGGGCCGTTGGATGGCCTCATCCAACGGTCAGGATTGATCGGGAGAGATCGTAGAACGAGTGGAAAAAGATTAAATACAAGCCGTCGATCATGCAGAGATCGACGGTCGAGATTGAATGAGGAGGCGGAAAAAAGGAGAATGAATCTGAGCCGTCGATCGTGCAGAGATCGACGGTCGGGAGCAGAAGTTGAAAGTCAAATGGAGAAATCGGGAGATGAATTGTGGGCCATTGATCTGCAGATCAGATCGACGGCGGAGATGCTGTTTCCATTGTACGATAGCCCGGCTTATCATGTGTGTATCTTGGTTAACCATCGGACATCTTCGGCGAGCGATCTCCATCGGATGAGCGAGTTCGGATCCGACGGCTGTGGTCAATATCGCTGGGCATCCTCGTCTGAACTTTAATGCGCGATGGATGGCGGTTTTTGAAACAATGCTCGGGACATGTGTCAGCCAGTGTATGGAATCGCTACCGATTGGGAAAAAACCGCCCTCGCCCAAAGGCGGTGCGATAGATACCACGCGGTTTTGCAATCGGTTAATGGATGGCGGGGACCACCGGGCTTGATGGATTCCGCACCGTCGGATCTACATATCAGATCGACGGTGGAGATTGCTCGGATTTTGGACCGGTGGAAAACCAGAGAGAAATAATAAAAAACCAAAGTTTTGATAAATAACTTAATTTTAATATTTCGTGGGCGGAAAACGTAAAAAATAGGGTTAGGCGCCCGATTGCGGGGCCGTTGGGTGCATGGAGAATGATATGACCGGGGGGTTAAAATGGAAGGGGCTAATCGCATATCGGAACTTCGGGCCCAGGTTTTTCAATCAACCCATTGTATTTTCTGCGATTGCGATTGCACAATCAGTCTTTCAATCAACCCATTAAAATATTTAACACGTGATTTTGGTTTTTAGACCAAAACTTTGGAAAAGTGGGTTTTTAGGTTTACAAAGGAAAAAATTGATCGGGCATGAAATATTTTACAAGGTTTAAGTACGGAGGGCGGGCCCACGGCATATACATATAAAATAATGATGCGATCGGGGGTTATTCAATATAAAGGCTGATCGCATCGCAAGTTTTTAAAACTAGCAATAAACCTGCGCTCTTGAATATTGCGATGCGATAAGCACCGTGAGGGACTTAGCACGTGGTTCCAGGGCGGAGGCATGTGGGTGGAGTGGTTTAGAAACTTAGCCCAAGGGGGCTAAAGCTTGTATATAAAATATGAATTTTTATTGATTTTTCAACGTTTTCAAAGGGTTTCAAGGGTTTCGGTATAGTTAAAAAATGGGTTTTTAACTATGGAAAAGTGGTTTTCATAAATGGAAGAAGAGGATTTATGAAAACAAGGGAGTTTTTTATGGAGAAAAAGAGGGATCAAATGAAGGTTTGAGAAGGGGGAAAATGAAGGTCTTGCAATAGTCTTTCATTTGGAATCAGCAGAACTTTCTGAGTATAAAATGGAAATAGTAATGAAGATTTTGGACAGAGGCATGAGGCCTTCAAGGAGCCTTCAAGAGCCAACAATTTTTAGTGATAAGCTTTGTTCCTTGGAGGCTCACAAAAGTCTTAGCCACCTTTTGGTATAAAAAATATTATAGGTGGCTAACAGTGGCTCCACTTGGGGATGGTGCCTTCTTGAAGGCATCAAGAACTTCAGACTTGAATTCTCTGGGAGGCTGACTTGTGCCTGATCCATTGGGTTTCTCTTCCTTTACTGAGATAATCTTCTTTGAAACATATTGGCAGCTATGAAAACAATGGACCTCATCAATACAAACTTTCTACCTACCCAATCCTACTGATCTAACATTTTTTCTTCATAAGAGTGCACTTGGATTGGCAAACTCTTTTCACAACATTTTATTCTTTTGAAAGAAGGAAATATAATCTATTTATACCCCTTATTTCTCCCTGAACTCAGATTGAACAGTTGATTTCAGATGCTTCTCTACCTAATCTACTATCTGTTGGGATTAAACTGTCCAACATATTTTTATTCTCTAAATTCTACAACAGAAATTTAAAAGCACTCAAGTCAGGATTGAATAGTTTAACTTGATGCTGGTCTATGGCATAAAAACAAGCTGCACACAGACATTTATTTTGCAGAAAATTAAATCAAAATGGAAGGCTTAAGATCCGAAATTTTAAAACACTTCCTTCCTCTTTTCTACAGCTCTGATTTGACTCTTATTGAGTTGTCTTTCCTTTTTCTCTAGTTCAGATTTGAGCTGGTTAGAACCAGATTTTTACATATTTTTGACTCAGAAAATAAAACATATTTGAGTCATCTCTCTTTGGAAACTAAGGCTCAGGTTTTGAACATGTTTGAACCTTTCATTTCTATCCTAATCTATCTACTGATAAGCCAAGATTAAACAGTTTGGAAAATCGAATTCACTATCCTATCAACAGAAAATTTAAAGCTAATTAGTCAAGATTAGACAGTTTGACTAACTAGAAGTGTGTTATTTAGGAGTGGCATTTAAGCTTGCACACTTTCATATTTGTTTCTCTTTTTTGGTATGGGGCTATACCTTTCTTGTTTTGACAATCTGCCCTCTTTTCCTTCTTTTCATTTGTTTTTGTATTTTTGTTTTTTACAACTTTGAATGCAATGGTGGATGAAATATTTATAATGGAAAAAAGATAAAAAGGATTTTAAAACATGACATGGATCAAGAGAAGTAATGTTTGAGCATCCTGCCATTGACAAGACCCCCAAACAATTCTGCTCCATTCAACTCCTGCAGGAAAAAGGCATTGCTACCAGTCGCTGAATGAATAGAATAAGGGCCAAGCCATAGGTTGTCAAATTTTCCATGCTTTCCCTTCTCTTCCCTCCTTGAGTCCCATTTTAAAACTTTATCCCCAATCTTGAAATTGCTGGCCTTTGTTATTCTGGCAAAAATATTTTTAATGCTGTCCTGCTTTTGCAATGCTTTGTTATAAACCTCCTCTCTGGTTTGCTGAAGATGAATGGTCTGATTTATTCTCCTGATCATGTCATTATCTTCAGTATGCAACTCTTGAATCAACTTGACCACTGGTACACCAAGGTTGTTTGGAAAAATCACATCTGTACCATACACAAGCTGGAAAGGTGACATACCAATAGATTTCTTCAAAGTCAATCTGTCAGCCCACAGTGCATGGACCAGCTTTGTGTGCCAAGACTTTTTGTTGTCCTCCAACAGTTTCTTGATTATGTTCACTAAATTTTTTTTTGAGGATTCCACGAGTCCATTACCTTGAGGGTAATAGGTTGTGGAATGCCCCAATGTTATCTGATATCTGTGACAGAACTCAACCATATTCTTTGATCCAAATGCTGCTGCATTATCAGTGATAATCTTGGTAGGACAGCCAAATCTGGAGAGAATATTAGTCTCCATAAATTTTATGATAACTGAATCATTGGCCTGCCTACAAGGTATGGCTTCTATCCACTTAGTGAAGTAGTTTGTGGCAGTGAGAATCCATATATGCTGGGCAGAAGATGGTGGATGGATTTCTCCTATAAAGTCAAGTCCCTACTGTTGAAAAGGGGCTTCAATAGTGATTGGATGCAGAGGTAGGGGTAGCAGTTTTCTTTTGCCTTCAAAAAGTTGACACTAATTATGACAGGCTATGATCATCTTGTGTACATCATGGAAAAGAGTAGGCCAATAGAAACCAGCCCTCAAAATTTTGTTGGATGTTGTCTTCCAGTAAAAATGACCTCCACACTCTCCTTCATGGAACTGGTACTTAACCTTCTCTGCATCAAACTTAGGCAAACATTTAAGCAATAGACCACTTGCATTTTTCCAATACAAACATTTATCTATAATGCAATAGTTTACAACTTTCAAATTTAGGAACCTTGCCTTTTTTTTTGTCAAACCAGGAGGTGTATTCAAATTAAGCAGAACATAAAGAATATCAGCATACCAAGAGGAATTCATGAAATGGTTTTCAAAAATGGGTGTTGAAATTTCCTCTTGATCATCTAAAGCATTAATCATATAAATATCAAGAACTTCACAATTTGATTCAGCCATTAATCTAGCTAGACCTTGGCCTTTGATGAGCTTAGTGGGTTTTATCTCTAAATCATATTCAAGGATAACAACAATCCACTTACCTCTCTTACCATCTGGGTCCTGTGTTAGAATGTCTTTAACCACTGAATTTGGGACAAAGGCAATGATGTGTGAATGAATAATGTATACTCTAAATTCTTTCAAAGCTTTAACCAAAGAAAAAGCTTTCTTTTCCATAATGTTATACTTCAAAGGGGCGTCCCTCAATGCCTTGATAAAGAATGCAATAGGCTGCTCTTTTCCTTGTGGGTTTTTCTGCAAAAGGACAACAACTATGGTATGTTCTGATGCAAATGAGAAAATATAAAAATCTTTTGAAAAATCAGGACTTATCAGAACTAGTGTTTTGGTCAACGCTTGTTTCACCAGTTCAAAGGACTTCTTTGCTTCCAAGGTCCATTTTACCCGTTTCTCCTTTTTCAGCATGTTGGTGATATTCCTAAGGAGCTCAGCTAAATTAGGGATGAACCTTCTCAAAAATTTGATCTTCCCAATGAAATATTGCAACTCCTTGATGTTTCGAGGATGAGAGATTTGCAATATGGCCTCAATCCTCTTTGGATCTATCTTTATACCCTCTTCTGAAATAATGTGTCCAAGAATTTTACCTTCTTAGAGCCCAAATAGTGTCTTCTTAGGGTTTAAAGATATTCCAAACCTTCTGCACTTCTCGAAAACTTTTCTCAAATGTTCTAAGTGTTCTTCATCTGTTTTTGAAAACACAGTGACATCATCAAGATAGATAATGATGAAGAAGCCCAGTTCTTCCGAGAATGCTATGTCCATGGCTCTTTGAAAGCTTGCTCCAGCATTCATTAGACCAAAGAGAATTTTCACATACATGAAAGTGCCCCATGGTGTAGTAAAAGATGTCTTTAATTGATCAGTAGGGTAAACCAAGATCTGATTGTACCCTGAATAGCCATCCAGCAGAGAAATTCTTCTAGACCCTACCACCCTTTGTAAAATATGATCCATCTTGGGTAGAGGGTAGTTGTCTTTTAATGAAGCTTGGTTTAAGTCTCTAAAGTGTATACAAAGCCTGATTTCTCCAGTTTTCTTCCTAATAGACACCAGATTAGATACCCACTCAGAATATCTAATAGGGACAATAATGCCAGCATCGTACATTTTCATGATCTCCTTCTGAACCAAAGGTAATTGAACATGGTTTATTCTACGCAGTTTCTGTTTGAATGGTTTTTGTTTTTCTTTAAGGGGAATTTTGTGCTGTATGATTTTAGTGTTATAGGATTTAAGATCTTCGTAACTCCACGCAAAAACATCAGAAAACTCTTTAAACAACTCAATGTATTTGAGTTTAACGTGAGCTGGTAAAGTCTTAGATAGTTTAATCATTTTCGGTTTTTCCTCACTGCCTATATTGCACTCCTCCACCTCAGTCTCTACAGGTTCCAGTTTTGGCTTTTGGGCCACATCATCAAAATCAAACAACTCTTCTAGAGGTGCCAGACCTCTAGGCAAACTTTCATCTCTAGAGTGCAGAGTTTCCAACTCCTCTGTTTCATCTGTAAGTTTTCTAGTCAGTAGGTTAATATTGACAGGCTCAGGAGACATTTCTTCTTCACCAAGAAAGTTTTCTTCACTACAGTCTGTATCATAGTCTGAGTCCGAACTGTTTGGTTCGAATTCATTTCTGAATTGCATAAAGTCTTCTATTTGTTTGTCATTGTCAAACACCTGCCAATACTTTTTATTATTAGGCACTGCTGGTCTAAACTTTATCTCAGTTGTGCAATTTTTAGTTTCAAATGGCGTTAAGCGTGTCCTAGCTACAAAGGCTAAATTGTGGGCTGCAATGTTTCTTTTCCTTGGGACAAAAATTAATTTGGACTCCTCAAATGTTTTTAAAAGATCCATGACATCATTCCGATAGGCTCTAAGTCTAGGATGATTTGCGTTATACTCCCCATTGACTTGCCTAATGATTAACTCGGAATCCCCATGCACATTGATTCTTCTGTTCAATAGATGTAAGCCTAAGAGAAGGGATTCATATTCTGCTATGTTATTGGAACACTGAAAGTTTAATTTGCATGAAATGCATTCTGTGTGGTTGTTTTCAGTGTTAGTAATCCAGACACCTGCACCAACGTTAGTTCTGGTGCATCACCCATCAAAATACATACTCCAGAGAGGACTTTTTTCGGTTTCATCCTGGCTACTGTCCTTTTCAACTAACGTGCTTTCTGATTGTTGTTGAATGTCTGAAATTAGTTGTAGATGTTTTGATTCCCCCTGATTTTCAGTTACTCGAGGGATACTATCTTGACTCTCAATGTTTAGAAGAAAAGGACACATGACCTGTAGTTCAAGACCTACCTTTGGTTTGCTGTCGTTTAAAGGTTCCGCAAATTGTTTTGACAGTTCAGTGGTATTTACCTCCTCCTCTCTATCGGCCATTAATTTTTTTAAAGTGACTTGTTCTCTGAGTGTTTCATCATTAAACAAAATAAAAGAATCAAGGCCTGTATTGACAGAATATATAGGAGAGTTTTGTGGTCTGTCTTGGCTTGTGACTGTGTACTGCATATGGAACTCCCTGTAAAGTCTTCTAGTTTGATTGAAAACAGGGATATTCGCATAGGTCATGTCCATTTGCATAGTCCCTTGTAACTTAGCCCCCCAAGATCTTGATAAAATCATTCCATATTTTGGGGGCACATCAGCCACAATAATATCCATGACTAAGCATTTGGCTAGAATTTGGGCTAAGTTAACACAGAGGTCTTTGATCAATCCTAAACATTTTACTCTGCTTGAGTCAAAAGAGTAAAGGTCTTTATAAGGTTTGGTGATTTCTAGACCCAGGCTTTCCATTACAACTTTAGGCATTAGATTATGAGAAGCCCCTGAGTCATGCATAGCATTATGCAAAATTTTTTCATGAACGTTAAAACTTACATAAAAGGGAGGAACAGGTCCCTCTTGATATCTTCCTTCAATCTTTGGAACAAAAATAAGCTCTAGTTGGTCATCGTTAATATTGACTGTGTCATTGTTGTCTTCTAATTTTAAAGCCTTAAAAATTTGGGTCCTATATACATGTTGGGCAGCTAATTAGGTCAAGGGAACAGAGATTTTGATCTTTGAAATTTCCTGCTCCAGGTTGAAAGGAATTTGGTTCTTTGGAGCACTTGTCTCAACCTTATTAGCTGTCACTTTATCAGCAATGTCAGGTTGTTGTTTTGTTTTATTTATACTTGAAAAAATTGTTTTAACAGGAGTAATAGCTGATGTGTTAGTACTACTAATGTCTGCACTCTGTTTTTCATTGTCTTGAGTGCTTTTTCCTTTACCTTTATCAGAATTTTCAGCCACTATTTTATCCTTTTGTTTGACAACTTTAGGCTTGATTGCAGTGCTGTTCTGTGAGGATTTGTCAGAGGTTTTGTTGTTGGGGGTTTGTTGAATAGATTTACTTCTAAGGTCATATTCTCTTCGAGGTTCTGTGATGGCATTTTCCATGTTTTGATAATAATTTTCATTATCATCTCTTTTGTCATCATAAGGTGTGTAAAGGCCTTGTTTTTTTATCATAATGAACCTCAAAGTCATCATCATCTACCCCAAACAGGTTGATATCATCTTCCTCTGTTATTTGATCCATTTCTTCAACCTCACTTACATAGTTTTGATGAAAGGGAGGAGTGATCTATTGATCATCTTCCCTGGGTCTGTTTGGAGGTTGGTTCCTTCTAGAATTCTGATTCTGGTTTTGGTTTCTGTTTTGAGGAGCACTTTGGTTTTGACTTGCTTGTGCTCTCTTAATTATGCTCATCTCTTTCATCATTTCTTCCATCATTCTTTCCATCTTTGAGTTGGAAGTGGAAGGTGTGGATTCCTCTCTAAAATATACTCTCTTCTCAGCTTTCATCCTTGCTCTTTTCTCCATCAGGTTGACTTCCACAGAAAGAGCACCTCTTTGCATATCTTCAAGAGTTGCAAAGTCTCTTTCTCTCAGCTGATAGGTCATGTCAGAGTCAAATCCTTCAGGAAAATTGTTTAAAGCTGAGCCTTGTGGAGGTTTTATTTCCGGGGAAAGCGCATTATACACACTATTGAATCTAGTGCAATAGGCTTGCACACTTTCCCCAGGGCTTCTACGGAGGTTCTTGTAATCAAAAAGGACTTGGAGAGGATTTTTCTTCACTTCCCATTTGTTTAAGAACATTTGATGGAAGCCCTAGAGATCATTAATACTATGGGGGGCTAAGCCTTTAAACCATTTTCTTACTTCTCCTCCCAAGCTCTGAGCAAATAATATAAGCTTGATAGAATCATCATCAATTTCATTTATGTCAAAGTAGTCATTCATCTTATCCACATGTTGTGATGCAGTTGTAGCATTGCTAGCATCATATAATGGAATTTTGGACTGATAGTCATGTGGAAGATTGACTAGTGGTACAGGAAGGACTAGGGGAGCATACCATGCTGCCATGATAGGTGGTGGGGGAGGATTTACAAGGAGCGGATTAACAACAGGAACAGTGGGCTGAAGTGGGGTGGTTTGAACAATGGATGTAGGGTGAGTGGAAGTGGATGGACCAGGAATAGACTGCTGAGATGATCTTGGATGAGAGACACCTAAGTTGTGAAGGAAATGTAAATAAGGAGGTGTTGTTTCTCTATTACCAATATGTTCACTTGTCTCCGGGGATGAAAGTGAAGACTCATAGTATAGCTGGATTATATCATCAAATTACCTAGTTCTAAATGGATTTACTAAGTCAACTTGTGATTGTTGTAGAGCCGAAAGATGTTCAGGAACTGATTTAGCTCTTAAGGGTGACCTAAAAACAGTTGATAATTTAATCTTAGGAGACTTCCTAAGGATACTTTCTGGGTTATCAACTATCTGAGGTGGATCAGGGTTAGGATAGGCTCTAGTGTGAATCTTTCTAGGAGCCACTATGCTGTGTTTTTTAGACCCAAATAAACAAGTCAAGTTCAACCGGATATGACATTCTTTGAATGGTTAACTAACTTGTTTACTTAAATTTCAATCCTACAGTGCTCTAACTGAGTTTGAATGATATTATGATGATCAGGGTTCTTCCCAGCGGAGTCTTAAGGCTTGTTTAGGATTGTGGAGTCACCAAGTGGAAGTTTTTAGCTCTTTTCAGAGGTAAAAGGTTTTATGGTCCACCACCATGCTTGTGAAATATCCCTTTTAAAGGATATCCCGGAACACAACAAACTCTAACTAGAGATTTACTAGGAGGGAATTTACCAGATATTTCACCTCTGAAAGAGGATGAGATCTGGAGGCTACTTGGCCCTTTCCAGACTCTGTCTAAGAGTATGGGGTAAAACACAACAAAGGTAAGTGAAATGTAAGAGTAAGTGTTTTACTACCAATCTGAAATATTTTTGGTTTTTTCTGAGTTATTTTTCAGTTGTGTGGTTTCTAAGAATACCATAACTCTGTTTCAAAACTTAGCTATGGTTATGAGACAAAGACAGTCTACTCTTATGGCTAAGCCAGCTAATCTTTCAAGGTTAGATAAAGTCTTAAGAGAATCCTAGGTATTGCCAAGTTTTTCACTGATTGAGACAAGTTTCATCATAAATACCATTGCTTGGTAGTGCTTGAAAAGGCTACTTTTTACTCACAAGGTTTTCATGAATCAGGGATTTCTCTGAGGTCTTAAAAGGTATCAAAACACTCAGTTCCCCAGCGGAGTCGCCAGAAATGTTAGGGTTCTGTAATTTTAGCAGATTGGTAAGACTAAAACTGCAGAAGCAACATCATTTCAACCAACTTTGGGATTCTAGGATCTAGCCCTCCTAAATCCGGAGAGGGATCTCTCCAATATGTACAAATATGGATTTGTCTTTGAAGTTTGGGGTTATGATATTAGGCTAGTTATGAAGGCCAAGGGTTTGTTTGTTTTTTGGGTGGTTGAGCATGATTACTATTTGAGGTGGAAAGTTCTGAGTGCAAAAAGTTTCAAAGGTGAGAAGTTGTAGGCAATCAGAGTAAGCTTCGACCAAAAAGATAGACAATTGTAGGTTTTATTCCATTGGGCTATGGAGTGATAATAGGGTTTAATTGGAACAACAAGAGGCAAGAGTGGTCCATGCGGAAAGTCATCTATGTCTAAGGATATCTTTGAAGATTGATTTATGGAATGGAATGATACAATAAGAAGGAGAAATAAACAGATGAAGAAACAAGAGCAGTCCAGGATCTGGTAGGTACTTTGAAACTAGCCAGCCTTTGACATGGACTCAAGAAAAACATAAAAGTAAACTAGGATCTGGTAAGTACTTTGAAACTAGCCAGCCTTTGATACACTTTCAATAGAAAACACCTCAAAACAAAGGGAAACTTGAAGGAAACTTTTGGAGTAGAAACTAACGGTCCGGGCTCACCAAAAATCCTCTCCTAGCTCTTCTTTACTTGGTTACTTTCAAGACAAATAAAAAGATAACAACAGAATGGCCTAAGATTTGGTAAGTACTTTGAAACTAGCCAGATTTTAACACATTCCAAGGGGAACAATCAGGTAGTCTGTGGGATCAAACTGGGACCAGGGCTCACCATATCTTCCTCAGTTCATCTTCACTAAACATATACTGAAAATAACATCTAAGAATAACATTAAGCTAAGACAATAAGACGAGGGAACGCCAACATTGCTATGCTTAAACTGAATTAAATCATTCCTAAATAACATAGATGGAAGAAAACATTCAGATAAAGATTTTCAGTCAGAGAAGGTTACTGATATACAGTAGGTCCTGACTCTATGCATGTTGTTCTTTATAAGAGAATATGAAACACAGATGGAAACAAAAACAAAATAACAAGTTACAATTAGAGAAACATCACCGTCAACATAGACCAGGATCCCATAAATAAGCTTGTATTGATGCTTCAAACCAGTTACAGCTTTAAGTTCAATGCTTTAGGTTAGCAACCATCTACACATCTCAGCCTAACCTATCTATCACTAGCAGAGCTCCAAGAGCCAGTGAATACTATGTACAATCAGAAGTTTAAGCTCAAGTGTATATCAAAGTTCTAGAACCAACCCCTCACTCATCTTCTAAAGAATTATATATAGAAGGATGAGGAGGTGAGATCTGATAAAAGATCTCAATTTACAATTAATACAGACTTAATGACTTCTTAGCCTTTGAGGGGCTCAATGAAGAAATTTACATGGGTGTACTTTGTATTAAATATTTTTTACATAAATATTAAGCTCGGTGGGAGCTTTTTTTGACCTTTGAGGCTCTGTGTAATGTTGAAGTAACTCTGTCGATATTTTGTCATTAAGTTTCCTTGCAGAAGTAACTTTTTGGCTGTGCAGAGGCGAAAATATTCATTCGATCAATAACTTTGGCCTCTGATTGAGTACTTTGAGGAACATGTGGCACTATGGTAGCTGAGGAATCAATTTTCCCCAGATTGTGGCGGTGGAGGCATTCCTGCTAGATAAAACACTTTAGGTTTTCTGTAAACTGTGTTTTATTTCGGGGATTAGGCTTTTGATAATCATTCTTAGCTGTAATCCCCGTAAGCCTGTATTTAATCTTCTGCTCTGATACATTCTGGTCTTCAACACTGATACCCTTTGACTGTGCCCCTTTCATGGTGTTTTTGTTGGTGTGCAGGGCTATGCAGGGTTCATAAGGCATCAATAGTTGATGAATCATTGATAAACATGAATTTTAAACCCTGTTAGTGATTTCCTGTGGTGAATCGAAAGCGGGAGGGTCGTCACCCTCAACCTTCATAATTTCTTCAGCGTAGTGGAAAAATACATTGAAACCCTGCAAAATACGAAAAACTATTATAAAACCTGCATATATAGGTTAACTGCATCGGGAGGCATGTGACAAAAGTGGGGCCATTGGATGGCATCATCCAACGGTCAGGATTGATCGGGAGAGATCATAGAATGGGTGGAAAAAGATTAAATCCGAGCCGTCGATCGTGCAGAGATTGACGGTTGAGATTGAATGAGGAGGTGGAAAAAAGGAGAATGAATCTGAGCCATCGATCACGCAGAGATCGATGGTCCGGAGCAGAAGTTGAAAGTCAAACGGAGAAATCGGGAGATGAATTATGGGCCGTCGATCTGCAGATCAGATCGACGATGGAGATGCCGTTGCCGCTGTACGATAGCCCAGCTTATCGTGTGTGTATCTTGGTTAACCATCGGACATCTTCGGTGAGCGATCTCCGTCGAATGGGCGGGTTCGGATCCGACGGCTGTGGTCAATATCACTGGGCATCCTCATCCGAACTTTAATGTGCGATGGATGGCGGTTTTCGGAATAGTGCTCGGGACGTGTGTCAGCCAGTGTATGGAATCGCTGCCGATTGGGAAAAAACTGCCCTCGCCCAAAGGCGGTGCGATAGATACCACGCGGTTTTACAATCGGTTAATGGATGGCGGGGACCACCGGGCTTGATGGATTCCGCATCGTCGGATCTACAGATCAGATCGACGGTGGAGATTGCTCGGATTTCAGACTGGTGAAAAACCTTAGAGAAATAATAAAAAACCAAAGTTTTGATAAATAACTTAAAATTTTAATATTTCGTGGGCGAAAAACGTAAAAAATAGGGTTAGGCGCCCAATTGCGGGGCCGTTGGGTGCATGGAGAATGATATGACCGGGGGGTTAAAAGGGAAGGGGCTGATCACATATCAGAACTTCGAGCCCGGGTTTTTCAATCAACCCATTGTATTTTCTACGATTGCGATTGTGCGATCGGTCTTTCAATCAACCCATTAAAATATTTAACACGTGATTTTGGTTTTTAGACCAAAACTTTGGAAAAGTGGGTTTTTGGGTTTACAAAGGAAAAAATGGATCAGGCATGAAATATTTTACAAGGTTTAAGTACGGAGGGCGGGCCCACGGTATATACATATAAAATAATGATGCGATCGGGGGTTTTTCAATATAAAGGCTGATCGCATCGCAAGTTTTTAAAAACAACGATAAACCTGCGCTCTTGAATCTTGCGATGCGATAAGTGCCGTGAGGGACTTAGCACGTGGTTCCAGGGCGGAGGCATGTGGGTGGAATGGCTTAGAAACTTAGCCCAAGGGGGCTAAAGCTTGTATATAAAAAATGAATTTTTATTGATTTTTCAACGTTTTCAAAGGGTTTCAAGGGTTTCGGTATAGTTAAAAAATGGGTTTTTAACTATGGAAAAGTGGTTCTCATAAATGAAAGAAGAGGATTTATGAAAACAAGGGAGTTTTTTATGGAGAAAAAGAGGGAGCAAATGAAGGTTTGAGAAGGGGGAAAATAAAGGTCTTGCAGTAGTCTTTCATTTGGAATTAGCAGAACTTTCTGAGTATAAAATGGAAATAGTAATGAATATTTTGGACAGAGGCATGAGGCCTTCAAGGAGCCTTCAAAAGCCAAAAATTTTAGTGATAAAATTTGTTCCTTGGAGGTTCACAAAATTCTTAGCCACCTTTTGGTATAAAAAATATTATAGGTGGCTAACACCCTATATGGTACCCGATGAAGAAATTGATCTACTTATCTCGTTGTGGCCCACTGTTTGGAAAAAAGGTCTCCCCACCATTCCAGCATCAGTTATAGCCAAGCCCAAAGGTAACTTGCCAAAACAAACTGATAAAGCTCTAACCTAGGTAGATACCGCCACCACTCCTCCTCCCAGCACTAAGAGGACTGGAGCATCGACATCAAGACCAAGGAAGAAACAGCGCACCCATCGTGAGCACTATGATGCGACAGTCACATTAACAGACAGAGACCTGGAGAAGATCACGGATATAGTCACCATGGCCATAGAGGATAAGTGGGCCCTTATCTCGGCCCAGTGGAAGGCAGGGGTCGACTCCATTCAAGCGGACCTCCACACCCTCTAGATCAAAATGGATCAACCCCTGACCAACGGAGGCCAGGCACAACCCCTGTCGGTCGATAGTAGTCTGGCACCACTCTGAAAGGCCAGTAATCTCTGGGGTATCCCTAACAATGCTGTCGTCGAAACACAGCCCTCGATAGCCACAGATATTTACTTAGACTTGGCTAAGTTGCCCCACACATCCTTAGACAGCCTCAATCACACTGTATCCTGGGAGATTAGTCATCGCAATTATTACGTGACCCAATAGCTTAATACCGCTGAACACACCATTGCACAACAGGCTGCTGAGTTGATCCAGGTTGTGTCACGATAGGCGGAGCTTGAGACTGTGATCCACCAGCTCTTCACGGAAGTTACAAAGGAAATCCCGGCTGAGGATACATCTCGGGATAAGGTGGAAAAGTGGTTTTTTCTCTCAAAGCTTCTCGGTTGAAAATCCACACTATCAGGACACAGCTGGGACAATAGATTTCGGACTTACAGGGTTACCTATAGCCTGGCACACCCCTAGAAGTGTGTGCCCAATGTACCACTCTAATCACATACACAATAACTACAATTTTAGGTTAGATTTCTCAAGGTGCCAAGCTGTTGGAGTCAACCATATAGCTCTGGACTCGGGTCCAGCGCGATCTAGTCCTCCAACAGATCAATCAGGACTTACGACAAAAAGAAGTAGTTCTCGAATAGATCAATGCTACACTGCCTACCTTGGTGCCTACCCAGTGCTTGGCTCGATTAAAAACTAGCCATGACCTCTAGAGCGAGCTTGAAAAACTCCAGCACAAACAGCACATCGTGGCCGAACGTCTAAAGCCCTCGACTACCTCAGCCCTCCGATTGTCACAAGACATTGAGGGCACAAACAAGCGACTTAATCAGCTTCTTGAGAGCGTTACCACAACTACTGAAGATCCGCCCTCCTAGAATATAGTCAATATTGCATAGAATGTTGTTTCCCAAAGTCAGGATATACTCCCTTGGCTTAGCATTTCTCTTGATACCTTGCATGCGTAAATCGAAACTGCACCACCACAGTGACTCGGGACGAGTCACAAGATTGTGTTGGGGGACTGTTGGAATGGGATCTCCTAACAAGTTGTGAAATTGGTCTAATTTTGATATTTTTGATTATATTTATCCTAGCGGAGAGGTTTTGAGGAGGATTAAAGCCCTGAACGCATTGTAATCGGTCAAAGGGTAAACTAGGGGTCCAAAAACCATGGGTTGCGGACCATAGGAAAGTCGAGGCTATATTGTTATAAATACAGATGCATTTTGTATTGTAAAGGATAAGAAATGATGAGCTATTGATGTGATCTGTTGTTTAAGTGATCTGTTTTGGTTTTGGGGAACGGACTCCTGCTGGCTGTGTGCGTGGAGATCCTAGTCCAGCTGTGTGCGGACCCTGCTGCTGTCTGCGCAGGTTGGGAAGGGGATTGGAATTGTAAGGAAGAATTGATGAATGAATGAATGCGGAATATTGTTAGAGAACTGAATTTGTGAGTACTGTTATATGAATTATTGGTAATTGTTGTATTATGCGTTTCTGTCCTTAAGTTGTGCAAGATCTGTGTACTGTGTTCTTGGATCTAGATCTATCATGTTCTATCTATGTAATGCTATATTGATGGTATAACAAGCATATAAATATAGATCTAGCGCACGTGGATGCGAATAGGGACTTAAATAACTCTACGTAGAATAAGGTAATCGGGGATTATGGGATCTAGCACTGCTCTGCTTGCTTTACCCATCCTTTCTCAGGGTGCAGAAACCTGGTTCCAGTGCCCACCCATACTAATTCGGGTGAGACTTTGACCTGCGAAAGTAGGTCACTGCCGAAAGGGCCAGTAGTATAGGGGTTTGTTGGCAAACCCTGCTTACCGAACTTGGGTCAGGAACCCCAGAGCCAACAGTATTTCCTTGTAAAGTAATCGGTAGACTCGCGAGAACACCCAAGGGTTTCGATTCCCTTCCATCGAATGCGTTGAGGGCATTGGGAGATGAAGTCAAGGCTGGAGAGCCAATGGCCTTCCAGCAAGCAGATGACATGATGCATGTGGATGCACCTTCATCCATAATGGCTCTATGGATATTGAGACCATTAATACCGACTTGTATAATAAGTGCAATCTAATGCGGAAGTTGGGGAATAAAGTTTTCCAAGTCGAAAGAGGGAAGGCTAGAATCAGTAGGATCAATCCCGTCGATGGCAGATAATAACACCTTCCGCTAAGATGGGAAAATTTGGAGCACTTCCAATGCAGACATGGCGGATGGCGTCTGTGCCAAATCCTCAACAATGCTATAACGTTGGGCAACATGGGCGTTCGGATTATAGGAAGATTTCGTGAGAACACCTTTATAAGGTGGCCGCACAATGGGTTTGGGACTAGGCCTTTCAATCTCAAGTGAGCCAGATATAGGTGGGGGAGGAGGACCATCAGCAATCTCCTTCCCTATTTCCTGACGTGACCCAGCATATTATTTTGACCGAGTGGCGATAGAAACAGGTGCAGAGCCATTCATCATGAATACTTGTGAACCAAATGGCGTAGAGGGCAGGCTGCTCGACCATATGTGTTTTTTGAGACGGGAAGGGCTCTTTGAGAATAGTAGGAGTTCCCTTTGTGTCCTTGAGCAATCTATTGACCTCACCTCGTTGTGGAAAATACTTGGTGTAGTGCTCTTCATCGCAGATTAAAAAAAGATACTTGGGCTTACGCTGTGATCCGTCATCAGCACGAGGTTTAGCCAAATCTGGCTTCAGGGCATCGGCTTTAGCCTTGCCTTTGCCCTTATTTTTACCTTTGGAAGTCTTGTCCGTAGGATTGGCCTGAACGACGTTGACTTTTGAGGACTTGCCAGAGTTTGGAGTAGGCTGAGAAGCAGAATCATTGGTTGAATTGGATTTTGTCTTCCCGGCATTAGAAGATGAAGACTTGTGAGAAGTCTGAGAGACAGAACCAATAACACCGTCTACTGATGGAGTAGCCAGCGCTTTAGAGGTCCCTGGTCATAGGGCATTAGTCAAGATGTTGTATAATGTGCCCGATTGAGAGTACACTAAATCGAGGTATTGGGTGCGAGCAATGGCTTGTTCCTCGGTTACACATGCCCCCATAACAATGTCCTGTGCAATCTTATTGACAAAGGAGGTAGTGAACCAACGAGTCAAAAGCTGATCAGGGATGTCAAACTTGATCAGACGATGATGATGTCTCCATTCATGAATGTGATCTGAAATATGAGTAGCTTTGTCCTATTTCAGAGATGTCAGGAGATGCGTCCCGGCTACGTAACGAACCAGTAACTGGAATTGCATTAGGAATGCCATAGCTAGAGTATTAAAGTCTTGAAAAATACCACGGGACAATTCTATGTACCATTTACCAGCAACTTCGGTGAGAGTGCGCTGGAAAAGACGCAGACGAATCGAGTCATCCACCCAAGAATTCAAAGAACACCATAAATGGTGTGTCATGACGTGTGCTTGGGGGTCTTCTCCAGATTTTTCCTCAAACTTAGGACAATCACTAGGTACCTTTGTCAGAACCAGAGGCCAATATGGATTATGAAGAATCAGATCGTTGCTCAATTTGGACACGTCCGGTAACTCCAACATGGCGAGAAAAGGTAATTGAGGGTTAAAAGGCATGCCATGTCCCCGATAAGGACCTGTACCTATACTCCATCCTGGTTGTGTATAACTCTGCCCCCATTGGTTCTATCCTGGAGGATTCTTACCATAGGGGGTATAAGACGGATAATTGGGTTGATATGGCGGCTGAAAACCAGGATACGGGGTTTGATAACTAGGATACTGATTCTGAGCATACATGGGTCCCAATTGAGCAGTGTAAGGATTTTGCTGCGGAGTATAAGTATAGCCTGGCTGTCGAGGGTAATAACCAGAACCTTGAGGCAGGTTTTAAACTAGTCGAGACTGACCTTGAGGATAATAACCGCCTTGGGGTCAAACAGGCTACTGGTAAGTGGGGCCCTGCTAAGTTGAATAAGCCGGGCACACAGGTGGATTCAGCTATGGCATAGAATAGATCAGTGACTGAGCAGGGTTAACAGGTCGTACAATTTTTCTTGGTTGAACAGGTTGACCTAGCTAATGAGAGGCACCAGGTTGCCCCAGCTGAGCAGGTTGGCCTGATGGTGGGAGTGGGCTAGGTTGTACTTGATAACTAGGTTGACCTAGGATAAGACCATAAGATGGCCCTGGTTGTGCAACATTTTGACCAATTGGAAAATGAGGCTGCTGAGGTTGCACCAAAGGTTGAGAAGGATGGGTTTCCCCCCCAGGAGCGTATGAAGGTCCAGGTTGATACACCATTTTCCCTACCAGTCCTTGAGGTTGCCCTGGTCAGACCATAGTGTGAGGCTGTAGAGGTTTACCTTGAGGATTGTAAGACTACCCTTGTGGGTCGTAAAATAATCCCTGCTGGACTGAAGGTTTTCCTTGTAACGGTTTCCCTTGCAAGTCGTATGCATACCCTGGATGGGCCGAAGGTTGTCCCTGGAGGGGTTGTCCTTGTGGGCCAAAAGCATATCCTTGCTGAAACAAAGGTTGTCCCTGAAAGGGTTGTCCTTTTTGGTTAGAAGGTTGCACAGACAGGGTAGGTATGAAACAGTTAATATACTAATAAGCCTCAGGAGTAGGAAAAAGAATGAGGTTTTCGTGTTCATCATATTGAAATGGAAATGAATAGATCGAGGTAACATCCACTCCATGATGAGAAAAGTAAGGACGTTTAAGATCCTGAGATGACTGATCAACCTGGGATATTGGCGACTGTAAAGTCATCTGATACTCCTAAGAAGAAAGGTTCTTAGGAATGGCAGTAGCTATATAAATGTCTTCAGGAACTGACGAGGTCCCAGTTGACTGAGTGGTGACAACAAGCGTAGACGCAACCACGGAGACAGTAGGTCTAACAGGTACCGATGTGACAAAAGGAGATGCCATGAGAGGTGTCGATGGCGACATCCCTAGCGAGGGAATGGTCGGTTCCATGGACAGAGTCGATATTCCCATAGAGGCAATAGCGGCCATGACCTGAATTAAATACCTATATCTAGCTGGGAGCGACGGACCAGGTGAAGACAGAACAGATGGTTCAGGGATGTCTTTGGGAAAAAATCTGGTAGTATTCACTAGAAGAAGGAATTCCCTCACTAAGAATAGGACTGGATGAGTCCATATCTAACCCTGCCATAAGATCTTCTAAAAGACGACGGGGAATAGGAGGTATGACAAAAACGAAAAATGGTGATCCCGATGTAAGAGGAGGGAAGTGTTCCCCAAATAAAAATCCAAACCAAGCATCCTCCAAAGGGAAGCTCAGATATAACCAATCCCCCAAAGGGAAGCTCGGATATAATGGGCTGCTGATGCTCAGCAGAGGACTGAGAGACTTTTGATGAATCATTTGTATAAGGACTACCAGTAGACGAAACTGATGGTTCCACCACAGTGACTATATCAAAAAGAGGAAGAGATAAAAAACAAAGACACACGGAAAAAAACAAGGCAAACAAAAACAATTCGAAAAAATCAATCTCTAAATGGGCATGTGATTGTAGCTGATTAATTTTATCACATTGAAACTGGAAATTTTACTGTTTCATGTTTTAAGAGTCTAGAAATGAGTAAAATATGACTCTATCACTTTTAGTTTGGAAACAAGTGTGAAAAGACAAGCGCTTGATGATATTTTCAAATTTAGGGAGTCAGTAAAGATCAAAATGACTGCTCTGGTAATCTAGGTAAATGGGTGTACCAGATATCCGTGAACTGCCATATACACCTTGGTAAAAATGAAAAATAAATCAACCAAGGACTTAACGTACGTGCAGGTAATCTCTACGAATGTTGTGTCCGGTGTATCACGGGTAAAAGGCGGTAGACTCGGCTTCCTATGGATAAAGGATTTGCAACCTAATGGGGTCTCCCTTTATATACACGATGGTACGGGGAGAACAAGTCTGTACTAGTGCTATCTATAGGCTCCAGATGGTGAGCGACAGCTACTAGGCTTAAAGACGTCGGAACACGTCTCTACCTTAGAATACTAGATATTCTGTTAAGTTTCAATGATACCTTAGGTTAATTCAGTAAATTTTAAATTTCATCTTCAATTTACGTTTTGATTTCAAGGCCCTATCAAATGTTGGATCTCATAAAACCTCTAGATGCAAAATACATGCCACAAAATATCATTTTGTTCAATGAAGAGCTATCTACAGGAGAGTTGAGAGCTTTCAAATGATAGAAAAGTGAACACACAAAAACATCCATTACCGATTTAAATGCAAGCTAATGAAACTGGAAAAATTTTCTCTAGAATTATACAACACTAGTAATGTGAAAGAGTTTTCAATTTTCACTATGCCAATAAAAAATGAAAAAGATTTTTTTTTGTATTTTTTAATGTATTAGTGAAAATGAGTTAAAGAAATGAAAAAATAATGAAAACACAAATTTGAGAATGATAAAGAGAGAACTGAAACAAAACGAGTTCACTTAACTCAAACAAGCACAATCAAGACTCAAACCGATGATGAAATCCCTCAAAGCAAAGAAGAATCTCGAAAGAGACTCAAACAAGCCGTGTGATCTAGGCTTGGAGCAACACAAAGAGAAACTAAACGAAAGAGAGGAAAATCACTCAATAAAAGAAATGACTCAATTGGATTCAGCAAGATGAATGCAAAGAATCATAAACAAAGTTGACTGAGAAAGCAAAGACCCAAAACTCCCCACGGGAGGCTTAGCACACTGAAGCACCTAGAAGCCCTAGGACTAAAATGCAAAACTAACAGAAAATGGCAAACAACTAGAGGACAAGGGCTAAACACAGTAAAAAATGACTTCAAAGCACTCAAACAATCAGAAAAAACAAACCAGGACCAAAACTCAAGCTCAGAGAGTCCAAAAACAGGCAAACCCTAAAACCAAGCAGGGTTACCATGCCTGTCCAGCTGTAATCTGCGCCAAATAGGGAATGGCGCAGGTGCCTAACTAGCAACTTGCACCCTTCAACGCGACTATCAGAGGGATAATCGTGACAATCAGGTTTACCCTGGAAAATTATGAAAATGAACAAACAGAGGCTAGATCTGGTCTTCTGGGGGCTGAACAGGGTTTTAACACCAAGGAAGGTGAACCAGAAAAGCAGACTAATCAAACAAAAAGCCAAAAAACAACCCAATGGAGGAAGGACCAACTCCCACTGCTCCCTAGCGAAGTCACCAAATTTTTGTGGAGGTAAATCCCCTCTGTGCACAGAGGCGATCCCACTAGCCCTAGAGTGGGTCTAGAAACAATCAAAACATGCAAAGATATTGATTCCTAGTTACAAAAGATAGAATCTCGATAGATCGCTTACTGTGATTCCTTCGCTGCTGTTGTCGAAGAAGAAGTGGCGCTTTCATTCCTAGATGGACAGGTCGCGATTCGTGAGCTTTCTGCATCCAGATACTGTTGAACTCTTAGTTAAACTGAGAGGGGGGGGGGGTGAATCAGTTTAACACATTCATGGACTTTTAAAACTTTTCCTTTAAAACTTATTTTACTTTATTAACACCTTCATTTCATGATCAACATAATGTGTGAGCAATCTTTATTTATGAGCAACAATTAATAAGCAGATTAGATAATGTACCAGCAGTCTTAATATGTTAGCAGCAAGTATTAGTAGAATAGATATATAATATCAACACATAGACATCATGCACATAGACACCAGATATACGTGGAAACCCATAAAGGGAGAAAACCACATCTTATTATTGTTGTGATGCAAAGGCAAGCTCCAACTCCCTCTCACCACTGATTTTCTGCAGGCACCAACTTACAGGAGGCTCCAACCTCAATTCTGCAAGCTACAACTTGCAAGGAAGCTCCAACTCCCATCTATTTTCTCTAGGCACCAACCTACAGGAGGCTCCTACCTCAGTCAGCTACAACTGAAATTTTATCAAGCTACAACTTGATGTGGAAGCACCAACTCCCATCTATTTTCTGCAGGCACCAACCTACAGGAGGCTCCTACCTCAGTCAGCTGTTTTACATACAATTCAACTGTTCTAACATTCAAATCTTCAGGAAGACATCTTCAATTTCTTTTCTATGTATCTTCATGGGCTGATTACTCAAATATTTATTACTCACTTAACTGCATTTCTCCAAGTGGACCTTTTGAAAGATGTAATGAACTGATGATAGGCACTTTTCTTACTCATCTTTCTTAAGGTGAATCATTGTTCATACTAGCAGAATGTTGCACATTGTGATCATCACTTAATGTGTTGATGTCTTCTTAACTTAGATGATCAAGACTAATGTTTCCTCTCTACCACCATGGTTGCTTGCTGCCTTCTCTTCTTTCATCAATCTGTCAGCTAAATAAACTTCTTCCCCTATAGTTCTTTGTTAGAGGAATTTTCTTTTCCCTTCATGATCTTATATCCATTCTCATTATAAGGTGCTCTTCTTAGACTACTTTCATGGGGTCTATATATGAACTGCTCTCCCCCTGGGATGTTGCTTCATATTTATCACTGGTTGGATATTTTATTTGTTTCCTAGAGAAGCTCCCCCTGAGACTATGGAGGATTTATTATGTTATTGAGATGATAGGCTCCCCTTTTCTCTTTTCCTTCCATACTTTATTGGAGTTCTTCATAATGTCTTCACTTCTTTTAAATTCATAGTTTTGATTTATTTGCTTTGTTTCCATCATCTGTCTAGAGTTCTTTAGTATATATGGCAGTTTACAGTCCTTTGCTTTGTGGCCACGCTTGAGGCATACATAACATCTTATTTGACCAAGGTGCATTTGAGCTGATGTATAATATTTTGTTCCCCTTCTTGAATACATTTTACATTCAACAGATTTATGTCCAAAATTATTGCATGCATAACAATAGCCATGGAAGTAATTTGTGTACCTGGTGAAGGATTGTCGTTTCCATTTGCTTGATTGAGGGGTTCTACTCTTTTGCTGCATACTTTGCTGGTTGGACTGGATTGGCTTTGTCTTAAAATATGCTGCATTATGTCCTGGTTTATGACAAGAGAAACTTGTGCTATTTTTCATAGGAGGAAAGAACCTTATTTGACATCTTCCAAATTTATTCATTTCATCCTCATAAGTGTATGAGCCTTTTTCTGCTGACTGTTTCATCCCTTCATTCTCTATCCTCTCATGTTGTTGCTTGTTTTTGTTTGTTTCTCTGCAACTCATGTTCCTGCTGGTTTCTGCTTCTGGGGAAATTTGTTGAGCTGCTTCACTGTTCTTTACAGCTTTTACAAAAATGATTTTCCTATTATCTTCAACCTTGGACTTGCTAGTTTCACCTTCATATCCTATCCCAACCTTTATGAGAGGTGACCTTTGAGCATTTAGTATTTTTTCTAGTTGTTCAGTGCTTTTCATTAGAGGTGTATTCATTAATAGTTCTCTTTGGGCTTTTTCTAAGTTCTTTCTCAGGCTCACTACTTCTTCTTCCAATATTTCACATTCCTGACTTTTCTCTCTCATTTGTTGCAGCAGAGTGTCTTCTATTTTCCTTGCTTCTTTAAGGTGTGTCTTTAGGCCAACAATTTCTTTCTTATCCTCATATTCTCTCTCATCACATATTTGCACCACTGTCTTAAGGTCTTTGTTTTCATTCTTCAATCTTTCTATTTCAGTCAAAGCAATGTCAAGCTTGGCTTTTTCTTCATCTGCAATTCCTTCATGGTTCTCACTACTATTCACACCAGCAGGTACCTCATTTGATTGAATATTTTCCTTTTGACATGAATTTTTCTTCTTCTTGATTCTCTTCTCCTTCTTAACAATGCAATCCTTGGTGTCTACTCCATGGATGAAATGCAATCTGTCCCAGATTTCTTTTGCAGAGTCTAGATCCATTATCAACTCAAGGTCCTTGTTATGAAGCCTGTCATATATCACACATTTTGCCTTGGCATTCCTCTGTTGTTCTTTCACCGTGGGGGAGTCTGTGCAATAACCATCACATACAAGCTTCCATACTTCAGGTTCATAAGCCAATAATCCTGGTTTAACCTTATCTCTCCATTCAGGAAAGTTTGTTGTATTTAACACAGATTCATTTTGATAGTCCATGACTTAACCAGATCTCCTTCAAGCTATTAAGCTTACACCAAAGGAACCTAGCTCTGATACCAATTTTTGAACTCTTAGTTAAATTGAGAGGGGGGGGGGGTGAATCAATTTAACACATTCATGGACTTTTAAAACTTTTCCTTTGAAACTTATTTTACTTTATTAACACCTTCATTTCATGATCAACATAATGTGTGAGCAATCTTTATTTATGAGCAGCAATTAATAAGCAAATTAGATAATGTACCAGCAGTCTTAATATGTTAGCAAAAAGTATTAGCAGAATAGATATATCATATCAACACATAGACATCATGCACATAGACACCAGATATACGTGGAAACCCATAAAGGGAGAAAACCACATCTTATTATTGTTGTGATGCAAAAGTGGCTCAAGTCTCTCTGTGATTTTAGACACCAACCTACGGGCTCAACCTCAAATTACGCGACTATAGCTTGTGAGCTCCAACTCCCATCTATTTTCTGCAAGCACCAACCTACAGGAGGCTCCTACCTCAGTCAGCTACAACTGACATTTTATCAAACTACAACTTGATGTGGAAGCACCAACTCCCATCTATTTTCTGTAGGCACCAACCTACAGGAGGCTCCTACCTCAGTCAGCTACAACTGACATCTATCAAGCTACAACTTGATAGGGAAGCTCCAACTTCCTTACTCTTTCAAAAGAAAAACACTTGCTGATTTACCTTGGATATCGGCTCTGTTCTGTACCTTCTTCTCTGCTGTTCATCAACTCTTATATCAGACCTGCATCATCTCTGCTCAACCCCTTCTTCTTCTTTGCTCAGCTCCTCCTTATTCACATTCTTCTTGCAGCTTGCTTATTCTCTTCAACTCTCTTTAATTCTGCTGCACACTCTCTTCTTCTCTCACTCCTTTTTTTCGTCAACATTTCTCCCCTTGGATATTACCCTGTTTTATACAAAAACAGCTTCATGGCTGTTTGAATTCCACTGGGAATTCTAAATGGACGGCCATGTCTCTTTTCCTTCTGCCTTCTCATCTCTTTTATCCACTCATTCAGAAAATATAACAGTAGGTGATTATTTTAATATTACAGTGGGATATTTTCTCTCTTCCGGAGACTTGCCAATGCATCACAACAATATAAATTTAAATAAAACATTTACATTCAAATTACAAATGAGAACTCCAACTCACTCATTTTGTCTCTTGGCTTGCTGCGCATTTGTCTTTTCTCTGACTGTGTCTTTGTCCCTTTCTCTTCTCTGTATGCCTTTCTGTTTATGGCTGCTGCGTAACTTCTATATTTGTGTAACTGCATTTTTCATTTTTATATCAACGCTTTATATATAAATGAATCTTCTGACTATAATTCTGGGCCATATTCCAACGCTTTTCATACCACGAGTGTCTTGTTGATGTGGAAAATTTCGTAAGAGGAACGGACATATATCACAGTCGTTGTATATTAATAATCGCCCTCCCATTAAGCCGAGGCCCGTGGGTTCACAGCCCATGCGGCATATTTTAATACAACTGCAACCATGTTTTATATATCTAATAACAATCATTTTATATAAACAATCGCCCTCCACCTTAAGCCTTTGGTCTTATATTACAATCCAATAAGTCGAATCACAACCTCTAATATATGAAAGGGTCGGGCCCCACATCTCCGTCGGTGGATCGGTGGTGTCAAACAAAACTTGCGATTGCGATTGATCAAACGGACGCGATGACCACATAAAACATGGCTCATAGCGCAATCGGGTACGAACTTTGAACAAATGCAATCGGGGCACACAATAGAAAAGTTCCGATTGCGATCAGAACACGGATGTGATTTGCACATATTAACTCCCGCATATAACAGGATCAGGTCTGCCACTTCAATCGCAGCATATTACAAAAGTCGTGCGATCAATCGAAAAGTTCCGATTGCGATTAAGATCCCGGACGCGATTGAACCTATTAACTCCATCGTATAACGCCATCAGGTCCGCCACTTCAATCGCAACATATTACAAAAGACATGCGATCAATCGGAAGGTTCTGATTGCGATTGGGAACTCGGATGCGATTACCAATAAAATGTGGCATATAACTCGATCGGCTCCGGCTTTTGATCGAAGCACATAAAAAAACTCCGCCGATTGAACCTTTTCTCCGATTGCGATTGGGGAGGGGTCCCACCTTATAAAACTTTGTTTTATGCACTCCGCTTATATCACATAACATATATGCCTTGGACCTCTGGTTCTTTTGTTTTCGGGATTAATAATATGAAACTTATAATAAAGCGCTCCTTATAGATTAATGTACATGCTTTGGACCTTTGCAACATACGTAATGCGCGGCATTTATATGTATCCTCCATCATGGTAGGCGATTCCCATAATTTATGTGCCTTGCCGCTTGGGGTTAAGCGATTCCCAGAATAAGGTTTATGTATTATATGTAATGCCCATCGGGTAATGATTCTCGGAATTATACATATGAATGTATCTGCCGGCTTGGGCGATTCTCAGAATTTTATAATGGCTCTGCCTCTGCCTCTGCTGCTCCTGTCGCTCTGCCTCTGCCTCTACTTCTTTGCTGCCTCCATTGTAGTCGTTGCTTCCTTTTTCTGTCATGCTGCTCTTGTCGCTCTGCCTCTGTATTCGACTGTTACACTCTTGCAGTGTTCTTCCGCCTGTTTCCTTTACCTGTTTCAGCTTCAACGCTGCTCGACCTCTACCTCTACTGCATGTCCGTTTCATCTCTTCCTCTGTATTTGCTGCCTCTGCCTCTACCTATCTCCTTTTCTGTCTCCTTTGCCTATCTCTACTATCTTTCTGTTTCTATCTTTTCTTCTTGTCTAATGCTGCTCCTTGCTTCTTCAAATGGTCCTGTCTCTGCTTCTCTTTGCTGCCCTACTTCTTCTTTTTGCTGCTTCTGCTACCTCTTCTTATGCTTTCTCTACTCCTTGGCTGATGTTTCAAGTGCTCCTCCTTTGTCATCTCCTTTGCCTTATTGTTGGTTCAGGTGCTGCTCCTTTGCCATCAATGACAACATTTACAACATATACCTATGCACATTCGAAGAAGAGAGACAACATGCAACGTAATATTTTACACTTTATAACTATCGATCAGTCAGAGAGGAATGAATGAAATTGCATTATATAATGGAGAAACAAAATCATGGAACCAATAGTAGATTCATGTATATTAAGATATGAGAGAACGATTACAACCAGTGCTCTGACGTCGTGATATTCCTTCGACAGGATTCCAGCAGGACGTGTCTCACAAATCTCGTCAGGGATTTGACAAAACTCTCTCTCTCACAGGGTTCTCCTTAGCTCTGCTCTTGATTGTCACTCAACTATAATTTCCTTCCCAAAATTTTAGCGAGTTAGAAAATGGAGAGGGTAGGCTTTTATAGAAGGAGAAGGAGAGGTTAGGATCCCTATAATCATGGGGAAGAGTCCTATCTCTTACGAAGGTTTTGTGAGAGGTGGAAAACCACTTCCTAATCAGGGAGATCCGGAGCCAAACAACCCAACCTCTTTTTGATGATTCGTTCTAAAGTTGTTAGAATCAAACTTCTGCCTTCTATTGTTAAAAAACGTTCCTTAATAGGCTTGGCACGAGCACAACACAGGGACAGAGTGCCAGCTGGCATGCCCACTAGTGTATATTTTCCCCATTGGTGCGAGGGATGAACTAGCTACTCGTGCCAATGCCAAAACATGGGTTTTTATGGTTTTTCAGAGGAAATTTTCTTGAGGAGAATTCTTGCCCTTATGCAGAAGGATGCCATCAAGGTGTTTTTAGGACATTTTATCGTCCACAGGTCATGAGAATAGTCCTCCAATGTATGGGATGAGGGATTGTAGGGACAGTGAAAAAATGTTGTGTAACAATTTGGGAGTAGGATTTAGGTTTCTTGAACTGTTTTTTCAGGGCATTCTTAATATCTTCAATGGTTGCATTTGCATTTTGGCTGTTTTATCCCATGTACTAGTCCAAAGCTCTTCCTTCAAAGGCAAGGGACAACTGTGCCCTTTTCACCAAATCACTAGCTACGTTCTGCGCAGTCAATACCGATCCTGTGATAAACCAGAACTGATCCATGTGTTCATCCCCCACATCCTTAAAGGTTGGAAACTTCATGTGCATAGCCATGTCGTCTTCTGGTGGTAGAGGGGTAGGTGAATTATTATCTCTAGGCTGGTTTGAAAGCGATGTGGCTGGAGGACTTTGCAAAGCTGCTTCCCTTACCAGACTGTAGACCAATCTATCTCCTTCTAGGTTGGCCCTATAGTACTTGCCACTTCATGTTGTGCTCCCATCTATATCAGAAGTCATTCACTCGGTATGGCTACACAGAATACTCTTTTCGCATAATAATACCTTGATCAGCAATGGTAAGGTCTTTAGAAACTTACCTCGGAACCCTGTGAAGAATCTTTGCTCTGCCTCGGAGTAGGAGACAAACTAATCGATGACAAATTCTACCACAAATCCTCCCAACAGACTGTCTACCCAATGGTCCACTGTGCGAGTGATGGTGTTATCAGTCTTCTCTAACTACTGGATTATTTCGGGGGTCCACTCTGTTATCCGCTTGTCCCTCCAACACCTCTGAAACTCCACCAGTCTTGCGAGCCACTCCTGGAGCTCGATCACAATTGTTACAAAGAAGATCTCATAGATTTCTATGAAAATGTACTTATTCTTCAACTCTTTGGTGGTCAACCTCTCATTGTGGTTTTCTTTTACGACAAATTCCTAAAATTGCTGTTCAAACCATTCATCAATTTCTTTTCTCTTTGGCTTCCAGTATGGCCTTGGCATTACCCGATCCCTCTCTCAAAATGCTCCAGGTCCTAGAAACGGAACCCTTTTTTGGCTCGAGGGGTCCTCACCCAGGTTCAGATGTTTGAGGTTTGCTAACAAACCCCTATACTACTGGCCCTTTCGGCAGTGACCTGCTTGCCAAGCCAAAGTCTCACCCGAAGTAGTATGGGTGGGTGCTGGAACTAGGTTTCCGCACCTGGGAGAGGGTAGGTAAGTCAAGTAGAGCCGTGTTCACCCTTATAGTGACCAAATCTTGTATCACAGGGCCTATATCTACAGATTCCCTTCGCATCCACGTGCGTAAAAGCAATAATACTCACATAAATCAACAGATCATGAACTCATATCAAAATACGCAACTATTCTAGATAGTCTTGTAGGAAGTAAAACATAACTAACCTAGATTGCAACATAAATAAGTAACACAAGTATGTTTGCAACTTAAATCAATAAAAAAACAACATATATTATATAATTAAACATCACAGATGCATATCACAGTAATTCCAGTAGATTTAGATAGTCAGCAATACTTCCTTATTTATTAATCTTTCAGATCTACTTACAATACCCAAAAACCCAACCTGCGCACATAGCAGCAGGGTCCGCACACAGCAGGAAAGAGGCCCTCTGTGCACACAGCAGCCAGAGTCCTTACCCAACAACCTTGACCAGATCTATCGATTCACACTTAGCAACAATCTCTTCTCATTCATAGCCTCCCCTACAGCTCAAAAAGGTTCAACTACTTATACTATTTTAGCCTATGCATCCAATGGTCTGCAAACCGTGGTTTGTGGACACTTGACCCGTTTACAATGCTTTAGGGGCTTTGACCCACCCCAAAACCCCTACGCTAGACTAAATATAATAAAAAATATACAAAAATGGACCAGTTTCGCAGCTTTGTAGGAGACTCTATTCCAACACAAATCCTTTTCCTTAAAGACCTTCTTTCTAATGTGCCTGTCATGCCAAGCCTTTTCGAAACCTGCAATGAATAGGTCTTCTTCTAGTGTGACCAACTGTGATAATTGTGCTTCCATAATATCCTTCTCTGCCATATTAGTGAACGCTGCAATGTGAAAACTTGGGATAATATACTCCATTGGAAAAACAACTTCCTACTCATACACCATTCTAGACGGTGGCTTTCTTGTCAACTTCTTGCATGTGGTTCTATATGACCAAAGAGCCATAGGTATGCGTACATCCCAATAATTTCTATTAGCATTGTAGATCTTAGTGAGCACACTCTCTAATATCTTATTAAAATATTCCACCGCACCATTCATCTGTGGGTGATATGGAGTACTCTTCTAATGATGAATCTGGAACTCTTATGTGAGAGCTTCAATAGTTTCATTAACAAAGTGTGTGCCTTGATCACTCATCAAAATCTTAGGGCACCCTAACCAAGTCAAGATGTTCTAAAAAATGAAGTGCGCAGTTGTGTCTACACTATAATCCTTCACAGGCTTAGCCTCAACCCATCTAGTCACATAGTCTGTCATAGTGATTATGTACTGCACACATGTCTTCTCTCCTGGAGGGTGAATAGGTTTGATAAAATCAATGGCCCATTTGTCACAAGCTTGAAAAGTCATTTGTGGGTGCAAGGGCATCTCATTTTTGTGCGACAGTTTCCCCGTTATTTGGCATACATCACAAGCATAGAAATACGCTTGTGCATAGTTGTGCACCATGGGCCACCATAAACTAGGTTGACTACCTTTATACCTAATAATTGTGCATTTGGTAAGACGTCTTCCAAGCTAGTTGGATTTTCTCCACATTCAATGCATGATAGATGGTCTGGCACAACATTTTGTCTCCCAGTTTTCACAATTAATTCAAAGTCATACTCCTGAAACAATAGTAACCATTTGCAGATCCGCCCTCCCCCCCAATGCAGGAATATTGACCAGGTATTTTAGAGCAAAGTGGTAAATAAACATCTTAAAGTGGCCTCCCAAAATATAGTGGTGGAATTTCTATAGTGCATAGACCATAGCCAATCATTCCTTCTCTGTGGTCGAGTAATTACGATCCGCACTCTACAATTTTCTACTTGCAAATAAAATAGGGTGATCAATCTCCCTAGCTCCTGGCTACACTAAAATATCTCCCAATGCAATGCATGAGGCATTGACATGTACCTGGAATACCTTCATCTAGTCTGGAAATACCAATATGGGTGCAGTGACCATCTTCTCCTTATGTAATTCAAAGCTCTTTTGACAATCCTCATCCCAAAAAAATGAGGCATCCTTCTTGAGCAATTTCTCCATGGGCACAATGATCATCACATAACCTTGAATGAACTTTCGGTAATACCTTGTATGCCCCAAAATTGAGCGCAATTGTTTCACATTTACAGGAACTTCTAGGTTAACAATAACAACGTTCTGTACTGGGTCCACTATCAATCCTTGCTGAAAAACAATATGACTGAGTAAGATCCCGAATGGCACTCAAAAGATGCACTTTTTAGATTGATCGAAATCTAATACTTCCGACAAGTATCCAGCATCAGGCATAGACTCGACACATGCTTCTTCAACAATCAAAAGACAGTCCAGTCATCAAAGTAGACTTCTAAGAAATTATGGATTTATTATTTGAACACATCTACTACCACACACGATAATATAGCTTGTGAATTCTTTAAACCGAATTGCATGACTGTATACTGAAAGGATCCCCATTTTGTCGCAAAGGTTTTCTTGCTTTTGTCTTCTGGCATGATTTTGATATGGTGATATCCTGAGAAACCATCTCTAAATGAGAAAGATTTATTTCATCCTAGATTGTCCAAGATTTCATCAGAGAATGGGGTCGGGAATGGATCATGTACGCAAGCATCATTCAATTTGCACATATCCATGCAAATCCTTATTTCTCCCTTAGTCCACTATAGGAATCACCCAATCTGATTCCTCCACTAGTTCTATGATTCTCGCAAAAATATTTTTCTCCAATTCCTCTTTGAATTTCTACTTATATTTGGGATTCAGTCTATATGGGTGCTGCTTCACAGGTCACACATTCAGTTACAAGGTAATATTCATCACCCTGAGATCTCCTATTATCCCCTTCAGCTCAGAACATTTTGTAGGAAATAGGTCCTGATATTCAGTCAACAACTCGGTGACCTTCCCACCGTATCATCATCCCAATAATCCCCTATATTTTCTATTTTTTGTTGTTCTTCTAAGCCAATAATAACTTATCGAATCTTGAGAGGCTTAGCTACATATAATGACTCAATAATGGCTCCAGCAACTGTGTGTTGTCCTTCAGATTCATGGATCATAATGTTCCTTGGATCTTCATCATTATCTTCAACTAATAGATTTTGACAATTAACAATGTCCTTCATCTATGCATCCCATGCTGGCAAGGCATGCTCCTCCTTCGGTTTTGTGGTGTTAAAGATGAATTATTGAATATATTGCAGTGCTTCATCCAATCATTTGAACCCACTTTCAAAACTAAATGTCAAGATAAAACTTCTTGTCAGCGTAGTCCATTCATTGGCTCCTCGTCACATCTCAGTGTCAAGGTACCAGTCTGTAGGCACCTTCCCCAAAGTGTGGATGAATATGTGCACCCATTCTTGCTTTAGTTCTTCACCCCAAACTTTAGTCCATATAGCCAAATGTTTACGTGGATCACCTTCTTTAGAATATGTCTCTCCCATTCTAGTATTTGGATGCTCAAATTGTAGGGGCATCATGTTTGTGCATTCTTCCGAGTTAGCCAAGTTTCCCTTGTGTGTCTCCCACCATTATGTTGGGGTTGAGCACAACGCTATATCAAGTTCATGGAATATTTTTTATTCTCAAACATATTTTTCAATTTCTCCTAAAAACAGGTTAACATTTGTCAGATTGTCATAAAAAGGAAATTATCGTACCTTTGAGGATATGCACCGAAGAGATTTTGTCACCCGATTGCAGTGCATCGCAAATACTTCATGTAGTCGGTTCTGCTAGTTCTCTAGTTCCTCATCTAAATATGAAAAGCAAGAACTATCCTTCTCACATTTGAGTCTTCCACCGACTATCGGGTTGATCCAATATTCATCTCGCACAATCAACTTATAGATATGATCAATGTCATCATTAGCACGCATTGGTTCAATATATATTTCACCTTCTGCAAGATCTAGGGGAACCACAACCCTGGTTCCATTATTCTCAAATACCATACTTTTGTGCTTAAGATTGATGATTCCACCCATATCAATAGCCCAATATAAACCCAACAGCGCAGGGTAGGGGTCACTATCATTCATAATCTATATAACTTCAAATTTTGTGAGCACCCTACTCCTTCGAAAGCCATTATGACCTGCGAGATCCTTCCTAATGGGATAATATTTTATTGATTTTCCATGCATAGCTGGATAGTAGAGCACTTCAATTTAGGTTCTCCCATCCATTTCCAAGTCTATTTTGGTAAAGCATTCACATTAGATCCTAGATCCAAAATCACCTGATCCATCTTGTATGCACCAATCTGAGCAGTCAAGCACATTTCTTATCTAGTTCTTCTTTTATTCTTATAAATCTTCTTAACAACCTTCTGCTCTATCTAAGGTTGTTCTTTCTTTGCACAGTTGTTTATAATATCTTGGAGGTTCTCGACGACCTTGTTATTGCGCAATAATTTGATACAAGCCTGTAGGAAGGGATTTTTTTCTTCATCTACCGTAACCAGGTTCGTAGGTTTTCTTTATGTTGAGACGCTCGCTTCTGCAAACCCCTTTTTCGCTTCTATGAAGGTTTCTTTTTCTCATTGTAACTTGAATCCTTCCTTCTTTTCAGATGATTTTTTTATCCAGAGATTAGCATCTGGCTTCACCCCTTTGTCTCTACCAGTGGCTACATTGCTCCTAGTGATGACATTCACACTTGGTTCTTCTTCGTGCATCTCAACTCTTACCATCTGATTTTCTCAAGTTGGAGTATGTGCTTTCTTTTCCTACATCTTTGCAATAAAAATAGGGAAATATTCAATAACATGATAAAATTTTCTATAGTACCTGGAAGACTCAGTCATGTTGGATTTGGAAGGTCGCATGCATAATGAATCATGTCTCCACAATTGTAGAAGATGAGCTTTCCCCTTCCTCGACCAACTCCTCCTCCTCCTCTAGTTTTGGATCCACCATGCTCGTACGGGGAGGTTGGTGAGTTAGGTTCAGCACGCATTCTATATATGTAAGCTCGATCAATCATCAAATTGAAGCTATGACAGTGTTGTTCGTCATGTCCCAACGATGAGAAAAAATTACAGAAAGGTTGCTTAAGCTCAAGCATATATTTACCAATCTTCAAGCAGTAGTCTATCATATGCATAACCATAGCTTGACTAATTTTTCACCATAATGTAGGAGTACCACTTGGTCCAGCCATGCTCTTTAGTGGGCTTGGTCCTCTAGCCTGCATATATTCATTAAATATGGGGCACTGATCCTTCTGATGCCCAACAAATTTGCAGAATATACACCATACATATGTGTATGCCTCCTATTGAACCTCAAAATTGTTCCTAATTTGACATCCTTTTCCACAATTTCTTATTCCTTTCTCACAAATACATAAACTCAATCAATGATAATTTGCCTATTTTACATATGAGAAGCCATTTAGATGATCTCTAATTTATATTATAATGTTTCTTATTATTTAGATAAATTTTTGTAATTATCTACAAAATTCGTGAAATTTTATAGCTAACCTTCATTCCTGCAGCGACCGTTATTATTTGACAAGTTTCAAGAAGTAAATGCGGAATCAAGTCATATGGGTAGCTTTGATAAGGTCCACACATTGATCATATCCTACTTACCTGTTTGAATTCGAGAAGGAATCATGCCTACACTCGCAGTCAAATATTAGTCAAGGAACGAGATCAGCAGATGAAGACTCTTGATTTTCTCTTAAGTACCAAATCGAGGGAAAACCATGAATAATTTGCTTCTAAATATACTTCTAGTCTTAGTTTTATTATGTTTTTCATAGGCAGAATTGTCTCATACAGTTGATTCAAAAAACTGTATAAATACCAGTATGTTGAAACTAGGAATAAGGTTAACTTTTTTGTGATAATACAATGTTACGCTTTCAAAATCTATTTTTGCTAATAAAGAAGACCAGTTCTAGATCACTAATGCATGGATAGTCTAAGTAGATTTCACACTCATTCTATTGTAGAGGGCCCCTGCACGGAAAGGATTTTTTTATAGTTGTTTTTTAGTTTAGTTTATTGTCAATTTCATATTTTAATTTCATGTTGATTCATAGTTAATTTATCGTCAATTCATAGTTTAAATTCGTTGTTATTTCATAGTTAGATTCTCGTCGATTCCTAGTTTAATTGTTCATTGTTTTGTAATTCAAATTTCATGTCAATTATTTTTCTGAATCAGATGTTTAAATTTACAGTTAACTGTTATATCTCATGCTCACTTGAATCATCTCATGAATGTGAATTTTTCATCTTCCAATTTGTAATATTCCCATTTTAGCACATAGCTAAATGGAATATTAAAATTTTTCTCTTATCACCTAGCAGCTAAATAAATGGGTAAGGAGGCCCATGCTGATTGAAAACTTGAATAAAATCCCTCACATGTGAAAAGGGATAGACATAATAATTGGATTTCACACCCTTATGTGTGAAAGGGGACAATTGCATGAAGACAAGGTCAGGTTTGACCAAGTCAACAATGCTGCCATAGGAAGAGTGGATCACTTTAGAAGACAGCGCAGTGTGAATAAGGAAGAGGATATTTGGTGGAGGAAACCCTAATGAGTGGGACCCATGGGGAGAAAGATTTAAATTTTTTAAAAGGAGGACAAGGCAACCATTGTTATTCATGAATTGGATTATTGATTTCATTGTCTATTCAGAAATTGTGCATTCTTTTGCTATTTAACAAAGTTGCCGGGGAATTCCTGTTTAGGATTCCTTCTCCTTCTTGAGAGGTCTCTTGAGGGATTTTTCTTCATTATCCACATTTTTTGGCTCAAGCCCAAAGCCACCTCCTTCAGTCACAGAGTTATTCCTGAAGCAGGATAACTTTGTGTTGTAGGGTGTTGCAGTGGGGGACTCCACAACACCATTTCCTTAGCTCATATTTTAGAGGAGGGAGCTTCTATTCCTCTGGGAGGTTAGTGAGGGAGATTCCTAAGCTTATTTAATATCATTGGCATCAGGCCAAGCACTTCCCTTCACCAACAGCGCAGTCCCTTCTCTAGACTGCGTTATTTCTGAGTGCAATTGCGGTGGGGAATTGCTCCACTATTTTGGAGGGTGAGATCTTCAGGGATTGGATCAGAATTTCACCTGAGAGATCCTTTGGATGAGATTCAACCGTCATTTGTATAATCATTAGCTATCTTCATCCATTTCCAGTTTCTGAGTTGCAACTGCTACACTACTACTCTGACATTTCTACGGAATTGCCATCTTGTGTATATTTCAGCCAATCCTTCTAAGGATTGTGTATTGTTGTTTCTAGGGGTTGAGATATTTCTCCCCCATCTATGTTTGAGCTCTATATTTCTATATTCATGTATTGAAATTATTTTGCAGCAGTTCTCCATAATAGACTACGCTATCATAGCTAGGGCTTATTTCATGTAGCATTATTTCTCCTTTTGTCATGTATATGTTTTATTGAGGCTGCATTGCCTAGCTTGAGAGATCATTTCCTCAAGATATTGTATACATTGTTGCTGCTATAATATAATGTAATGGTTATGTGGATCTTCTGGCATTTTTGGTATTAATGTATCACTACTACTCCCTGAGCATGTTTATGTGTTGTTGATCTCCAACTTTATAATATCTCAAGGTATTCTCATTGTTGTATAATTTCCCTAATTTGGGAATATTATAGTGGTATCAGAGCATGATCTTTGGCTCAGCTTGTGAGTCTCAGCCAAATAATATCAAGATGATGAAGAGGATGACTCTCATCAATTTCAGATCTAGAGAGGACCTCTCCAAGGAGGTAAAGAAGATGGAAGAAGGAGAAGTGGAAGGACCATGCACTTCCTATTCTCACAGAGAAGAAGGAATGAAGCATGAAGAACACTTGGAATTCGAAATTATGAGTGAGTACCTTGTTGAATACTAAGCTAAAAATCCACACCTATTGCGCATCCTCCCCAAACACAGGATTTTTACTAAGGTACTCCACAACCAAAGACATTTTTTCCCCACAGGTTCCATCCCAACCGTACCAGACCCCTCGTGAAACAAGTCTTTCAGAGGCGTGGTCAATAGCGCATATTCCCATAAATTTTTTTTGTAATACCCTGCATGGCCAAGGAGTGACTGCAACTATTTCCTTGTTGTGAGAGTTTCTGAATATATGATAACTCTGCCTTTTTTATCTGCATCCCTATTCTTAGCCAACGTAGGGTGCGTCCCATTGCAACCCATTCGTAGCCTGAGCGGATTGGTAGTCGTGTGCACCCCTTCCAATTCTGAGTCAAACACATCTCGCAGATCATCCTTATCCTCCGTTGGGGCTAGGCTATGGTAGTTGACCATGCTTGGCATCCGTGTTTCCCATGTGGGTAATTCTGGTGCGATGAACAGGTGCGATTCACGCCACACCATAGTGTCAATGTCTCGTAGGACTGTGTCAAGCAACACAGTACTGCCTACTAACCCAAATGTTCCCAGGAACTCTTCCTTCAACATCCCCTAGTGGCAGGTGTGCCGATGTAGCTCCGCATCTAAGTACCATGTAGATGGAAGCGGCCCTAGGTCATGAATCAGTAGGTGAACCCACTCCTTAGTCATCCTGTCGCACCACTGTTTTTCCCAGGCAGACATATATTCACGTGGATATTACGATATAAGGAATGTCTTGACCTGCAGGCTGGTTGGGGCTTCAAATCACATGATCATCATATCCTAACATTCCTCCCAATCCTGAAATTCCTCCTCATGCGTTCCCCACCAGCACGCAGGTGTTCCATGCATGGCTAGCTTAAGGGCCCATAGCCTTCGTTCTCTTGGAACCTTGGCTTCGAATGCTCACAAAAATTCCCTAATGCTCCCATAACCATAAAAGTAGGGTAGGTCTCTTACCTCTGAGGAAATACAGTGGAAGTCCCTTATGAATCGAAAACATCGCAGCGCTAAGACATCATGCAACTAGTTTTTCCAATTCTCCATGTCCTCGTCAGATTCAGAGAAGCATTCACTGTCCTTTTCCTAGCAGAGTACTCCTTTCACCATGGGGTTGATCCAATCTTTGTCCCACACAGTCAACTTATAAATGTCATCCATCTCCTCTTCATCGCACACTAGCTCTGTATATCGTTCACCTTCCGTAGGATCTAATGGTACTATCACCCTTGTACCGTTATTTTCAAACACCATGCTTCTCTTTTTGAGGTTGATGATACCACCCATATCTATGGTCCAGTCCAATCCTAAGAGTGCAGGGTAGGGGTATGCATCTTCTACAATTTATATTACTTCAAAGTCGGCTCGGGCCTTTACTCCTCCGATATCCATCGTAATTTTAGACAATATTCCTAGTGGGATGATTTTTTGTTGATTTTCCATGTGCATCTAAATAGCGGACCATTCCAACTTAGGCTCTCCCATTCGTTTCCAAGTATGTTTAGGTAACACATTCGCATATAAACCTAGGTCCAAAATAACCTGACTCATTTTGTAGTCACCGATCTGCGCAGACAACTGCATTTCTCTTCTGGTGAGTTTCTTATATTTTATAGCTTGTGCCAATCCTTGACCTCCGGAGGTAGATTGGATCACGCTGTGCAGCTATCTATTTGTTGAGCCCCAAAGATGTCCTTTTCTTTCAACAAATTTCACTTCATTTCCTTTGTCCTTTATCAATTATAGGCTTAAAATATCAATGGGATTGATTAAAGCCACTTTAAGAATGCATACAATGACTGACTTGCTATACTTTTATGGTTTTGTTGTTGTAGTGATTTTTGACTAGACTTAGCTACAGAATGCAGCCATTTTGTAGCTAGTCGCATATTCTGCAGCTATCTTTATGTTCACATAGGTTACATGTGTCACTTAAAGGAAAAATGCATATTGTTGAATTACAGAACTCACCTACATCATTCCTTGCCCTCTATGAAGTCTAAGAAAAAATCTGCAAGTGGTTATACACGTGGAGGAAACCAAAACTAAGAAGTAGACTTCTACTAGGACAAGGACTCTGCAAATGTCTTCAGCAAAGTACGAGGCCTCAACATGAGTTATAATTCGATTTTGATTGAAAAATACACCTATCCCTATTTCTTCTCAATGACAGTTATGTATTTTGCTTATAAAAATAACTCGGTGAACCGAGAGACAGTTAGCTAGTTGATGTTTTGTTGTTAAGTTGTCCAAGACTGTAATACTCTGTTTTTGAAGCGTTTTCCTTTAATGAAAGAAGTACAACTTTAATGCATGATCTGAAGCAATATTGAGGATATTCGTGTGCCAATCCGATGGTAGAGGGTCCCTGCTATCCGAAAGGCTTTGTGCATATTTTTTTTAGATAAGTAACTTTAGCTCTGTTTCGTTCTTAATTTAGGCAGTTTTTTGAACTTCATGTTTTATGCTTACTTACATCAAATAGTGCAGTCAATATTGTTCTCATGAATTGTTCCAAAATATCACTAACACTGAATGAGATAGAGTTGTAGTATTTCGAAGGCTAATTGCATATTAGTTCAGTTCAGTTCATTTCATTTCAAGTTTTATTAGCTAGTTGTATTCTAGTTCTATTAAATTTGACTTAAGGGCCTTCATTATTTAAAAACTAATCTTGTTCTTAGTCTCTTCTAACACATTATTATCATATGGAAAAGAATTAGTAATATCATTTTGAGGTCTTGACTGTTCTGCAATTTCTCATAATTTTACAAACAACCTCTTTTCCAAGCTATTCCAAGAGATCTCTAACCCTTGAATGAGGCTTAATAGTAACATTTTGAGTTGCAGAATGGGTTTATTTTAGTGTCATAAGTTAAATTAGCATAGGGTTCCTTACTATGTTACAGATAATCTTTTCTCAACGTGTTCCAACAAATTTCTAACCATGGATAATATTTTCTTTGTGATATTGTAAGTTGTTGTTTACTTAGAAGAACCTCATGGCATCAAACTTATCCTTTTCTCAAGTTGTTCCAACATACCTCTAATGAAATGAATTGGAATGAGTTAATTTCCTTGTCAAGATTTGCAATTGGTGAATTAGCATTTTCTGTTCTTAGGTGCCATACATAGTTTAGAGTAGATTTTTCTTTGTTTTAGTGTGACCAATAACTTCTCTTTGCCAACAATTTAGTTATTTTCCTCTTAGCGCAAAAACACAAAACCAAAAACACTAGAAAAACACTAAACACAATGAATTAGGAAGAAGATACCTAGGCACATATAGCGCACTTCACTTCAACAGTTTACTAGCCCTGGTTGACAATTTATGACATCAATTTAGAAACACTAAGTTGAGTAGACACTATTAATGCTAGAAGATTCTCCATAGCCTTTGTGTTGCGCAACAGCTTCATACATGCCTGCAAAAAGGGCTTGACCTCCTCATTGGCCTTGAGGTTCACAAGTGGTTGAGCAGTAGTTGCCTCTACATCAGCAAAGTCCTTGCGAGCTATGATAAATGTTTCTTTCCCCCTTTTTTAGTTCCAGGCCTTCTTGTTTGATAATTGCTTGTCAGATCAGAGGTTCCATTGCAGCCTCCTCCTTAGGCTGCTTGGTGGCCATCCCACTGTGTGTCACCACATTCACACTCAGATATTTGTCTCGCAGCTCAGCCTTAACTCTCTACACATTATGCGTAGGCATCAACAACTTTTCCTGCATTTTCGCTATCAAGAGTGGGCAGTCTTCAATCACATGGTCCAGCTGTCTGCAATATCGGCAGGATTGCCTAGTGGGGTTTGGGAAGTCCCTCTTAAAGTGTCTTGCTTCTCCACAATTATAATAGATTAGTTGACATTGTCCTTGTTCTGCACTTCCACCGCACCCTCCTCCCCTGCCCCTTGATGGGGAGCCACCTATACCTGCGGGGGTTCTCAGTGACACAGGGTCTGATTGTACTCTGTATAAGTTTCCTCGATCAATCATAAAATCATACGTCCGACAGTTATGTTCATCATGTACCACTGATCTGTAGAACCTACACCATTGTTGCTTTACCTCTGGAACACATGCAGCAAGGTGGGGATAGTGGTTAGTATCATGCAACCCTACGATGCGACAATCATCGCACCATAGTGCTGGCCCACTGGGTCCCGCAGCTTCCCTAGGGCGCAATGGGCTAGGTCCCCTGGCCTGAATATATTCTGTTAACAGAGGATAATTATCCTTGGTATGGCCATTCACCTGACATCGTATGCACCATCTCTCAGGGCTAGCCTTTTCCCCTCGTTCCTTTCGCGGGTTTTGGATCTCTACATGCATAGCTTCTAGTTGTCCCTGGATCTGTTGGAGATGCAACTGTGTCTCTTCCCGCAGTGTAGCTTCTAACTTCATGGCACCTTCCAAGGCCTTCTCCTGTGATTCAAAAGTTTGGTGCCTCGTAGGTACGCGCAGGTGAGGTAGCAACATATCAATAAACCATTCTGTGTGTTGTCTGTCATCATATTGGAATCCATCTTCTATGATCACCTTCTTTAGTCGTTGATCAGCCTCCCACATAGATTCATAAGGCCCTTGATTGAAATCCTTTAGATCAACCACGATTTGTGTTGTGGAGGTAAATCCCCTCTGCGGACAGAGGCAATCCCACTAGCCCTAGAGTGGGTCTAGCAACAATCGAAACACGCAAAGCTATTGATTCCTAGTTACAAAAGATAGAATCGTGATAGATCACTTACCGTGATTCCTTCGCTGTTGTTGTCAAAGAAGAAGTGGCGCTTTCGTTCCTAGCTGGACAGGTCACGATCCATGAGCTTGCTGCATCTAGATACCTGTGCACATGCAAAGAAGAGAGACAACATGCAACGTAATATTTTACACTTTATAACTATCGATTAGTCAGAGAGGAACGAATGAAATTTCATTATATAATGGAGAAACACAATCATGGAACCAATAGCAGAGTCATGTATATTAATCTATGAGAGAACGATTACAATCGATGCTTTGACGTCATGATCTTCCTTCGATAGGATTCCAGCTACGGACGTGTCTCACAAAGCTCGTTAGGGATTTGACAAAACTCTCTCTCTCTCACAGGGTTCTCCTTAGCTTTGCTCTTGATTTTCACTCAGCTATAATTTCCTTCCCAAAAGTTTAGCTAGCTAGCAAATGGAGAGGGCAGGCTTTTATTGAAGAAGAAGGAGAGGTTAGGATCCCTATAATCATGGGGAAGAGTCCTATCTCTTAGGAAGGTTCCATGAGAGGTGGAAAACCACTTCCTAATCAGGGAGATCCGAAGCCAAACAACCCAACCTCTTTTTGATGATTCGTTCTGAAGTTGTTAGAATCAAACTTCCACCTTCTATTGTTAAAAATCATTCCTTAATAGGCTTGGCGTGGGCACAACACAGGGATAGAGCGCCAGCTGGTGCGCCCACTAGTGTATATTTTCCCCATTAGCGCGAGGGATGAACTAGCTACTTGTGCCAATGCCAAAACATGGGTTTTTAGGGTTTTTCAGAGGAAATGTTCTTGAGGAGAATTCTTGCCCTTATGTAGAAGGATGCCATCAAGGTGTTTTCAGGACATTTTACTATCCATAGGTCACGAGAATAGTCCTCCAATGTATGGGACGAGGGATTGCAGGGACGGTGAAAAAATGTTGTGTAACAGTTGCGCCTTAAAGCATGAGGTCCGAGAGAGAGGGAGGGGTGAAATGCTTTATGATAATGCATCCAAATGAAAACAATGTCATTGGAAGACCTGCGAATACAAATACAACTAATATATCTAATACATGATATGTGGTATGTGCGCAGCCATCCATAATAAAGTGTACAAAAACTGGGATCCAAGGTATGGATGCATCCATCCAGTAAAATAGGGATCGACAAGTAGACTCAGGTATGGTCGCAGCCATCCAATCAAAAGATTCATGTAACAAGTCATAATAATCCATAAAGAACCCGTAGCCTGGATTTCATGAGAAAAAATCCAGGATGTTGCGCTCCATCTTGATCCGAACAAAGTACAAGTTTGAGCATGCGAATATGTGAGCTGAAGTCGAACATGCAAGAAAATCGTCTGATTACCAGCCAATGTTGAAAACTGTTAACAGAAGCGAGAGAAACCACCAATAATGACAATGGCTCTCAAGGTACGAGAGGTACAATCCACAGAATGTGAACAGTGATCTGGCATCGAACACCCGTATAATCATCCGATCGAAGGCCAATAATGAAAACCTTGCGTCGAATGCGAAGAACCGTCCATTGAGGCATGCAGGCTCCAAGGTACCTGAAGGGAGTCTCTAGAACAACTTCCCGGATAGTGAGCTGAAGTCGACAGGAAGTGACCTTGATCAAAGGTGGGCCATAATGTTCCCCACATCATCGAAATGAGAGAGAGGGATATAATTTTTGCGAATCAATACCAACAGAGAATCAGAGGGAGGTTGAAAACTACAGAGGAAAACTTCTCTTAAACATATCGGTGGCACGACATTGGATTTGGTATTATTTGACATCAAGGGATCTGAGGTCATGGTGACGTGGAAAAGAGTAGATGAGCAATCAAAAGAGATTAAAGAAACCCATGAAGGCAAGCAGATAAGGAGATGAGATGTCCCCATCCCAACACGAATGCGGACAAGTGCCATGTTCAAGAGCGACATACTGCCAACACGACTATAATATTGGTTCCATTGTCCCCCACCATTTCTGGCGAGTACTCCAATTATTTTTTAAAACAAGTTTGAAGGGGATATCATATGCTTGTGATGTAAGTTTGTCCTTCAGACAAATCCAACCTAATACATTTTACGAGCCCTAGGAAGGAGGAACTCAAGTAACATCATTACGATGGAGTTCATCATCATCAATTTTAAACGAGTCTAATAAAGGAAGAAATCAACGCCTTTTCATATTTAGAGAGTTTGAAAAGACAGCGGAGAAGAAAACTCCAGCAATCCCTTTTCGTAGGCAGTCCCACAGGTCCGAAAAGGTAGAAAACTATGTGTGAGAGAACCTCCTAGTCGCGATAGGCTAGGATATTCCTTTTTCGTAAATAATCTATCCCAGCCCAAAAAAAGGGTAAATGTATATTGGGTAGATGTTGTTTCACAACCAATTTAACGAGATCAAAACGATAAGCGACTCGACAATCTTTTCAGTTTTAGAGAGTCAGAAAAGAGCTGAAAGGTGAATCCAGTAGTGAATTTTTCGTGTTTTTACCGAGTCCGAAAAAAGTATAAAATACAACTCGTCTCTTCGTCAAAACCATGTGAAAAACCTGTTGCTGCACAAAAAGGCGCATGTTAAACATATTCGACGAAAATAATGTAAAAATATGTCGAAAAACATGTTTTAAAAACCCATTTAGGACTTGAAAAAGCTATAAAAGACCAACAATGGTAAAAAATATTTACTTTTCACTTTTTACCTCTTTGCAGAGCAATAGTGACCCTTTTATGCTTCAATATTCAGGCGACCAGTGCGACAAATCCAGTGGACCAAATCGACTTCTGTCCAGTTTAGGTAAGAGTTGACCTCTTTTTCCATCTTTTAAGTTACATTTTACTGTATTTAATCATTGTTCGAGGTCCTTTAGGGAAGGATTTTCAAATTTTAGGGCTTTGCAGCTGGCGTGGGTTCCGAGCACGGATCCACGCCAATCCGCTCTGTTTTACACAGAGGATGTGCCAGTTGGCGCGACTGTTAGCCAAACAGCTGCACCAACGGTGCAACACAAAATCCGGCTACAATTCCTCAAAAAACAACCAATGAAATGTGATTTTGAATACCCAAGGAGGTTTATAACTTTCCTATGTTTGATTGATGCAGGTATCCAGAAAAAAGGATGGTTATTGAATGGAAACAGAGAGAGCATAGCGAAGAGGATGAACTGGCAATGGGAAACGAGCATTGTATGAATGCTCTCTGAAATTGTGGGCTAAAAAAATTCTTTCTGATGCCATGTCTCCGAGCTCAGCTCGAAATACTGCAGTATCTCATCAGCATTTGGGATGAGGATGAGGATAAATTTAAAATTTGAGACCATGAAATTGAGCTTGAAGTATCAGATGTATACTTCATCACTGGACTGTCACACAGGGGTCTAGTCCCTATTCTGACTGGTACCAGGCCTTCAGAAGAAAACATGACAATGGTCATGAACAGGGTATGCCCAGGGGCACGCAAAGGGATAGGGAGCAGGAAAGTAGACCTTCAGACCGTCCCCGATCTAGTACTAAGAGTAGTGCTACACACCATTATGCGGGCTGCGAGATCGCAGGCACCGAACGAGGCCACAAAGACACAACTACTTCTTGCATCGGAGTGTATGAACCCAAATATCTTTCACTAGGCCATGGCCGTGACCATGAACATTAAACAGAAACTCACAAAATGAAAGCAGACCAAAATGAAACAGGTTGGATATGGGTCAATTTTGGTGTCGTTATTCCTAGAACGATTATCAATTTTTCAACGCCAGGAGGCCATAGTCCTGGATCCACCACTGAGAGAGCCACGGATGGCTCGATGGGCGGCATTGATGCCTAGGGTAGGGGGTGGCCAACAGATGTCCTAGCGGCTTGAGTTATTTGACTGGATCTGATGACAGTTGATCGTCGTGGAGGATTGGCCCTATACGGGCACCGAGTTTACCGGAGGCCCAGACCTTCCGCTCCCAAAGGGAGAGGACTGGGATGAGGAGCTTGGTAAGACTCTTTTTAATTTTATGAGTTTTATGATATTTTGGTATACATGCATGTTATAATAGCTAATCCTATATGTATGTAGATGTTGGCCCAGAGAGGACCGCCGAAATGTCACCAATAGCGAGGAGGACCCCTCTCGCTCATGACCCTCAAGGTGAGGGGGGCGAGGGGAATGAGCTCATCTAGAACCTAGAGGGGATCGCTTGCAGAGTTCCGGAATATGCTCATTTATCTGATGTTCCCCTAACTTATCAGAGGCACACCTTAGGTGTGCCAAATCATCTCCCCCACTTACTGAGGCAGTTGGTGTGGGCAGTGATGTGCTACCATGAGCACCACGCCGATTAGTCACCTAGGCTTTCTATTTGCATGTTTTTGAGAGATATGTCATCTTTGGATGTAATTGAAACAAACATGTATATTTTGGTTTTATATGATGCACACGTTGCAAACACTCGACATATATATATATATATATATACATATATATATATATATATATATATATATATATATACATATATATATATATATATATATATATATATATATATATATATATATATATATATATATATATATATATATATATATATATATATATATATATATATATATATATATATATATATATATATATATATATGTATGTATATATATATATATATACACATCGTGTTACATGATCTATTACATATGATAATGTTTTTACATGTTACGCAAATGTCTAATACAATGGTATCTAATGTATCAGCTAAATAATATGTGACCCAATGGAAAAGTTAAAAGTTCGCAAAATGCATCAAACCAACATATTTTTTTTTACACAAGATTAAAAGCATAAACACAAACTATGCTTGAAAATGAGTTTTATGTTTTATGCAAGCTTAAAACACAAATGTAAACTATGCTTGAATATGGGTTTCATTTTTACACAAGCTCGAAACACAAAATAAACTATGCTTGAAATGAAAAGGAAAACCGGGCATGCCCCCAGCATGGTGACTCAATTCGAGGTGTACATGCCCCCCAAGCTTCAGTCCATAGAAAATGGAGTGAAGGTTCAAAACACAATAGTAATAGAGACTAGACCTGAATTTTACGAAATCTAACAAAAACTTGAATTGAACGGGAATGTGTTTCATTATTTTAATGAGGTTGACAAACTTAAAGGAACTGTCCTCAAACTAGCTTGTTTCATTGTTTAGGGAGCTCGACACAAGAAAAGGAACTATGCTTCGACGAGCTCAAAGGAGAAGCTTCAGGAGGGGGAGAATCAGATGCAGCAATGATCTCACAATAATTGATTTCAACCAGGGTCAGAGGCATCGACTCTCCAAAAGAGGCAACCTGTTTAGGAGAAGGGATGATCCAAGGGTCATCTGACTGAGAGATCATGTTGAATTGAATGGTATGGGGTGGCAGAAAGGGAAAAATACCCATAAGAGTGGGATCTTTGAAAAGTCCCGGTCCCACACTATCAAAAGAAGTAGGTATCTGATCCACATATGGGACGTTTTTCTCGGATGACGAGGTAAAGAAGGATAACTGGTCGACAGTAACAATTTTTCCCTCATGCGGAAATTTCAACACGTGAAAGAGAGTGGACGACACGCACAGCATAGCATGGGTCCAACTGCGATTGAGCAGAAGATTATAGTTGAGTTTCGCATCAACAAATTCTACTTCGACGTTAACCGTCTTTGTTGGAATGGGGTTTCCTAACAAGCTGCGAAACTGGTCCAATTTTGATATTTTTGATTATATTTAGCCTAGAGGAGGGGTTTTGGGGTGGGTCAAAGCCCCAAACGCATTGTAATGGGTCAAAGGGTAAAATAGGGGTTCGAAAACCATGGGTTGCGGACCATAGGAAAATCGAGGCTATATTGTTATAAATAGAGATGCATTTTGTATTGTAAAGGATAAGAAATGATGAGCTATTGATGCAATTTTTTGTTTAAGCGATCTGTTTGGGTTTTGGGGAATGGACTCCTGCTGGATGTGTGCGCGGAGATCCTAGTCCAGCTGTGTGCGGACCCTGTTGCTGTGTGCGCAGGTTGGGAAGGGGATTGGAATTGTAAGGAAGAATTGATGAATGAATGAATGTAGAATATTGTTAGAGAACTGAATCTGTGAGTACTGTTATATGAATTACTGGTAATTATTGTACTATGCATTTCTGTCCTTAAGCTGCACAAGATCTGTGCACTATGTTCTTGGATCTAGATCTGTCATGTTCTGTTTATGTACTGCTATATTGATGGTATAACAAGCATATAACTATAGATATAGTGCACGTGGATGCGAATAGCGACTTAATTAACTCTGTGTAGAATAAGGTAATCGGGGATTACAGGATCTAGCACTGCTCTTATTGCTTTACCCATCCTTTCTCAGGGTGCGAAAACCTAGTTCTAGTGCTCACCCATACTACTTCAGGAGAGACTTTGACCTGCGAAAGCGGGTCACTGCCAAAAGGGCCAGTAGTATAGGGGCTTGTTGGAAAACCTTGCTTACCGAACCTGGTTCAGGACCCCTCGAGCCAACAAACGGTTTCATTGCCAGGACTGAAGGATTGTGAGAAATGGATTGGGTACTGACAAAAGAATATTGGAGAAAAGCACCTACAAAGGGCCCTTAGGAAACCATGACGGTGCACTTGAAGATACCTACAGTTAATGGCACGGCGGATAAAGATATGGAGCGGTTTTGGTTTGTGACGGAGTCGGTATGGGTTGCGTAGGGCATGATGGGTGACACTATGAAAAAAGCGCAGCTATCCCTAGCCTTTGAAGGAAGAGCTATGGACTGGTATACGGGATACATATTGCAAAATAAGGACACAACTATCTAGAACATTAAGGACGGCCTGGAACAGCAGTTTAGGAACCCTAAAGCCTACTCCCAGGTCATAGCAGAATTAAAGGACTTCAAACAAGGTGCATTTGAGTTAGTATGGGAGGTTGATCAGTGACTAAAAAATGCTATCAGAGAAGGGGGATTTTGGTACGAGGACAAACAACTTACGGAATGGTTCATCGCCATGCTACTCCCTCACTTATGCATACCTATGGGCTACCAGAATTTTGACTCACAGGATGAGGCCCTGGGAGCTGCGATGAAATTAGAAGCTACACCTCTAAAGGATGCTACGGTAGAAGTATAGCAGATCTAGGTGCAGCTTACGGCTATGCACTAGGAAAGTCAGAATCTACAACAGGAGAAAGGAAGAGGGGTTGGCATGAAACTAGATCACACGGTAGGCCACTCGGGACCAGGAGCACGTAGTCTAGGACAGTAGGGCTCAAGGGAACCTGCGCTCTGGCCCGAAGGGAGCTGCACATCAGGATTGCGTAGTATCCACCAATGGCCCTATAATGGCACCCCTCTTTCCGAACCAAAGCAACGATGGTGCCAGTCTTGCCGATCGATAGGCCATGAGGAGCAGGACGGCCGAAGCGCTAAGGAAATGATAAATAGGGGAAAAGACCCTACCTCGCCAAGAACCCCCTTGGGCAGGGACGACTCCCCCCTAAAGGAAGGTATTGGAGCCAGAGTGGAAGCACAGGTCGGGGTCGAGGCTAGTCACTCTACTACAACTATGGAGGCATGGGGCATTTGGCGAAGGATTGCCTGAACCCTTTACGACAGTCCTACATGTATTGTAAGTAGTGGGGGCATATGCTGGAAGAGTGCCCAACCTTAAAATCAAAGATACATGAAAAACAGCTCCCATCTGCGCAGAAGGTGCGAAGGGTCCAGACTGGGCTAGGGGGAAAGGACACCAAGGTAAATGTAGTAACGCGTAGTGGATTGGCAACTGGGAGAGCTAAGGAGAAAGCTGAAACTGACTCAATGATCCATAAGGTAGTTAGCAATCAAGAAGGACTAGACTTGGGCAAAGCGAGGGAGACGTTTATGGAGGCTCGAAAGGAATTTCTTGAGACTAAAAGTCTGCCCTCCGCACACTTGGGAGCTAAGGAAGTAAATGCGGAAGTTACACCTTTCTTACAAGCATGTGCGAGGTTGCTGCACAACCCTCAGGCAAGATGAAATCTGTAGGATTTACTAGAAAGCTACGCAACACAAGTTGCCAGGTCACCCAACATCAAGGACATGCATAAGTTATACAAATACCAAAGATGCACTGGTAGAGAAATGTGGCTGACAGTCCAAATTGGTGACCATGAGATGGATCGGGCTATATTATACCTTGGATCAAACGCCAATATACTACCTAAGTGCACTTGGGAATGCATGGGGGAACCCAAGCTGGAGAGACCCACCATCTAGCTTCGAATGGAAAATCAACAAAGAATCATTCCTCTAGGTAGACTCCCCGACGTTGTGGTTGACATCACAGGGGTAAGGATCCTAGCTAATTTTGAAGTGATAGAAATTGTGGGAGATGCGGACCCCTACCCTGCGCTCCTCGGTCTGGACTAGGCTATAGACATGGGGGGCATCATCAATCTCAAAAATCATAGCATGATATTTGAAAAATAAGGGCACGCGGGTCATTGTACCTTTAGACCTACTAGAAGGAAAATTTTATGTAGAACCTATACCTAAGGAGGGGGATGGGGATTATGTCTATAAATTTTCAGTGCGCAACACTGTACCATGCTACGAGGAGGATATTGAGGATCCCAGTAAGGATCTAGAAGCTTGGCAGGCCTGGCTAGGAGAAGCCTCTACATTGCGTTGTCTTCATATCTCAAGGGACTCCCTCTATAAGGATCTGGTCAAACCACAAGTAAGCAATAGGCTCCCTATGACACTTGTTGGTTCTGCAAGTAGCGACCCCGTGCAGCGAGAAAATACCACGACGGTGACACAGCCAGGGGTCAGGAAGTTGGTTTCAATGTCAGCCCCCCTTAAAGCTTTAGTAGAACAAATGATAAAAATCTCTTGGTCTTGTGCCACGAGCTACTTAGGGAGCGAGCCTATGTTGGGGGAAGGCAGGCAGCTGTCACTTATCAGTAACCCTAGTGTAATGAGTACGCCTAAATTACTGAGGATGTAACAACTAGCCATTGGGACTGTACCCTCTGGTAAAAAACAGAAGTTACCCTTGAGAGAAGCAGATCCCGAGCCATTGGTAGATCAAGTTATGGAAATTTTTTACTGTTCCTAGGGAAACCTGCCCCTCGTAAAATATCTCCCCCTATCATCCGATGGACAATGTTTAAAAGGGGGTGGGATAGTCTGGTTAGTAGTAGTGTCTAATGGGAACAAGCAGCCTACTTTACGTGTCTCAAAGAAGAAATCGAGTAGCGAACTTTGTTGCAATTACTACACCCCTTTCATGACTAATCAACCTCCCCCATCAGGTCGTAGTCACCCTGAGCCGATGACTACCCCTGCCGAAACCTTCGCTCTAATAGAACTTGAGGTTGAAGAATTTATGGAAGATGAGCTTGAGTTAAAAGAAGTCCCCCCTCCATGAACCACAAGGAAAGGCAAGGAGAAAGCTCAGAGTTCGGGGACTACCCCACAGGCAGAAAAAAGGCCCCGAAGTTCCCCAAGACGTACCAGGCCTCCAGCCTCAGGACACGATGACCGGGAGGGGGCTCTGCTAGCTAACCCGATCAACTGGTTACCCCCCTTCGTTCGACCACGAAGACCATCCACACAAATTTCGAAAAAATTGGATGGCTTGATCACCTACCTACAGACTCTGCTAACCCCAAGAGAGGTCCCCATCATCGGTGACCCCTGTGGACCCCTCCAGGAGGTCAAGTTCGAGGATGATGATCTGGAGGACTAGGATGCTTTCTTAGAACTGGCCTCTGCTTTATAATTTGATACACTCTATGAGGATGATAGGATCATGGTAGTACCTCAGAGATGGGTATGCAGTTTGGTGGGATCCAAACTCCTGAATCTGCTCCGTATGCCCCACTTTGGCTGATACATCATCATAGATCGGTTGGCACGTAAGTTACTCACCCTCATTCACAATGGATGCTTATGGATTCGTGATAGGGTCCCTATCGATGCTGAGTTGATCCATAATATTACAGGCCTCTCGATGCAGGGGCTGCACCTGCTTGCAAAAGTCAGAAAGAAGTCTGAAGCTGATACTGCTCTGTTTGTTCGGGAGACTTATGCAGTATAATGAAATCAGTGAGGGTTTGTGATCCAAACCATTAACGACCCTACTACACAGATGGGCACTCGATTGTTAGCCTGAAAAATCATGCGAAGGTGCCAGGTTACGACTGTCCCCACCTATGTCATCTAGCTAGTTGGCCAGTGCGCGAAGGGCGTGTCCTTTAATTGGGCTCAACACTTTTGCGATGAATTCCTCGCTAATGTCTGTGAGTCTCAATAGCATGGGACATATTTCTTCTATTCTTGGTTGTTATTCCTCATCGCACTAGTTGCCTGGGACAAACCAGAGGAGTCAGTCGTTCCAGAACTCCCTGGTGGGATGTGCGAAGGTGCTCGGTATGCTCACTTATGGGACTCTAAGTATAAGCAGCACATCGAGGATAACAAGGTCTTTTGGGTCCTCTTCTAGAGCAGTGTCACCACTGCCATAAACTCCCGACCCCGCTTATCTCCCATCATATATGACAAATACAAGCATATTGTGGCATTCCAAATCACCATGCACCAAGTCCAGATTCGTAGCCTTGCCAGTTAGACATGGACAGATTTCCCCTATATGGTACTCAATGAATAAATTGATCTACTTATCTCGTTGTGGCCCACCGCCTGGAAAAAAGGTCTCCCCACCACTCCAGCATCAGTTACAACCGAGCCCAGAGGTAACTCGCCACAACAAACTGATACAGCTCTGACCTAGGTAGATACCACCACCACTCCTCCTCCCGGCATTAAGAGGACTGGGGCATCGACATCAAGACCAAGGAAGAAAAAACACGCCCATCGTGAGCAATGTGACGCGACAATCACATTAACAGATAGAGACCTGGAGCATATCGCGGATGCAGTCACCATGGCCATAGAGGATAAGTGGGCCCTTATCGCGGCCCAGTGGAAGGTAGGGGTCGACTCCGTTCAGGCTGACCTCCATGCCCTCTAGATCAAAATGGATCAACCCCCGACCAACGAAGGCCAGGCACAACCCCTGTCATTCGACAGCAGTCCGGCACCACTCCGAGAGGCCAGTAATCTCTAGGGTATCCCTAACAATGTTGTGGTTGGCACACAACCCTCGATAGCCATAGATATTTAGTTGGACTTGGCTAAGCTACCCCACACATCCTTAGATAGAATTAATCACGCTATATCTCGGGAGATTAGTCACCGCACTTAGGTCACGACCCAACAGCTTAATACCGCTGAACACACCATTGCACAGCAGGCTGCTGAGTTGGTCCAGGTCATGTCACAACAAGCAGAGCTTGAGACTGTGATCCACCAGCTCTTCACGAAAGTTACAGAGGAAATCCTGGCTGAGGATACATCTTGGGATAAGGTGGAAAAAGTTGTTTCTACTCTCAAAGCTTCTCAGCTGGAAATCCACACCATTAGGACATAGCTGGGACAACAGATTTCGGACTTACAAGCCTGCCTACAGCCCGGTACACCCCCAGAAGTCCATGCCCAACGTACCACTCTAATCATAGATGCAAAAACTGAAATTTCAGGGCATATTTCTCAAGGTGCCAAGTTTTTGGAGTTAGCCATACAGCTCTGGACTTGGGTCCAGCGTGATCCAGTCCTCCAATAGATCAATCAGGACTTACGACAAAAAGAAGCAGTTCTCGAACATATCAACGCTACACTACCTACCTTGGTGCCTGCCCAGCGCTTGGCTCGATTAAAAACTAGCCATGATCTCCAGAGTGAGCTTGAAAAACTCCAGAACAAAAAACACATCATGGCCGAACGTCTAAAGCCCTGGACTACCTCAGCCCTCCGATTGTTACAAGACATTGAGGGCACAAACAAGCGACTTAATCAGCTTCTTGAGAGCGTTACCACAGCTACTGAAGATATGCCCTCCTAGAAGCTAGTCGATCTTGCGTAGAATGTTGCTTCCCAGAGTCAGGATATACTCCCTTGGCTTAGCAATTCTCTTGATACCTTGTGTGCGCAAATCGAAGCCGCACCACCGCAGTGACTTGGGACGAGTCACAAGATTGTGTTGGGGGACTGTTGGAACAGGGTCTCCTAACAAGCTGTGAAACTGGTCTAATTTTGATATTTTTGATTATATTTAGCCTAGTGGAGAGGTTTTGGGGTGGGTTAAAGCCCTGAACACATTGTAAGGGGTCAAAGGGTAAACTAGGGGTCTAAAAACCATGGGTTGCAGACCATAGGAGAGTCTAGGCTAGATTGTTATAAATACAGATGCATTTTTTATTGTAAAGGATAAGAAATGATGAGCTATTGATGTGATCTATTGTTTAAGTGATCTGTTTGGGTTTTGGGGAACGGACCCCTGCTGGCTGTGTGCACGGAGATCCTAGTCCAGCTGTGTGTGAACCTTGCTGCTGTGTGCGCATGTTGGGAAGGGGATTGGAATTGTAAGGAAGAATTGATGAATGAATGAATGTGGAATATTGTTAGAGAACTGAATCTGTGAGTAATATTATATGAATTACTGATAATTGCTGTATTATGTGTTTTTGTCCTTAAGCTGTGCAAGATCTGTGTACTGTGTTCTTGGATCTAGATCTGTCATGTTCTGTTTATGTACTGCTATATTGATGGTATAACAAGCATATAACTATATATCTAGCACACGTGGATGTGAATAGGGACTTAATTAACTCTACGTAGAATAAGGTAATCAGAGATTACAGGATCTAGCATTGCTATGCTTGCTTTACCCATCCTTTCTCAGGGTGCAAAAACCTGGTTCTAGCGCCCACCCATACTACTTCGAGTGAGACTTTGACCTGCAAAAGCAGGTCACTGTCGAAAGGGCTAGTATTATAGGGGTTTGTTGGCAAACCTTGCTTACCGAACCTAGGTCAGGACCCCTCGAGCCAACATTATTCCCTTGTAAAGTAATCGGTATACTCGCGAGAACACCCAAGGGTTTTGATTCCCTTCCATCGAATTCCTTGAGGGAATTGGGAGATGAAGTCAAGGCTGGAGAGCCAATGGCCTTCCATCAGGCAGATGACATGACGCATGTGGATGCACCTTCATTTGCAATGGCTCTATGGATATTGAGACCGTTAATACTGACTTGTATAATAAGCATAATCTGATGCAAAAGTCGAGGAACAAAGTTTTCCAAGTTGAAAGAGAGAAGGCCAGATAATAACACCTTCCACTGAGATGGGAAACTCTAGATCACTTCCAATGCAGACATGGTAGATGGTGCCTGTGCCAAATCCTCAACAATGCTATAATGCTGGGCAGCATGGGCATTTGGATTATAGGAAGATTTCGTGAGAACACCTTTAGAAGGTGGCCGCACAATGGGTTCAGGACTAGGCCTTTCAATCTTAAGTGAGCCAGATACAGGTGGGGGAGGAGGACCATCAGCAATCTCCTTCCTTATTTCCTGATGCGACCGAGCATAGCCTTTCGACCGAGTGGCGATAGAAATAGGTGCAGAGCCATTCATCATGAATACTTGTGAACCAAATGGCAGAGATGGGGCAAGCTGCTCGACCATCTATGTTTTTTGAGATGGGAAGGGCTCTTTGAGAACAACAGGAGTTCCCTTTGTGCCCTTGAGCAATTTATTGACCTCAGCTCATCATGGACAATCCTTGGTGTAGTGCTCTTCATCGCAGGTTAAACAAGGATACTTGGGCTTACGCTGTGATCCGTCATCAGCACGAGGTTTAGCCAACTCTGGCTTCGGGACATCGGCTTTAGCCTTGCCTTTTCCCTTATTTTTACCTTTGGAAGTATTTTCCGTAGGATTGGCCTGAACAACATTGACTTCTGAGGACTTACCAGAGTCCGGAGCAGGCTAAGAAGTAGAAGCATTGGTCGAATTGGATTTTGGCTTCCCGGCATTGGAAGATGAAGACTGGCGAGAAGTCTGAGAGATGGAACCAATAACATCGTCTACTGATGGAGTAGGCAGCGCTTTAGAGTTCCCTAGTCGCGGGGCATCAGTCAAGATGTCGTATAACATTCCCTATTGAGAGTACACTAAATTGAGGTACTCGGTGCGAGAAATGGCTTGTTCCTTGGTTACACATGCCCCCATAGCAATGTCCTCTGCAATATTATTGACAAAGGAGGTAGTGAACCAACGAGTCAGAAGCTGACCAGGGATGTCAAACTTGATCAGACGACGACGATGTCTCCATTCATGAATGTGATCTAAAATATGAGTAGCTTTGTCCTATTTCAGAGATGTGAGGAGATGCGTCCCGGCTTCGTAACGAACCGATAACTGGAAATGCGTCAAGAATGACATAGCTAGAGTATTAAAATCTTGAAAAATACCACAAGACAGTTCTATGTACCATTTACCAGCAGCGCCGGTGAGAGTGCACTAGAAAAGACACAGAAGAATCGAGTCATCCACCCAAGAATTCGAAGAACACCATAAATGGTGTGTCATGACGTGTGCTTGGGGGTCTTCTCTAGATTTTCCCTCAAACTTAGGACAATCACCAGGTACCTTCGTCGGAATTGGAGGCTAATATGGATTATGAAGAATTGGATCATTGGTCAATTTGGACACGTTCGGTAACTCCAACATGGCAAGAAAAGGTAATTGAGGGTTAAAAGGCATGCCAGGTCCCCGATAAGGACCTGTACCTGTACTCCATCTTGGTTGAGCATAAATCTTCCCCCATTGGTTCTGTCCTGGAGGATTCTGACCATAGGGGGTATAAGCTAGATAATTGGGTTGATATGGTAGCTAAAAACTAGGATACGAGGTTTGATAACCAGGATACTAATTCTGAGTATACATGGGTCCCGATTGAGTAGTGTAAGGATTTTTCTGCGGAGTATAAGTATAGCTTAGCTGTCGAGGGTAATAACCAGAACCTTGAGGTGGGTTGTAAACTAGTCGAGACTAACCTTGAGGATAATAACCGCCTTGGGGTCGAACGGGCTGCTGGTAAGTGGGGCCTTGCTGAGTTGAATAAGTCGGGCGCACAGGTGGATTTAGCTGTGGCATAGAATAGATCAACGGTTGAGCAGGGTTAACAGGCCGTACAGGTTGTCCTGGTTGAATAGGTTGACCTGGCTGATGAGAGGCACCAGGTTGCCCCAGCTGAGCAGGTTGGCCTGATGGTGGGAGTGGGCTAGGTTGTACCTAATAACCAGGTTGACCTGGGATAAGACCATAAGATGGCCCTGGCTGTGCAAAATTTTGACCAATTGGAAAATGAGGCTGTTGAGGTTGCACCAAAGGTTGAGAAGGATGGGTTTTCCCCCTAGAACCATATGAAGGTCCAGGTTGATACATCGGTTTCCCTGTTGGTCCTTGAGGTTGCCCTGGTCGGACCATAGGGTGAGGCTGTAGAGGTTTATCTTGAGGATTATAAGACTACCCTTGCGGGCCGTAAAATAATCCCTGTTGGACCGAAGGTTGTCCCTGTAACAGTTTCCCTTGTGGGTCATATGCATACCTTGGTTGGGCCAAAGGTTGTCGCTGGAAGGGTTGTCCTTGTGGGCCAAAAGCATATCCTTGCTAAAATAAAGGTTGTCCCTGAAAGGGTTGTCCTTGTTGGTTAGAAGGTTGCACAGGCAGGGTAGGTATAAAACTGTTAATATACTGATAAGTCTCAGGAGTAGGAAAAAGAATGGGGTTGTCGTGTTCATCATATTGAAATGGAAATGAATATATCGGGGTACCATCCACTCCATAATGAGAAAAGTAAGGATGATTAAGATCCTGAGATGACAGAACAACCTGGGATATCGGCGGCTGTAAAGTCATCCGATACTCCTCGGGAGAAAGGTTCTCAAGAATGGAAGTAGCTATATAAACGTCTTCAGGAACTGACGAGGTCCCAGTTGACTGAGTGGTGACAACAGATGTAGACGCAACCACAGAGACAGTAGGTCTAACAGGTACCGATGTGACAAAAGGAGATGCCGTGAGAGGTGTCGATGGCGACATCCCTAACGAGGGAATGGTCGGTTTCGTGGACAGAGTCGATATTCCCATAGAGGCAATAGTGGCCATGACCTATATCCAGCTGGGAGCGACGGACTGGGTGAAGACAGAACAAATGGTTCAGGGATGTCTTCGGGAAAAAAGCTGGTAGTCTTCACTAGAAGAAGGAATTCCCTCACTAGGAATAAGACTGGATGAGTCCATATCTGACCCTACCATAAGATCTTCTAAAAGACAACGGGGACTAGGAGGTATGATAGCAGCCAAAAATGGTGATCCCGATGTAAGAGGAGGGAAGTGTTCCCCAACTCAAAATCTAAACCAAGTGTCCTCCAAAGGGAAGCTCAGATATAACTGGTCCCCCAAAGGGAAGCTCAGATATAGTGGGCTGCTGATGCTCAGTAGAGGACTGAGAGACTTCTGATGAATAATTTGTATAAGGACTACCAGTAGAAAAACCTGATGGTTCCACCACGGTGACTATAGCAAAAAGAGGAAGAGATAAAAAAAAAAGACACATGGAAAAAACCAAGGAAAACAAAAACAGGCCGAAAAATCAATCTCTAAATGGGCGTGTGATCGTAGGTGATTAATTTTATCACATTGAAACTGGAAATTTTACTGTTTCATTTTTTAAGAGTCTAGAAACGAGTAAAATGTGACTCTATCACTTTCAGTTTGTAAACAAGCGTGAAAGGAGAAGCGCTTGATGATATTTTCAAATTTAGGGAGTCAGTAAAGATCAAAATGACTGCTCTGGTAATCTAGGTAAATGGGTGTACCAGATATCCATGAACTGCCATATACACCTTGGTAAAAATGAAAGAGAAATCAACCAATGACTTAATGTACGTGTAGGTAATCTCTCTGAATGTTGTGTCCGGTGTATCACGGGTAAAAGGCGGCAGACTCGACTTCCTATGGATAAAGGATTTGCAGCCTAATGGGGTCTCCCTTTATATACATGATGGTACGGGGATCACAAGTCCGTACTAGCACTATCTATAGCCAGATGGCGAGTGACAGCTACTAGGCTTAAAGACTCCGGAAAACGTATCTACCTTAGACTACTAGATATTCCTTTAAGTTTCAATGTTGCCTTAGGTTAATTCAGTAAATTCTAAAGTTGATCTTCAATCTACGTTTCGATTTCAAGGCCTTATCGAATGTTGGATCTCATAAAACCTCTAGATGCAAACTACATGCCACAAAATATAATTTTTTTTAATGAAGAGCTATCTACAGGAGAGTTGAGATCTTTCAAATGATAGCAAAATGAACACGCAAAAACATCCACTACCGATTTCAATGCAAGATAATGAAACTGGAAAACTATTCTCTATAATTATACAACACTAGTAATGCGAAAGAGTTTTCAATTTTCACTATGCCAATAAAAAATGAAAAAGATTTTTTTTTTGTATTTTTCAATGTATTAGAGAAAATGCATTAAATAAATGAAAAACTAATCAAAACATCAATTTGAGAATGATAAAGAGAGAAATGAAACAAAACAAGTTCACTCAACTCAAACAAGCACAATCAAGACTCAAGCTGATGATGAAATCCCTCAAAGCGAAGAATAATCTCGAAAGAGACTCAAACAAGCCGTGTTATCTAGGCTTGGAGCAACACAAAGTGAAACTGAATGAAAGAGAGGACAATCAATCAATAAACACAATGACTCAATTGGATTCAACAATATGAATGCAAAGAACCAGAAACAAAGTTGACCAGGAAAGCAAAGACCCAAAACTCCCCACGGGAGGCTTAGCACACTGAAGCACCTAGAAGCCCTAGGGCTAAAATTCAAAACTAACAGAAAAGGGAAAAAAACCGGAGGACAAAGGCTAAACACAGTAAAAAATGACTTCAAAGCACTCAAACAATCAGAAAAAACAAACCAGGGCCAAAACTCAAGCTCACAGAGTCCAAAAACAGGCAAACCCTAAAACCAAGCAGGGTTGGCATGCCTATCTAGCTATAATATGTGCCAAACAGGGGATGGCGCGAGTGCCTAACTAGCAACTTGCACCCTTCGGTGTGACTATCATAGGGATAACTGCAACAATCAGGTTTACTCTAGAAAATTATGAAAATGAATAAATAGAGGCTAGATATGGTCTTCTGGGGGCTGAACAGGGTTTTAACACCAAGGAAGGTGAACCAGAAAAGCAGACTAATCAAACAAAAAGCCAAAAAACAACTCAATGGAGGAAGGACCAACTCCCACTGCTCCCCAGCGGAGTCACCAAATTGTTGTGGAGGTAAATCCCCTCTGTGGACAGAGGCAATCCCACTAGCCCTAGAGTGGGTCTAGCAACAATTGAAACACACAAAGCTATTGATTCCTAGTTACAAAAGATAGAATCACGATAGATCACTTACCGTGATTCCTTCACTACTGTTGTTGAAGAAGAAGTGGTGATTCCGTTCTTAGATGGACAGGTCACGATTCATAAGCTTGCTGCATCCAGATACCTATGCACATGCAAAGAAGAGAGACAACGTGCAACGTAATATTTTACACTTTATAACTATCGATCAGTCAGAGAGGAACGAATGAAATTGCATTATATAATGGAGAAACACAATCATGGAACCAATAGAAGAATTGTGTATATTAAGATACGAGAGAACGATTACAACCAGTGCTCTGACTTCATGATCTTCCTTTGACAGGATTTCGGCGGGACGTGTCTCACAAAGCTCGTCAGGGATTTGACAAAACTCTCTCTCTCACAGGGTTCTCCTTAGCTCTGCTCTTGATTGTCACTCAACTATAATTTCCTTCCCAAAAGTTCAGCTAGTTAGAAAATGGAGAGGGTAGGTTTTTATAGAAGGATAAGGAGAGGTTAGGATCCCTATAATCATGGGGAAGAGTCCTATCTCTTAGGAAGGTTCTGTGAGAGGTGGAAAACCACTTCCTAATCAGGGAGATCCAGAGCCAAACAATCCAACCTCTTTTTGATGATTCATTCTAAATTTTTTAGAATCAAAATTCCACCTTCTATTGTTAAAAAAAATTCCTTAATAGGCTTGGCACAGGCACAACATAGGGACAGAGCGCTAGCTGGTGCTCCCACTAGTGTATATTTTCCCCATTGGTGCGAGGGATGAACTAGCTACTCGCGCCAAAAAATGGGTTTTTAGGGTTTTTTACAGGAAATATTCTTGAGGAGAATTCTTGCCCTTATGCAGAAGGATGCCATTAAGGTGTTTTCAGGACATTTTATCGTCCATAGGTCACGGGAATAGTCCTCTAATGTATGGGACGACGGATTGCAGGGATGGTGACAAAATGCTGTGTAACAATTTGGGAGTAGGATTTAGGTTTCTTGAACTGTTTTTTTAGGGCGTTCTTAATATATTTAATGGTTGCATTTGCATTTTGGACGATGTATCCCATGTACTAGTCCAAAGCTCTTCCTTCAAAGGCAAGGGACAACTGTGCCCTTTTCACCACATCACTAGCTATGTTTTGCGCAGTCCATACCGATCCTGCGATAAACTAGAACTAATCCATGTGTTCATCCCCCACATCCTTAAAGGTCGGAAAATTCATGTGCGTAGCCATGTCGTCTTCCGGTGGCAGAGGGGTAGGTGAATTCTTACCTCTAGGCTGGTTTGAAAGCGATGTGGCTAGAAGACTCTGCGAAGATGCTTCCCTTACCGGATTGTAGACCAATCTATCTCCTTCTAGGTTGGCCCTATAGTACTTGCCACTTCGCGTTGTGCTCCCATCCAGATCAAAGGTCATTCACTCGGTATGGCTACACAGAATACCTTTTTCGCATAATAATACCTTGATCAGCAATGGTAAGGTCTTCAGAAACTTACCTCGGAACCCTGTGAAGAAGCTTTGCTCTGCCTCGGAGTAGGAGACAAGCTGATTGATGACAAATTATGTCACAAATCCTCCCAACACACTATCTACCCAATGGTCCACTGTGCGAGTGATGGTGTTATCAGTCTTCTCTAATTGTTGGATTAGTTCGGGGGTCCCCTCTATTATCTGCTTGTCCTTCCAACACTTCTGAAACTCCACCAGTATTGCGAGCCACTCCTGGAGCTCGATCATAATTGTTACAAAGAAGATCTCGTAGATATCTGTGAAAATGTACTTATTCTTCAACTCTTTGGTGGTCAACCTCTCATTGTAGTTTTCTTTTATGACAAATTCCTGAACTTGATATTCAAACCATTCATCAATTTATTTTCTCTTTGGCTTCCAGTATGGCCTTGGCATTACTCGATCCCTCTTTCAAAATGCTCCAGGTCCTGGCAACGAAACCTTTTTTTGGCTTGAGGGGTCCTCACCCAGGTTCGGATGTTTGAGGTTTGCCAACAAACCCCTATACTACTGGCCCTTTCGGGAGTGACCTGCTTGCCAAGCCAAAGTCCCACCCGAAGTAGTATGGGTGGGTGCTGGAACCAGGTTTCTGCACCTTGGGAGAGGGTAGGTAAGTCAAGCAGAGTTGCGTTCACCCTTATAGTGACCAGATCTTGTATCACAGGGCCTATATCTACAGATTCCGTTCGCATCCACGTGTGCAAAAGAAATAATACTCACATAAATCAACAGATCATGGACTCATATCAAAATACGCAACTATTCCGGATAGTCTTGTAGGAAGTAAAACATAACTAACCTAGATCACAACAAAAATAAGTAACACAAGTATGTTCGCAACTTAAATCAATAAAAAAATAACATATATTAAATAATTAAACGTCACAGATGCATATAACATTAATTCCAGTAGATTCAGATAGTCAACAATACTTCCGCATTTATTAATCTTTCAGATCTACTTACAATACCCAAAAACCCAACCTACGCACACAACAGCAGGGTCCGCACACAACAGGACAGAGGCCCTCCGCACACACAGCAGCTAGAGTCCTTACCCAACAACCCTGACCAGATCTATCGATTCACACTTAGCAACAATCTCTTCTCATTCATAGCCTCCCCTACAACTCAAAAAGGTTCAACTACTTATACTATTTTAGCTTATGCATCTAATGGTCTGCAAACCGTGGTTTGTGGACTCTTGGTCTACCCTTGACCCATTTACAACGCTTTAGGGGCTTTGACTCACCCCAAAACCCTTGTGATAGACTAAATATAATAAAGAATATATAAAAATGGACCAGTTTCGTAGCTTTGTAGGAGACCCTATTCCAACACAAATCCTCTTCCTTAAAGACCTTCTTTCTAATGTGCCTGTCATGCCAAGCCTTTTCAAAACCTGCAATGAATCAGTCTTCTTCCAGCATGACCAACTGTGATAATTTTGCTTCCATAATATCCTTCTCTGCCATATTAGTGAACACTACAATGTGAAAACTTGGGATAATATACTCCATCGGAAAAACAACTTCCTACCCATACACCATTATGGGCGGTGGCTTTCTTGTCAACTTCTTGCACGTGGTTCTATATGACCAAAGAACCATAGGTATGCGTACATCCCAATAATTTCTATTAGCAATGCAGATCTTAGTGAGCACAGTCTCTAATGTCTTATTAAAATATTCCACTTCACCATTCATCTGTGGGTGATACAGAGTACTATTCTAATGATGAATCTATAACTCTTATGTGAGAGCTTCAATAGTTTCATTAACAAAGTGTGTACCTTGATCGCTCATCAAAATATTAGGGCACCCTAACCAAGTTAAGATTTTATAAAAACTGAAGTGCGTAGTTGTGTCTGCACTATAATCCTTCACAGGCTTAGCCTCAACCCATCTGGTCACATAGTCTGTCACAGTGATTATGTACTACACACCTGTCTTCTCTCCTAGAGGGTGAATAGGTCTGAAAAAATCAATGGCCCATTTGTCACAAGCTTGAAAAGTCATTTGTGGGTGCAAGGGCATCTCATTTTTGCGCGAAAGTTTCCCCGTTATTTGGCATACATCACAAGCATAGAAATATGCTTGTGCGTCGTTGTGCACCACGGGCCACCATAAACTAGGTCAACTACCTTTACACCTAATAATTGTGCATCTGGTAAGACGTCTTCCAATCTAGTGGATTTTCTCCGCTTTCAATGCATGATAGATGGTCGGGCACAACATTTAGTCTCCCAGTTTTCACAATTAATTCAAAGTCATACTCCTGAAACAATAGTAACCATATGCAGACCCCCCCCCCCCCCCCAATGCAGGAATATTGACCAGGTATTTCAGAGCAAAGTGGTCAGTAAACATCTTAAAGTGGCCTCCCAATAGATAGTGGTGGAATTTCTACAGTGCATAGACCATAACCAATCCTTCCCTCTCCCTGGACGAGTAATTACGATTTGCACTTGACAATTTTCTACTTGCAAATGAAATAGGGTGATCAATCTCACTAGCTCCTGGCTACGCTAAAATAGCTCCCAATGCAATGCAGGAGGCATCGACATGTACCTGGAATACCTTCGTCTAGTCTAGAAATACCAATATGGGTGTAGTGACCATCTTCTCCTTAAGTAATTCAAAGCTCTTTTGACAATCCTCATCCCAAAAAAATGAGGCATCCTTCTTGAGCAATTTCTCCATGGGCACAATGATCAACACGTAACCTTGGATGAAATTTTGGAAATACCTTGTATGCCCCAAAATTGAGCGCAATTGTTTCAAATTTACAGGAATTTCCAGGTTAACAATAACAACGTTCTGTACTTGGTCAACTATCAATCCTTGCTGAAAAACAATATGACTGAGTAAGATCCCAAATGGCACTTAAAAGATGTGCTTTTTTAGATTGAGCGAAATCTGATACTTTCGGCAAGTATCCATCATCAGGCATAGACTCGACACATGATTCTTCAATAATCAAAAGATACTCTAGTCATCAAAGTAGACTTCTAAGAAATTATGGATTTATTCTTTGAACGCATCTCCTACCACACACGATAATATAGCTTGTGAATTCTTTAAACCGAATTGCATGACTATATATTGAAAGGATCCCCATTTTGTCGCAAAGGTTTTCTTGCTTTTGTCTTCTGGCATGATTTTGATCTAGTGATATCCTAAGAAACCATCTCTAAATGAGTAAGATTTATGTCCTCCTACATTGTCCAAGATTTCATCATAGAATGGGGTCGAGAATGGATCATGTACGCAAGCATCATTCAATTTTCACATATCCATGCAAATCCTTATTTCTCCCTTAGTCCACCATAGGACTCACCCAATCTGATTCCTCCACTAGTTCTATGATTCTCGCAACAATCTTTTTCTCCAATTCCTCTTTGAATTTCTACTTATATTTTGGATTCAGTATATACGGGTGCTGCTTCACACGTCACACATTTAGTTACAAGGTAATATTCATCACCCCGAGATCTCCTATTATCCCCTTCAGCTCAGAATTTTTTTTAGGAAATAGGTCCTAATATTTAGTCAACAACTCGGTGACCTTCCCACTGTATCATCATCCCAATAATCCCCTATATTTTCTATTTTTTGTTGTTCTTCTAAGCCAATAATAACTTGTCGAATCTTGAGAGGCTTAGCTACATATAATGACTCAATTATAGGTCCAGCAACTGTGTGTTGTCCTTCAGATTCATGGATCATAATGTTCCTTGGATCTTCATCATTATCTTCAACTAATAGATTTTGACAATTAACAATGTCCTTCATCTGTGCATTCCATGCTGGCAAGGCATGCTCGTCCTTTGGTTTTGTGGTGATAAAGGTGACTTATTGAATATCCTGCAGTGCTTCATCCAATCATTTGAACCCACTTTCAAAACTAAATGTCAAGATAAAACTTCTTGTCAGTGCAGTCCATTCATTGGCTCCTCATCACATCTCAGTGTCAAGGTACTAGTCTGTAGGCACCTTCCTCAAAGTGTGGATGAATATGTGCACCCATTCTTGCTTCAGTTCTTCACCCCAAACTTTAGTCCATCTAGCCAAATGTTTACGTGGATCACCTTCTTCAGAATAGGTCTCTCCCATTCTAGTATTTGGATTGTCAAATTGTAGGGGCATCCTGTGGGTGCATTCTTCCCAGTTAGCCAAGTTTCCCTTGTGTGTCTCCCACCGTTGTGTTGGGGTTGAGCACAACGCTATATCAAGTTCATGGAATATTTTTTCTTCTCGAACGTATTTTTCTATTTCTCCTAAAAACAGGTTAACATTTGTTAGACCATCATAATAAGGAAATTATCGTACCTTTGAGGATATGCACCAAAGAGATTTTGTCACCCAATTGCAGCGCATCGCAAATAATTCATGTAGTCGGTTCTGCCAATTCTCTAGTTCCTCATCTGAATCTGAAAAGAAAGAACTATCCTTCTCACATTTGAGTCTTCCATCGACTGTCGGGTTGATCCAATCTTCATCTCGCACAATCAACTTATAGATATGATCAACATCATCATCTGCACGCAGTGGTTCAATATATATTTCACCTTCTGCAAGATCTAGGGGAACCACAACCCTGGTTCCATCATTCTCAAATACCATACTTTTGTGCTTAAGATTAATGATTCCACCCATATAAATAGCCCAATATGAGCCCAACAGCGCAGGATAGGGGTCACTATCATCCATAATCTGTATAACTTCAAATTCTGCGAGCACCCTTACTCCGTCGAAATCCATTATGACCTATGAGATCCTTCCTAATGGGATAATATTTTATTGATTTTCCATGCGCAGCTGGATAGTATAGCACTTCAATTTAGGTTCTCCCATCCGTTGCCAAGTCTATTTTGGTAAAAAATTCGCATAAGATCCTAGATCCAAAATTACCTGATCCAGCTTGTATGCACCAATCTGAGCAGTCAAGCACATTTCTTATCTAGTTCTTCTTTTATTCTTATAGATCTTGTTAAAAACCTTCTGCTCTATCTGAGGTTGTTCTTTCTCTGCAAAGTTGTTTATAAGCTCTTGGAGGTTCTTGACGGCCTTCTTATTGCACAATAAGTTGATACAAGCCTATAGGAAGGGATTTTTTTCTTCATCTACCCTAACCAGGTTCGTAGGTTTTTTTTATGTTGAGACGCTCGCTTCTGCGAACCCCTTTTTCGCTTCTATGAAGGTTTCTTTTTCTCACTATAACTTGAATCCTTCCTTCCTTTCAGGTGATTTTCGTATCTAGAGATTAATATCTGGCTTCACCCCTTTGTCTCTACCAGTGGCTACACCACTCCTAGTGATGACATTCACACTTGGGTCTTCATCGCGCATCTCAAATCTTACCATATGATTTTCTTTAGTTGGAGTATGTCTTTTCTTTTCCTACATATTTGCAATCAAAATAGGGAAATATTCAATAACATGATAAAATTGTCTATAGTACCTACAAGACTCAGTCATGTTGGATTTGGAAGGTCGCATGCATAATGAATCATGTTTCCACAATTGTAGAAGATGAGCTTCCCCCTTCCTCGACCAACTCCTCCTCCTCCTCCTCTAGTTTTGGATCCACCATGCTTGTACGGGGAGGTTGGTGAGTTGGGTTCAACGCGCATTCTATATATGTAAGCTCATTCAATCATCAAATTGAAGCTATGAGAGTGTTGTTCGTCATGTCCCAATGATGAGAAAAAATTACAGAAAGGTTGCTTAAGCTCGGGCATATATTTACCAATCTTTGGGCAGTATTCTATCATATGCATAGCTATAGCTTGACTAATTTTTCACCACAATGTAGGAGTACCACTTGGTCCAGCCGCGCTCTTTAGTCGGCTCGGTCCTCTAGCCTGCAGATATTCATTAAATATGGGGCACTGATCCTTCTGATGCCCAAAAACTTTGTAGCATATACACCATACATATGTGTATGCCTCCTATTGAACCTCAAAATTGTTCCTAATTTGACATCCTTTTCCACCATTTCTTATTCCTTTTTCACAAATCCATAAAATCAATCAATGATAATTTACATATTTTACATCTGAGAAGCCATTTAGATGATCTCTACTTTATATTATATTTTTTCTTATTATTTAGATAAATTTTTGTAATTATCTACAGAATTCGTGAAATTCTATAGCTAACCTTTGTTTCTGCAGCCACCATTATTATTTGACAAGTTTCAAGAAGTAAATGCGGAAGCAAGTCATATGGGTAGCTTTGATAAGGTCCACACATTGATCATATCCTACTTACCTGTTTGAATTCAAGAAGGAATTATGCCTACACTCGCAGTCAAATATTAGTCAAGGAACGAGATCAGCAGATGAAGACTCTTGATTTTCTCTTAAGTACCAAATCAAGAGAAAACCATGCAGACTTTGCTTCTAAATATACTTCTAGTCTTAGTTTTATTATGTTTTTCATAGGCAGAATTGTCTCATACAGTTGATTCAAAAACCTGTATAAATACCAGTATGTTGAAACTGGGAATAAGGTTAACTTTTTTGTGATAATACAATGTTATGCTTTCAAAATATGTTTTTGCTAATAAAGAAGACCAGTTCTAGATCACTGATGCGTGGATATTCTAAGTATATTTCACACTCGTTCTATTGCAGAGGGCCCCTGCATGGAAACGATTTTTTTATAGTTGTTTTGTAGTTTAATTTATTGTCAATTTCATATTTTAATTTCATGTTATTCATAGTTAATTTCTCGTCAATTCATAGTTTAAATTCCTTGTTATTTCATAGTTAGATTCTCGTCGATTCCTAGTTTAATTGTTCACTGTTTTGTAATTCAAATTTCATGTCAATTAGTTTTCTGAATTAGATGTTTAAATTTACAGTTTACTGTTAGATCTCATGCTTGCTTGAATCATCTCATGAATGTGACTTTGTCATCTTCCAATTTGTAATATTCCCATTTAAGCACATAACTAAATGGAATATTAAAATTTTTCTCTTATCACCTAGCAGCTAAATAAATGGGTAAGGAGGCCCATGCTGATTGAAAACCTAAATAAAATCCCTCACATGTGAAAGGGGATAGACATAAGAAATGGATTTCACACCCTTATGTGTGAAAGGGGACAATTGCATGAAGACAAGGTCAGGTTTGACCAAGTCAACAACTCTGCCATAGGAGGAGTGGATCACTTTAGAAGACAATGCATTGTGAATGAGGAAGAGGATATTTGGTGGAGGAAACCCTAATGAGTGGGACCCATGGGGAGAAATATTTCACTTGTTTAAAAGGAGGGCAAGGCAACCATTGTTATTCATGAATTGGATTATTGATTTCATTGTCTATTCAGACATTGTGCATTCTTTTGCTGTTTAGCAAAGTTTCTGGGGAATTCCTGTTTAGGATTTATTCTCCTTATTAAAAGGTCTCTTGAGGGATTTTTGATTCATTCTCCACATTTCTTTGCTCAAGACCAAATCCACCTCCTTCAGTCATAGAGTTATTCTTGAAGCAGGATAACTTTGTGTTGCAGGGTGTTGCAGTGGGGGACTCCACAACACCATTTCCTTAGCTCATCTTTCAGAGGAGGGAGCTTCTATTCCTCTGGGAGGTTAATGAGGGAGATTCCTGAGCTTATTGCAGATCATTGGCATCAGGCCAAGCACTTCCCTTCGCCAAAAGCGCAATCCCTTCTCTAGACTGCGTTATTTTTTAGTGCAATTACAGTGGGGACTTGCTCCACTATTTTGGAGGGTGAGATATTCAGGGATTGGATCAGAATTTCACCTGAGAGATCCTTTGGATGAGATTAAACCATCATTTGTAGCATCATTAGATATCTTCATCCATTTCCAGTTTCTGAGTTGCAGCTGCTACACTACTACTCTGACATTTATGCAGAATTTCCATTTTGTGTATATTTCAACCAATCCTTCTAAGGATTGTGTATTGTTGTTTCCAGGGGTTGAGATCTTGCTCCCCCATCTATGTTTGAGCTCTATATTGATATATTCATGTATTGAAATTATTTTGCAGCAGTTCTCCATAATAGACTGTGCTATCATATCCAGGGCTTCTTTCATGTAGCATTATTTCTCCATTTGTCATGTATATGTTTTAGTGAGGCTGCATTGCCTAGCTTGAGAGATCATTTCCTCAAGATATTGTATACATTGTTGCTTCTTTAATATAATGTAATGGTTATGTGGATCTTTATTAATTATTGGTATTAATGTATCACTGCTACTCCCTGAGCATGTTTATGTGTTGCTGATCTCCAACTTTAGAATATATCAAGGTATTCTCATTGTTGTAGAATTTCCCTAATTTGGGAATATTACAGTGGTATCAGAGAATGATCTCTGGCTTAGCCTGTGAGTCTTAGCCAAAGAATATCAAGATGATGAAGAAGATGATTTTACTCTCATCAATTTTCAGATCCAGAGAGGACCTCTCCAAGGAGGTAAAGAAGATGGAAGAAGGAGAAGTGGAAGGACCATGCACTTCCTATTCTCACAGAGAATAAGGAATGAATCATGAAGAACACTTGGAATTCGAAATTATGAGTGAGTATCTTGTTGAATACCAAGCTAAACTTGGAGCCTTCAAGGAGACTCTAGCTTTACCACAATTTATTCAGCTGAAAGAAGAAAGAAGACCCCATAGCTATGGGATGATGAGAGGCAATAGATTTCTATTGTCCACATTTGATGGATCACTCACATGTGCAGCAGAGGTTTGGGTGAATAATCTAGAGGCTTTCTTCCTGCTACATCCTATGGTAGATAGAGAGGTTGTAGAAGTTGCAGCACTGCACCTTGAAGGTGAAGCACATATTTGGTGGATCAACCATCTAAGCCATGCAAGCGTTTCAACTCAAAGGAGGGAGGAGCCCTCACCACCAATCAATGAGGCATGTACCAGCACTGTTGATACCATGGAGGAGTAGCCTTCATCTTCAACAGTTTGGGAGGCCAACACTTGTGAGGAGGAAACTCTTGCAACCCTGTAAGGAACTTCCACATTTCACCAAGGTATGATTAAAAATCCATCTCTTGTCATTTCAACAAACACTTTGGATGGGCCTACATCCTTGAATGAAGTTAACCTAGAGCAACAGAATAACACTGCACTACACAAGAGAAATGATGGAGAAAAGAGGAGCCATTCCTCATGTGAGCACTCAAAGGAAAACTTCATTCAGGAAGCCATGAAGGAAGCAGTGAGAAGGAGTAGACATCTAGAGATAAGAAACCCTTTCTCCTCTCTAGATGACACTCTCTCAATAAGCATGCCAAAGCTCAAAGAGAGACTTATATTGGCAACAGATCCAAGGCCTCTTTGGTTTTGGAGGACCTGCATGAGGAGGAGATCTCAGGTGCACTCCCACACATCATGGAGTGCAAGATTCTTCAACAGTTTGAGGAGGTTATTCCCCTCTCATAGGAGCATATAGAATATGGAGGACATATTCGGATGGATAAAATCTCTCATGAATGTGTTGGACATTTCATGAGCCATGGACATCATTATGGGAGGTTTTTTCCTACCACCTATTTGAGTCCTCATAGGGTCAAATTGATCCCACGGAAGATTGCATTTCAAGATCCCATGAAATGCATAAATCTGATTTGGGATGATGGTAGCCCTCATGGGAGGAGTACCAATATGAAGGGTGAAAGGAGACATCCACAATTGATTGAGTGGATGTGGATGGTGAGCAAGAAGCTGGTAATCTACTTGCAAATTTATGATACCGGGCAGCAGGAGGCTTGGCTGCGCTGGTTGCTCCTGAAGGAGTTTGGCCATCACTTGGCATGCACTCTTTCCAAGGGTATGAGGATAGAAAAGATGTGGCAGGATGATGGAATCATGGAGCAACAAAGAGTATGGATGCATAGTGATGATGCAATATTCATATCATTCACTATGTCTTCATCACATGTCTTGTATGATGGAAGCATGAGGAAGCAGCAAAAACTTTTGTTGCTTGGGTTATTTTTTGGAGAGAAAGGGAAGATTTGCTCTCATTTCTTGTATGATGTTGCAGGAGTAGGAGATGGAACTATCATGGTGCAAAGGGGATGCTCCTTGGCCTTTGAAGATCAGGAATTACTTCCACCTTAGGAGAGATTCCATAGTTGTAGCAACAATGTTGGAGGGTTGCCCATTCATGTTGAGGGCAACAACATTGTGCCATATAGAGATTATCTAGTGCCTCATGCAGAGGAAGGAGGAGCTCTTGCTCCAGGTAGAGGGATTCTTACATATTTTCAAGGTAGTCCCCAGGGTCTCATGTGTGGAGATCAAGGCACAATTCATGTGCCATTGTTGAGGATGTGTGGAACCATGGAGACACAAGGAGAAGGTAGGGAGGATGACCATCATGATGTGATGAGGAGCACACATCCCTATCTATTTTATGAGGTATATGCACCTGAGAGAGAGACTGGATTGCGCAGTGAGAGCAGGGAAAATTTTGTCCATTCATGTATGCAGTCTACTCTTGATGACGATGTCTCATTGCATGGAGACATTTCACCAAGGAGACCACCAGATTAACAGAGGATGAGAGATGCTTCACATTTTGAGGCACCAGTTAGTGATTTCAGAGGAGTGGAGACCTTGGGAGGTATTTTTACAGCGCTGAGAGTCCTGGGTAGGCTCAAGGAGGAGAGAGGCATTCTATCAACATCATATTTACCCACACTCATTTCAGATTCTGCGCTATGGCAGAAGCAGCAGAGGAAGGATAGCAGCCTTCCAACTTGCATCTTTGGCATGGGAGATGTCAAAGAAGGAGATAGCCATATGACAGATGTCCTTCATGAGGAATCATCAGCGCTGTCACTATGGAGGATGAATCCATGTTGGAGCTCCCATTTGTTGGTGGAGTATTCCCAGGATCATCTTACTTGCATGATATTGTATGATCAGCATATGATGAGATGCATGGAACATGTGCAGATGGAGGAGATACATAACTCTTTGGAGGAGTTAGCACATCGACCTCTTTTCTCTTCGAGGATGAGAGGAAAATCATCTATGAGCCACTCCATTTGCATGAGCAAGACATATGGTAAGGGTATTTTTTGTTTGCATAATGATTGTATAATGTATCTATGCATCCCTTAACCATACATGTACAAGATGTTGCTCCAAGGGGGAGCATTCTTCTTTTTAGACCCCATGGTCTACTTGAGGCCATGAGCAGTATTGGTGACCACTCCCTAGGAGGAATTGGGAAGGAAATGTATTTTGGAGGACATGCTCACCTTGCACCATACATCATTCACCTTCTCCATACATATGCGGAGAGTGGGACAACAAGAAAGTGGTTGAGAAGCCACACTTTTTATCACACTCTTTTGCAGTTGAGGGTCAAACTGCATTAGTTACAATTGAGGGACCATTTTCCTTCTCCCTTGCTACACATGACAGCAATAATGGCTCTCATTATGGTTCCTTATGTTGTTGTTGTTTTTATACTGGTTGGGAGCATGATTGGGGGAATTACACATTGGTTGGATGTGTCCCTTGGGGGAGAAATCTCCCACATTATTTGCATTGCATGTTCTAATGGGAGAATGAGAAGATATGTGGCTTCTACAACAAAACATTTGTTTCCATTTGAGGTGAGCCATATGATTTATTGGATACCATATGATGGTGATTTCCAACTCATCACATATGAGATGATTTGGGCCAACATGTTTCATACCATTGGAGAATATATCCTTGGAGGTCTAGTCTTCATCTTGGCACTTGAGGGAAACACTATTGTAGCCCAAGATCAACATATACTCTGCACTTATCCTAAGTGGAGAGAAGTACAACATGGGGTAGGCTATTTTTTCTATCAATATTAGATTCTCAGCCCTCCTACATTGCAGGAGCCAAAGGTGGAAGATGATTTCCAAGAGTTTCCATGTTGGGAGGTAAACCATTTTGTATGGATGATTGCTTGGGGAATGGAGGATCCACATGGGGAAGGTATTCCTCAACACATTTTAGACTCTATGCCTTGAGTGGAGACTTTCCAGTTCTATCCTTGTAGTTGCTTGAGGACAAGCAACATTTGGGAGGGGAGGACTATAATATTCCCATTTTAGCACATAGCTAAATGGAATATTAAAATTTTTCTCTTATCACCTAGCAACTAAATAAATGGGTAAGGAGGCCCATGTTGATTGAAAACTTGAATAAAATCCCTCACATGTGAAAAGGGATAGACATAAGATTTGGATTTCACACCCTTATGTGTGAAAGGGGACAATTGCATGAAGACAAGGTCAGTTTTGACCAAGTCAACATCGCTGCCATAGGAGGAGTGGATCACTTTAAAAGACAACGCAATGTGAATGCGGAAGAGGATATTTGGTGGAGGAAACCATAATGAGTGGGACCCATGGGGAGAAATATTTCACTTGTTTAAAAGGAGGGCAAGGCAACCATTGTTATTCATGAATTGGATTATTGATTTCATTGTCTATTCATACATTGTGCATTCTTTTGCTGTTTAGCAAAGTTGTTGGGGAATTCCTGTTTAGGATTCCTTCTCCTTCTTGAGAGGTCTCTTGAGGGATTTTTATTCATTCTCCACATTTCTTGGCTCAAGGCCAAAGCCACCTCCTTCAGTCACAGAGTTATTCCTGAAGCAGGATAACTTTGTGTTGCAGGGTGTTGTAGTGGGGGACTCCACAACACCATTTCCTTGGCTCATGTTTCAGAGGAGGGAGCTTATATTCCTCTGGAAGGTTAGTGAGGGAGATTCATATGCTTATTGAAGATCATTGGCATCAGGCCAAGAACTTCCCTTCACCAACATCACAGTCCCTTCTCTAGACTGCGTTATTTCTGAGTGCAATTGCAGTGGGGACTTGCTCCACTATTTTGGAGGGTGAGATCTTCAGGGATTGTATCAAAATTTCACCTGAGAGATCCTTTGGATGAGATTCAGCCATCATTTATAGCATCATTAGCTATATTCATCCATTTCCAGTTTCTGAGTTGCAGCTGCTACACTGCTACTCCGACATTTCTGCAGAATTTCCATTTTGTGTATATTTCAGCCAATCCTTCTAAGGATTGTGTATTGTTGTTTCCAGTGGTTGATATATTGCTCCCACATCTATGTTTGAGCTCTATATTGCTATATTCATGTATTGAAATTATTTTTCGGCAGTTCTCCATAATATACTGTGCTATCATAGCCAGGGCTTCTTTCATGTAGCATTATTTCTCCATTTGTCATGTATATGTTTTATCGAGGCTGCATTTCCTAGCTTGAGAGATCATTTCCTCAAGATATTGTATACATTATTGCTGCTATAGTCTAATGTAATGGGTATGTGGATCTTCCGACATTCTTGGTATTAATGTATCACTACTACTCCCTGAGCATGTTTATGTGTTGCTGATCTCCAACTTTAGAATATCTCAAGATATTCTCATTGTTGTATAATTTTCCTAATTTGGGAATATTACACAATTGAATAGATTCGTGCATTTGTTTATACAAAAACCATAGGCTTTAAGATTAAACATGTTGTTTTTCACAATAGATACTATGTCATTTCTTGTTTGCCTTAGTTAAATTTGGTTTCAATCAGCACAACAATTTAATTTCATAACAATATAATTTATGCTTTCATTCCATGGAATGTAGAATAGAATTAGATTAAATTTATATTTCAATCATTCTTAGATTTAAAACTAGGAAAAAGCTAGATTAGAATTGTATTTTGATTATTTTATAAGTAGATTAAATGATATGTTTTTATAGAATTAATTCTTTCAATGGATAAGGTAGAACATGGCATCATTTTTTCATGTTGATAGATAGAACATCATTTAAAGATCAATAGAATTCAATCATATTTAGAATAGTGATTTTTTAAAATGAAGAATCAATTTAATTAGATATTTTCCATAGATTTTTTGTCGACCTAAAATAGTCTAACATAGCTCAGATCTTAACCATTCAAAGTTTGATTTATTTTTATGCAAAATAGATTAGTTAGTTAACATTTCCTTTTCTTCTTTCTTTTAGATTTTATATTTCATTCATTTCATTTAGAGTAATTTGTAAATCAATTCCTTTTCTTAGAATAAAAATAACATTTCCTTTTCTTAGTTCTTTAAGATTAAAATTTTCGTCATTAAATTTCGATTTAGTTGTTCACTAGCATTTAAAGATTTCATTATAAGCTTAGATTTCATTCATTAGATCAATGTCAATTCTTAAAATTAGGCATAAAATACAAAACCCCCCAAAACAATATATAAAATACACTAAGTAAGAAAGAAGGTCATCTAAGCATATATAGTGCACCACACTTCATCAAATTACTAACCTCGGTCGATAATTTATGATAGCAATTTAAGACATTAAATTGACTAAAAATTTTGACATTGTTTCTGGGTAAGTGTAATTAGGAAGCCTTATTTCTTACATCTAAAAATATATATATATGATATGTGTAAAGAAAGAGACTTTAGGTGTAGATTCATAACTAGAGGTAGAAGTTTGATTCTAGAAACACCACTCACTCCACCAAGACCACAAAGTGCCACACCACCATCTCAAACTCATATTCCATTTTTCACTACAAGACATAGACTCCCAGAAGTCTTAAGGTCGGAAATCCAACCAGGAGATTCTCCAACTTCATATACTGAGGCAGTCTTAGAAGAGGAAGATCCTAGATCTCCAATAGGAGTAACCTTTTTCACCTCTACAGGAGAACATATTCTAGATCAAGAGTTAGAAATCCCTAGTGAGGAAGAATAAGAAGAAAATTTCTTCAATATCCCATTGATATAAGAACCAGAGGAAGAAAAAATAACTCTACAGTTAGAACCCTACATTATCTCTGAGGAATCTACAATGGCAGGAGAGGGAGAAGGAGAAGTTCTGAATGGAGATGCCTTAAGAATAGGAGGAGGAAGGGGTGGAGTACAAGGTGGAGGAAGAGGTAGAGGAATAGGAGACCATAACTCTATTGAATTTCCTACAGTTGATGAGGATACAAATGCCACAATGAAAAATATTTCACCTTCCATCCTTCCCAAATTCCATGGATTAAAGAGTGAAGATCCTAAATTTTTTTTATTTAAATTTGGGTTTGTATGTAGATCATATGACTATTTACAAGACTCTCAAAAATTGAATATATTTCCTGTAACACTCAAGGGTGAAACTTTAAAATGGTTCATGGGTTTGATAACACAATCTATTAGGACATGGGCTGAGATGAAAATTGCATATTTGCAAATATATCTAGATTATTTCACACCTTAATAGGAAGGATGAATTATTTCAAATGATGCAAAAAGAGGATGAAAACTTGGAAGACTTAATTGAGAGATTTAGTTACAATTTAAAAAGAGCTAAAATCGAAAACTTAGATCAAGATACTTTAAAATATCTCTTATTTAAAGCCATCAGAGATGAATGGATAGATATTATTAAAATGATGGGAAAGGGAGACATCTCTCAACTAACATTACCTAATCATTGAATTATGCATTCATATTTCAAGAGGAAAATAAAAAAACTAGGGAAAACACAAGAGATCTTATTCTCTCTAGAGGGAATAAATCTACAACTGGAACAGTAAGTAGGGCAGAAATTGGAAATACGCTTGATGAATTTAAAACAAACATCTTAGGGAGTCTTAGTGAACAAATAGACACCCTAAAATTACAAAACAAGTAGAAAGATAAAACCGATGCCTTAACTATTTTTTGTCCTATGTAGAAAGAAACATACTTTAAGAGATTTTCCCCTTGATGTAAAAGTCATAGAGACCTGTGTTATTTGTGCAGAAAACCATGAAACAAAAATATGTCCCTCTATACCAGGTCTCAAGGATAATTTCCAAGAAGAAATAGCTTCACCTCCAGTAGAACCTCTGTATTTTGTCTCTAGAAGACCATGGTAGGGGCCACAAACTCTAGTTTTTAATAATCAAATCTACAATCAACCCCCACAAAAAAATTGGAATACATAATGGCAAAAACCTTGGTCTTAGCCTCAACCTTGGACACAAAGGATGTGAAACCCTTATGGCAGATAATCTTAGTATCACCAATATCCACAATCTTATCCAAACTTTCCTCCCCAATATTTTCCACAACATAATAAAAAACCCCAATTGCAAAATCATAATCCACAACTTTAATTACCATTTCCACAAATACCAAATCAACTACCTGCCCAACCATCACCAAACCCAAATAAGAAAAATGCTCAAACTGCTTATAACATAGAAGAACACATTTTTTTAGCTTATATGATTACTCCACTATACCTTAACAATGTGATGCATGGGCATTAGGCACAATACCATACTTATATCTAAGTAGACATAGGGGGGTCTTGTGTTTTCATATTCTCATGTAAATATTAGTATTTTGAATAAAATGGTGAGGAATTGTAAATGTTCTCTAAACTCTAGAGAACATGAGAGGAGAAGTTGATAAGTTAGGAAGGTGAAGAGTCAGTTTTAGTTATTTAGGAATTGAGTCTAAATCTAGGACTTTGGAGGATTCCAAGAGTCCTTGTTGAGTTGTCAAAGCAGCTGAATCGATTCATTCATCTCTTGTATAAAATGAAAGCATCTGTATTGTAGTGTGGATTGGAGGCTAGAAATAGACTGTAAGGATAGTAGGCCACCGAATTGAATATCTAGCCGAGACAAGAAGATTTTTAAGTGGTTCATTTATATATATATGCCAGAAGTTGTTTCAGAGTTATATGAATCTTGGTTGAATTAAGTTCCGTGTGAGAATGTTTGAATCCCTGTGATTTTTGTATGAATGGCTTTCACTTCATAAATAACTGTGTAAGAAACAATGTGGTAAGGTAATGAAAAGGAGCTTAATGGTAGTTCTGCATGCCTTGATGGATTAATGGCAATACTCTAGTAGAGTATTGTGAATTGGAACCCTGTGTGTCTAACCTCGGAATAGATAGATGAGGCTCTGCAATTAATGGAAGAATCGATGTTAATTATGTCGACATTGTGTTTTAAGCTTCAATAATCACTTGAGTAGGATACTAACAGTGCCTTGAATGCATGTGTCCGCTATATGTGTGAAGGAGGGTTCAATCCTTCGAGAGTCCTGAATTACAACCATTCTATGTGTAATCAAATGAAATTAGAATTGTGCATAGAATTGTGTGAATCGATCCTATAATGATCGATGTCACAGTTTGACTCTTATTGATGAGGGTTTATGGCACAACAGAATATGAGAAATGGTAGTGGTATGGAAATGGTTTGTTAAGAATGGAGAGCCATATTGGGGAAACGAATTCGTGAAAGCACAATTCATTTAGAGGCAAAATCCAAGTAATGAAAGTGGAGGAGTAGGCGAATGGATTGGTGGAAATTTGAACGCACAGAAAGGCGGAGCTATTGACTCAAACATATAGTGGAACAAGAGTAGCAGTGAAGCCATGTTAATATTTCCAATGAAATGATGGCTAACACATGAAAAAGCGGAATTGTAAGTGATAGAACAGAGGAAATGGAACCACGAATAGAATGGAACCTCGAATGAACAGTGAAGGTGGATTCTAGAAACAGTTTATGGTTTTTGCGTGATTTAAAAGTGGTAATGAAGTTTGGTAAAAAGAAACGCGATCCCACTAGTCTTTGGACACGTGGAAAAAGTGGTTAGTAGGAAGCTGCTCTCATCTCGTTTTTTTTAGCATTAACGCTCGAGAGAAAAAAAAAAAACGCGATATTCATATCCACTGTTGGATAGTGGGATGAGAGCGCGACAAGCCTGGAGCTTTCGGATGGTAAATGCGAGTTAATTTCTGGGGCTCGAACGATATTTTATAACTGGCGTGGTTATATGTGTTGAACGTTGAATGTTGCGGACCCGAAACCATTATATTAATAGTTTAGTTTGATGTTCGAAGATTTATGGCGAGGTAAGTCGTTAAAGACTGTGGAACCACTGGGTAGTGTTATAATTGTGCTATGGTTTTTATAATTGTGTTGTGGGTTTAAATAAGGTTGAGAGCAGAACAAAGAGAAGTGCTAAGGCACAACGCATATATGTATGTCAGTGTTGGAAGAGGTATTAAACCAAAGGTTTAATATAATCGACATACATTCCAAAAAGCTAAGGGAAACGTATAGATGGGTTTGTTAGTTGGGTACATAAATTTTGGAATGATACGAACTACTACGCTGGGTATTTAATATAGTGGGTTTTTATAAAGTTCACATATGGGGTTGAGCCCTTCGAGGTGAGAACTTTGGTTGTTGAAATAGTAAAGGTTGAAGTTGCCTAGACTTGGAGTTGTTGGGCCTGATTTGGAAAGGCTTTTTCATATACAGAATTGAGAGAAAATATTGTGGTTTTATAACCATCAGGGAACTTTGGATTAATATCTCAAATCTCATATTTGAGATATTAAAGATCAGAGGCAGATTTTTAAGAGTGCCACAGATTTAAAATTATTGGGGCAAAAAAACTGGGATTGAAATTTTATATACATAAGAGCACCATAAAGTGGATGAACCAGGTAGCCCAGGCATCACAATGTCAACCTTAGATATGGTAGGATATTAGAAAGGAAAAATCCTTCTGTTATTATTCAAGAAAAAGATGATCTTGATGAAGAAATTTCTCTACAGCAAAATAATTTTTTTGGAGAAAGGACATCCCTTCAACAGAATCAAAATTCTGAAAATAAAAAATGAGAATATCCAATAAACTCAACTCCTATCATATATCAAACATTAGTATCTATTTCTAGCCCTCCTTTTCTTGAAAGATTACAAATCGATAGAGGGATAGAAAAAAAAATTTTGTTTCCTAACTATGATTTTCTAGATGAATTGAAAAATTTATATATCAAAATTCCTTTGTTACAGGCCATTAAAGAGATTCCTATCCTAGCTAAAACAATAAGAGAATTGAGCATAAGAAAATCAGGAAGAAAAACAAAAGAATTAAAAAGGATCCAACTAGTAGGAAAAATTGTTGACATTATGATGGGAAAAATAGCCATACAAAAATATTTGGACCCAGGAAGTCCAGTTGTAAAAACACATATCAATGGTATTGATATTCCAAATACATTGATTGACTTAGAAGAAACCATAAACATCATGAGCAAACAAACCATTGAACAACTTAGGCTTCCAAACCTTGAGTATACACCAACATTACTGCAATTAGCATAAATATCAGTAATTAAGCCAGATGGTTTATTAGAAGACATATATGTATCCTTAGACTCTTGGGAATATCCAGTTGATTTTATGATCTTAACTCCCAAGAACAACCTATGGGGACATCCATTAATTTTAGGAAGACCTTGGTTAGCTAAAGTCGATGCTTTCATTAGTTTTAGATTTGGTGATATGTTTATTTATGATGGTAATTCAATAGAGAAATTCACTCTATATCCTCTAGCAAAAACAATCACAGAAATAGAAAATGAATAATGGATGGATGATGACAATGATACACAACCTCTCTTTACTATTTCTCATATTAGTGAATAAAGTCAAATTTTAAATTCAATAGAAAATTTTGCAACATTGTCACAATGCGAAGATGAGCATAATTTTCAAGAACAATGAAATATTTAATACTTGTCATCCAGATATATTTATTTATATTCTATGGAAGAATTTGGTAACTCTATAGTTGAAGTATTTCCAGGAAAACCTTTAAACATAAACAAAAACTTGGAGAAATTGCAACAAGAAGAGTTAATCAAAACATTGCAAAGACATTCTTCTGCATATGCAAGTGAGTACACTGATATGAAGGGAATTAATCCTAAGACTTGCATACATCATATCTACATTGAGGAAAACTCTAGGCCTATCAGAAAACCTCAAAGAAGGATGAATCCAAATCTTAGGGAGATTGTGAAAGAAGAATTGCAAAAAATTCTGAATGTAAACTTCATTTATCCAATTTCAGACAGTCAGTGGATTTCTTATTTAGTGATTGTACCTAAAAATAATGGTAAATGGAGGGTATGCATTGATTATCAAGAATTGAATAAGGCTACTCTAAAATATCATTTCCCATTTCCTTTCACAGATCAAGTATTGGATACATTAGAAGGTAAGAAGTATTTCTCATTCTTGGATGGCTTTAGTGGTTACAATCAAATTCAAGTAGCACTTGAAGACCAAGACAAAATCACATTCACTTGTCCATGGGGAACCTATGCTTATTGAGTACTTCCTTTTGGATTGTGCAATGCACCAGAAACATTCCAAAGGGAAGTATTAGGAATTTTATCTGATGTAATACATGATTGTGTGGAAGTATATATGGACGATTTTAGAGTTTATGGAAATTTTTGAAGAGGCTCTTGAAAATTTGGAAAAGGTTCTTAAAATATGTAAAGAAGAAAATCATTCACTAAGTCATGAAAAGTGCTTTATGATGTTTACTGAAGGAATTGTTTTAGGACATCACATTTTAGGGGAAGGAATTAAAGTAGACTCGTCTAAAGTTGAAGTCATCTCCAAATTATCAATTCCAAGTTTTCAAAAGGATGTTAGAAGTTTTCTAGGTTTTACAGGGTAATATATAAGATTTATAGAAAACTTCACGAAAATTTCATCCCCACTCTTCAAATTTCTTACCAAAGATTGTGAATTTAGTTGGAATCTTGATTTCCAGTTGGCATTTGAAACTTTAAAAGAAAGAATATCTGGATCACCCATCTTAAGAGGACCAAATTGGAAAATACCTTTTCATATTTCAACATATGCTTCTGACACAACTCTAGGAGCTGTATTAGGAAAAAAAGATCTAATCCCCTATGCCATCTATTACACAAGAAAAAATTTGACTCCTACTAAGTTAAATCATACTGTTATTGAAAACGAGTTTCTAGTTGTTGTCCATGTTATTAACAAGTTTATACACTACATCACTGGCTATGAAACCTTTATTCACACATATAATTCTTCAATTAGGTATTTAATGAATAAATCTATCACTAATGGCAGAATCACAAGATGGTTATTACTCCTGCAAGAATTTAACATCACCATTCTAGACTGACCTAGAAAAAAAAACATAGTTGTTGATTTCTTGTATAGAATTCAAAACAACAATAATGATACTCTAGTAGAGGGTAATTTTCCTGACGAATATATCTTTTCAATATCTACTAAATCTCCTTGGTTTGCAGACATTGCTAACTATCTAGATACAAGAAAATTACTAGCATACTATTTTCCTAGAGAAAAGAGAAAAATAATTCAAACAAGTGCATTATACTCATGGGTTAATGATGAATTTTATAAAATAGGTCCAAATCTCATCATCAGAAGATGTGTACCAGAAGATGAAATACCTGAAATTATGAAGGCATGCCATGATGAACCTTGTGGTGGACACTTTGCCGATAAAAGAACTGCCTTTAAAATCTTTCATTTAGGATATTATTGGACATCCATATTTAAAGATGCCAAGGAGTATGTCAAAAGGTGTGACAGCTATCAAAGAATAGGGAAACTTGTTCCTATAGATGAAATGTCTTTACAACCTCAGGTACTCATCGAACCTTTTGAGAATTGGGCCCTGGATTTTGTTGGACCAATCAATCCATCATCAAAACAAAAAAGGTACATTCTAGTTTACACAGATTATGTCACCAAATGGGTAGAGGCTAAAGCACTTTCTTTCGCTAATGAAAATGTTGTAGTTTCATTTCTCTTTGAGGATATTTTCACTCGTTTTGGTGTACCAAGGGGAATTGTGACAGGTCAGGGATATCAGTTTACATCTAGGATGGTGTAGAGGATTGTGGATGAATATAAGATCAAACATAGAAAGTATACTTCATATCATCCACAGGAAAATGGACAAGTGGAGTTCACCAATATAGTGATCGAAGCAATCCTCACAAATATTGTACATCTACATAGGAAGGATTGGGAAGATAGGCTTCCTGAAGCCTTATGGGCGTACCAGACTACATGGAGGAATACAAGAGGACATACTCCCTATGAACTTGTTTATGGGAAGAAATTCTTGTTTCCAATATAATTCGAGATCAAAACCTTCACGACATCAGTTAGATTCAGACTTAATTTATCAGAAGCCCAAAAGAACATAATGGAACAACTTAATGAGCTTGATGATATCAGGAAAGATGCAATTCAAAGAACCAACCTAGTTCAGCAACAAAGGTCCAGATGGCATGATAAGTAGATAAAAGAAAGAAAATTTCAAGTAGGAGATTGGGCTCTTTTGTTTGATTCAAAGTTCAAAGACTTCCAAGGAAAATTTCAGACTCATTATCTTGGGCCTAATGAGATCGAAAAAGTATTTGACAATGGGGCAGTCAGGATAAGGAAAATTTATGAAGAAAAGGTACCTCTTCTTGTGAATGGGCATCGACTAAAGGTCTATCATAAACCAATTACAAAGGAGGAATTTATGAAAAAAATTCAAAACAATACTGATATGAAGTTGGTGAAGAAGAATACCTCTTCTTCCCCAAATTAGTCTTCTTTTTACTTTTCATATATATATATATATATAATTCAAAAATAATAGTAGTAATAATAATAATAATAATAATAATAATTTTATATGTATGAAAACCAATCAATGATTAGCATCCTTATACAGAAAATGCAAGATGAAAATTAGAGTCATCTCTGACATCTTATATTTTCTCCCATTATAAAAAAATTCCCAAATTATTTGTTCCCTTTCTTTTTTCTGAAGCAATAAAAGAAGTAGCTACAAAATTGCTATATTTTTGTAGTTCTCAGAATAATCTACATATCTGTTACATTTTTACAGCCTATTGAAGTAGAACATACTGAATAGAAGAAATTGAAGACTCCATTGAAGACCATGCTGAAAAGACACCTAAGGAATCAACACAAAAAGAAGATCAACAAAGGTTAGTTCCAAGGTATGTTACAAAATATGTTTAAATAATAACATCCAAAAACATTCGTGTGTATAATTTAGATGATCATATGTTGCCACCTTAATTTTTCATCATTAAAACTGATTGTACTTAGATTAACACCACAATTCCATAATTCGACCACTTCATCTGTATCACATCCCATAATGATCAAGACCGATTTCATTCATTAATGATTAACGTTAATATCTCATTTCGTAACCCATTTATCCACGTTCGTAAACCCTCAGCCGAATATCTATTTTATCTACATGTCTCTACAAACTCCTTTTGACACCCTTAACTCAAAGTCAAATCCTCAATCCACCTGGTTGAAGAGGAATAATTTTGAAGGTTAAACTCCTTACGACATAGACATGGGGCTAATAGTGATAAACGAACCTGTGGGAGTAAAATTCATGGAGGGTTATCCACGGATGAAGGAAATGCTACAGAAGGTGCGATGGATCCATTTCATATAGAGGTTCAATGGGTTCCACAAGGAGGTCACCAAGTCCTTTTCAAGAGCCTTCAGCAGGATAGAGGTCGAAATTTAGGACATAAAGTTTTCGGTAACAGAGGCCTTCATAGCTGAAGCCACAGAACTTCCAAAAACCAGCGAAATATGGTTCAAGAACATGGAAATTCATGGTTAAGAATGGAATATTTATCTTAAGAATCTAGTTATGGACACTACTATTTTTAAGAAGGGAATTCCCAGTACGACACTTGAAAACAAATAGAGGAACATGTTGTTAATTATACAAATTTTTTTTACTTACGAGGGTAGATTTCATTGTATGTTTGTCTACCATGCCATATTGTTAATTAATTTCCTGGAGGACGGAAAAATAAACCTCCCATACTTATTATTGAACAACTTAAAGAAAATGTCAACAAATGTGAAGAAAAGAGTCCAATTTATAGAAAATACCATGTATCATCATGAACTGATAAAGATGCTCATTTAACTTCATCTAAATTGTATAGGAGACTCTTGGGAAAGTTTCCTAGTCAGGGATCATTTTCAAGAAGAAGCACTAGAGTAGTCTAAGGATGAAAAAACCAAAAGAAGTAGGAGGAGAAAGGTTGATACCTGCATTGAAGACAAGTCCTCACCTCAACCACAACAAGAAGAAGAAGAACTCACCATTGTAGAATTATTGAAGAATAAGAAACACATTGGGGTCAAAAAGGGAGGTAATGCAAAAGAAAAAGGAAAAGTTATGAACTCAGAAACCTTAAGCCCTTCATAGCCAAGGAGAAGCTCCAGAATTCGTAAACCCTTGAAGAAGACATCTCCATAGGAAGAAGATTTTGTTAATTTATATGAAGAGCCCCAAGTACCATCACCCATTACTGCCTCTCCTATACACAATCCTATACACATTCTTATACATAGTCCAAGCAGAACGAACCCAAAAATTGACCCAGCACAATAGGATATTTATGACCACATTGAGTCCCTAGATGTTGGCTTGAGGGGTCCTGACCCAGTTTCGGTGTGCAAGGTTTGCCAACAAACCCCTATACTACTGGCCCTTTCGGCAATGACCTTCTTGCGCAGGTCAAAGTCTCACCCGAAGTAGTATGGGTGGGTGTTGGAACCAAGTTTCTGCACCCTGAGAAAGGATGGGTAAGGCAAGAAGAGCTGCACTAGATCCTGTGGTTCCCAGATTACCTTTTTCTATGTAGAGTTAATTAAGTCTCTATTTGCATCCACGTGCACTAGATCTATAGTTATATGTTGGTTATAACATAAACACAACAGTACATAAATAGAACATAACAGATCTAGATCCAGGAACGCAGTACACAAATCTTTTGCAGCTTAAAGACAGAAAATGCACAATACAACAATTATCAGTAATTCACACAAAAGTACTCACAGATTCAGTTCTTTAATAATCTTCGCATTCATTCATTCACCAATTCTTCCTTACAATTCCCTTCCCAGCCTGCGTAGATAGCAGCAGGGTCCGCACACAGCTGGACTTGGATCTCTGCGCACACAGCCAACAGGAGTCCTTTCCCCAAAACCCAAACATATATCTTAAACCACTATTCACATCAATAGCTCATCATTTCCTATCCTTTACAATAAAAAATGCATCTCTATTTATAACAATCTAGCCTCAAATTTCCAATGGTCTGCAACCCATGGTTTTCGGACCCCTAGTTTACCCTTTCACCCATTACAATGCTTTCGGGGCTTTGACCCATCCCAAAACCCCTGCGCTAGACTAAATATAATAAAAATATTCAAAATGGACCAGTTTCGTAGCTTGTTAGGAGACCTTGTTCCAACAGTTCCCCAACACAATCTTGTGACTCGTCCCTAGTCACTATAGTGATGCGACCTCTATTTTCGCGCGTAAGGTAGCCAGAGCGCAGATTAGAGGAGGGAGAATTTCCTGACTCTCGGTCGTAGCTTGTTGCACAATTTTGACAAGTGTCAGGGAGGCAGGGCCGTCTGGAGCTGCAGTAACCCTTTCTAACAACCGGTGGAGGCGCGCAATGGCAGACTGAGCATCTTCGACGAGCTGGAATGCGGTGTCGGCCCATGGTTTCAACCATTTTCGGATGACATGTTTGTTGTGGGGAAGGTTCTCAAGCCTTTCCAAGATGGCTAGACGCTGCGCAGAGGTGGTGGAGGCTCTAACTTGATCCAGAGTAGCTTCCTCCTGTTGCAATTCCTTCTAGATATGCTAAATTGTAGAATGGTGCTGGATGGCTGTCCATAGTTGGGTAGCTGTTTCAACCAGTTGTGCGACCCGCATTAGCTGCTCCTGAATAATATGCGTTGCCTCTATGACCACTGAAATCCATTGGTCCTATACTTCCGGAGGTATGTCATACTGCTGTTGCGTGGCTTGGTCATGGTGGCGAACTCTGTGCAACACTCTGGTGTTTAGTCCTTGTAGCTTTGTGCGAGATAGCTGTGCTAAATCTATTTGGATGTCCCCAGTAGTTGGATCAGGAGCGTTGAATAGGGAAATGTGAGGGAGGGAACACACATTACTTCTGCTGGGCGGTACTCTATAGTTTCGGAGAAGTCATAGCATGTCCTTGTATCTTAGCGTTCCTTCTTGGCGCAGAACCAGTTGGGACCTGACTATGATGCTGCGGGTGTGGGATTGCAGTACTAGCAAACCTTCTTCTGTTATATCTTCTAAGGCTAGCCGGCTGGGTCCCATGGCTATCCCTGGAGTGCGAAGGTCAGTTGCACAATACTGGTGTCGCTCTGTTTGTGGCTCGCAAAAAATTCATTCTACAAAAAGCCAGTACTCATTCCTTTGACTCCACTCAACATTCCCAGGATCTCTGGTTTGGTCCATCTTAGCAACAAGAAAATGGACAGCCCAGAGAATGCTAATGAGTGCAAAAAACTAGTACGCAGATATCAAGAGCATGTTGTAGGGTGTGTTAGGTCTCTGTAATAAGCAAGATTGGCAAAAGTCTGATCACAGAGTTAACATCATTTCAACCAACTTTGGGATTCTAGGATCTAGCCCTCCTGAATCCGGAGAGGGATCTCTCCAGTATGTACAAAGATGGATTTGTCTTTGAAGTTTAGGGTAATGATATTAGGCTAGTTATGAAGTCCAAGGGTTTGTTTGGTTTTTTGGATGGTTGAACATAGTTGTTGTCTGAGGCGGAAAGATCTATATGCAAATAGGTTCAAAAGTGAGAAGTTGCAAGTAACCAGAATAAGCTTTAGCTAAGATGAAAGATGATGGCAAAATTTCAGTACATTGGGCTATGGAGTCATAATAGGATTTAATTGGAATAGCAAGAGGCAAGAGTGGTCCATGGGGCAAGTCATCTATTTCTAAGGATCTCTTTAAAGTTTGATTTATGGAATGGAATGGCACAATAAGAAGGGAAAAATAGATGCAGAACAAAGAGCAGCCCAGGATCTGGTAGGTACTTTGAAACTAGCCAGCCTTTGACCAGGCACTTGAGGAAAACATAGAAGAAAACTAGGATCTGGTAAGTACTTTGAAACTATCCAGCCTTTGATATACTTCTGATAGAAAACATATAAAAACAAAGGGAAACTTGAGGGCAACCTTTGGAGTAGAAACTAGCGGGCCGGGCTCACCACAAATCCTCTCCTAGCTCTTCTTTACTTGGTTACTTTGAAGACAATCACAAAGATAACACAGAAAGGCCTAAGATCTGGTAAGTACTTTGAAACTATCCAGCTTTTAACACATTCTAAGGGAAACAATCATACAGTTATGCAGACAAGTCTGGGACTAGGGCTAACCATATCTTCCTTCAGTTCATCTTCACACAACATATGCAGAAAGTAACATTCAAAAATAATATCCAGCTAAGACAATAAGATGAGGGAACGCCAGCATTCTTATGCTTAAACTAAATTAAATCATTTCTAAATAACACATATTGAAGAAAACATTGGGATAAATATTTTTTAGCCAGAGAAGGTTACTGATATACAGTAGGTCCTAACACTGTTTAAACTGTTCTTTACAGAGGAATATGAAACAACATGAAAACTGAAACAAAATAACAAGTTACAATGAGAATAACATCACCATCAAAATAGACCAGGATCCCATAAATCAGCTTGTATTTATGCTCCAAACCAGTTACAATATTCAAGTACAATGTTTTAATTCATCTTTCTTTCACAACCTAACTTATCTGCTACAAGCAGAGCTCCAAGAGCCAGTGAAACCACTATTTACAACAGAAGTCTTCATCTCAATCACATTACAATGCTTCAGCAATTTACATTGACAACCAACCCTTCACTCATCTTCTACTGAAGTATTTATTGAAGGATGAGGAGGTGAGACCTGATAAAATATCTCAAAATCAATTAATACATGCATTAATGTCTTCTTGGCCTTTGAGGGGCTCAGTGAAGAAACTGTACAGGTGTTTCGCTGTATTAACTGATTCATACTTATGATTTTAGCTCAGTGGGAGCTTTGTTGACCTTTTGAGGATTTGTGTACAATTAGGGTTACTCTGCGGACATCAGTTAATAAATTCCATGGCAGAAGTAACTTCTTTGGCTGTTTCGAGGCAAAATATCTGATCCTGCTCCATAAATTCGGCTCCTGATTGAGTGTTTTGAGGCAATAGGTGGCGCTGTGGTGGTTGAGGAATCAATTTGCCTCAGATATGGCGGTGGAGGAATCCTGTCTGATAAATGATTTTTTGGTTTCCCTTTCAAACTGTGTTTTAGGCTGGGGATTAGGCTTTTGATAACTGTCTTAGCCATAATCCCCACCAATTTGTCCACTAAATCTCTGCTCTGATCCATTTCTGATTTCTGCAATCTGATGCTCGTTTATTTCGATTTCTTCATATTTTCCAAGTTTTACAGCGGCGCGTGGCAGAGAAGGCTCATGAAACCTCGTTGATAGTATAAATTTACACCTTGCGGGTAATCTCTCCGGTGAATTCGAAAGGCAGAGGATCGTCATCCTCGCCCCATGAAAATTTTCCATTTAATCAAGAAAAAACCTTAAACCTGCACAAAACAAACAAAATGATGAAATCCTGTGACTATATGGGTCAATCTGCATTAGAGGGCGTGCGGAGGAGTGGGGCAATCTGAGCTGTTGATCGCGCTGCAATGAAAGATCGGGAGCAACTTGGAATGTCAGTGGCGGAGAATAGTTGACTAGGGAATGGAATCGGGAAATTGAAAGGGGACCGTCGATCTGCAGAGATCGACGGGGGAGATTGATTTTCAGACGTGCCGGAGTTCAGCTAAACCATATGAAACTTGGTTAAATATCGGACGACTTCCACGAATGCCAGCCGTTAGATGCGAGGGATCAGATCGGATGGCTGTCGTTGATTCCGCTGGGCGGTCATGGCCCGACGGATAACGCGCGGGGGACTAACTTTATGCAGCGATTTTGAAACAGGGCGGAGGATGCGTGGCAACCAGCGTATGGAATCGCTGGCTGTCGGGTTAAAACCACCTTTCGCACGAAGGCGGTGCGGAAAAACCAGGCGGATTTGAGAAGTGACGTATGGCTGGGGGGTCCACACGATAAGTCGTGTGCCGCGCCTTCCGATCTGTGGAGAAGATCGATGGTCAAGATTATTTCATAATTTTCGCGGGCGGAAAACTTTGAAATTTAATTAAAACCCAATTTTCATGATTTTCAAAGGTTTTTTGGTGCTTCGGGCGGAGAAAAATGGATAAGCGCCCAATGGTTACATTGTTTGGTTCCGGCGCTCGGGTGCATGGAGGAAAAGAGGTAGGGGGCTTAGCCTGAGGGGCTTAAGAACAACGCATAGAAAATGTGCGTTTCTATGGTTTTTTAATGTTTTTCAAAGGGAAATGAAGGCTTCCGATAAGGTCAAGAAGGGGTCTTAGACCTTTAGGAAATGGATTTAAATGAAGGAAAAGGAAGAATCATGAAGTTTAGGGGTTTCCAAGGGAAATGGAGAAAAGGAACTGAGTTAGTTGTGAGGAGAAGAAAAAGGGAGAAGGGATCCTTTGCAACAGTATTTAACTGTGGATTTTTGTAGGGTTTCAGAGGTTTTTAGGATGAAAAAATAAGTGCAGGATTTGGACATAGGAATTAGGCAGGAGGCCTCATAGAGACTTCAAGAGCCAACAATTTTTAGTGAAAAAATTTGTTCCTTGGAGGCTCTGAATATATTTAGCCACCTTTGGTATAATCAAATTTATGGGTGGCTAACAGGGTGAATAAATAGCCTGGTGTGCAATTATCTGGCCAACCGTACACCGTCCGGAGCTATTTAATGGTGGAGTAGCCCATTCGTGAGACTGACCATCGATCAGGTGGATCAATCTTACCATAAATGGCTGCATTGATGATTTTCCGCCTATTTTTCATACTTGTAAGATTCCTTTTTTATTAAATCAGGATGTGCTGATGGTCTTCCTTCATGCCTGAGGTCGTTTCCACAGAATGTCAGACCACGAATGAAATTTGTGTGTAATTCGCGTATCCTGAATGAAGGTTGGCGCGAGGTGTGTCTGCAAGTTGGTCATTAGTATTTTCTAGCCATGTGCTTCTCCCTTGGTTGAGATGTTCCTGTATGATAGGGATGTGTCACGCATCTTCATGCCATTTATTACTTGAGGTGTCCGTAATTTCTCCCAATTATACGTGGGTTCGGGAAAGTCCGCAACCCAATGCGCACCTAGGTCAGCGGTACCACGACAAGCCTGTTCGGGCAAGGTTTTATTGCACCCTTGAGTGTGGTATGTCAGCAAGTATCTGCATAGGTAAACTGATCTCGGAACCCATCTGGCAACTGGGGTCCCTGTGCGTAGGATCACCCTTCTCCAATACTTCTCCTGAGTGAAGAATACCGGTCCTTGCGTAGGTGCTCCATGCAATGTTAGTGGTAGCACTCCTAGCTTGTGTTCCGTGGGAATCTTAGGTTCAAAAATCTTCTGACTATCATCTACGTCCTCCTGGAAGGGCAGGTTTCTTTCCTTGGTAGAGATGCGACGAAAATTCCTGACGGTTTGAAGACATCGAAGCGCTGAAACCTTGTGAAATCGACCTTGCCAATTTTCCAGCTCCTCATCAGAGTCGAAAAAACATTCACTGTCCTTTTCCTAGCAGAGCATTCCTTCATGCGTTGGGTTAACCTGATCTTCATCCTACGCTGTTAATTTATAAATGTGATCTAATTCCTCCTCCTCATAGGCTGGCTCTGTATACCACACACCTTCTTCTGGATCTAGTCGAACTATGACACACGTACCCTTGCTTTCAAATACCATTATGAGCTTCTTGAGATTGATGACACCCCCCATATCAATTTCCCAGTCCAGTCTAAGGAGAACAGGGTAGGGATCTGCATCTTCCACAATTTCTATGACTTCAAAGTCAGCTAGGACCCTTACCCTTGCGATGTCAACCATGACTTTTGGTAACTTCCCTAGAGGGATGATTTTTTGTTGATTGGCCATTCGCAGCTGGATGGTGGACCATTCTAATTTAGGCTCTCCAATTCGTTGCGATGTATGTTTTGGTAATACATTCACATCTGACCCTAGATATAAAATAACCTGATCCATCTCGTAGTCACCAATATGTGTAGTCAATCACATCTCTCTCTCTGTGCGCTTCTTATAGCTGTATAGTTTGTGTACATCCTTGCTTTTAGGGATCAAATTAGACTGAGCTGCGTAGGTATTCAGTAGTGCTTGGAGATTTCCTACAGCCTGCAGATTTCATAGTAGCTTTAGACATGCTTTTAAAAAGGGCTCAACTCCTTCCTCTATCTGATGTTGCGTCGGCTGCTGTGCAGGGTCTGCCAGTGGTGTTTGTTCTTTGAAAGGCACTCCTTCTTGGGAGGCCAACTCCTCTTTTTCTCCCTGGGTGACTAGCCCGCTGCATGTCATGAATTTTACACAGGGATCCACCTTTCTTAGCTCGGTTTTAACTCTTTGTACATTCTGCGTAGGGGTGGGATGCTTTTCCTACATCTTGGCTATTAAAATTGGGCAGTTCTCTACCTCATCGTCCAGTTGCCTATAATATTTGCATGATGGCTTGGTGGGATTTGGGCATTCTCTAGAAAATTGCCCTATTTCTTGACAGTTATAATAGATTAGCTGCCCACATCCTCGTCCTGCGCTTCCTCCTCGACCTCCTCTACCTCGGGCCGGTGATCCTCCAAAGTGTGTAGAAAGTCTTGGTTACAAAGGGTTCGATTGTACCCTATATAAGTTCCCATGATCCATCATTAAGTCATAAGTACGAAAATTCTGCTCATCATGTCCCATTGATCGACATAATCAGCACCATTGTTGCTATAGTTCTGGGAGATACGCACCTAGCTGAGGGCAATGGTTTGTATCATGTATTCTTGCTACCCGACAATCACACCATAGCGCAGGTCCGCTTGAACCTGGTCGTAATAGGAATGGTTTTCTACTTGCCCCTAGGCGTACCAGACTAGGTCCACCTGATTTCATGTAATCCGTCAGCAGAGGGCACTGATCCTTCGTATGGTCAGACACTCGACATCATATGCACCAAAGATCTGCGTAACCATCCTTTCCTCGCTCTTTTCGCAGGTTCTATATATCCATATGCATAGCCCCAAGTTGTTCCTAGATTTTTTGTACCCATGCGGACGTATCCTCTTGGGGTGCAACCTCTAGTTTCATAGCGACTTCCAAAGCCTTCTCCTGTGAATCAAAGGTCTGATGACTCATTGGCATGTGCAGGTGAGGTAAAAACATAGCGATGAACCATTCCGTATGCTGTCTATCATCAAATTTGAATCCTCCTTCCCTGATTTCTTTCTTCAATCATTGATCAGCCTCCCATACTGACTCAGACGCACCTTGTTTGAAGTCCTTTACTTTTGCTACCAACTGGGAATAAGATTTTGGCTTCCTGAACTAGTGCTTCAAAGCTTCCTTGATATCTTGAATATATGTGCTCCCATTTTGGGCAATATACCACATATACCAGTCCAGGGCCCTGTCCTCGAAGGCCAACGCCAGTTGCGCACTTTTTACCATATCACTCGCCACATTATGCGCAGTCCATACAGAGTCTGAAATGAACCAAAAATATTCCATATCCTCATCTCCTACCCCATTGAAGGTAGGTAGTTTCAAATGTGCAGCCATATCACTATCTAGGGAGGGTGGTGGTATAGGTGAATTCTTACCTTTGCGCGGCCTAGGTGGTGATGTAGCTGGGGGATCTTGCGCAGTTGGTTCTTGCAACAAATTTTAGGTGGATCTCCCTTCATCAAGGTTGTTCCAATAGTATTTACCACTACGTGTTGCGCTCCTGCCTAGATCTGAAGTCATTCAGTTAGTATGACTACACAAAATACTCTTTTCGCACAGTAATTTCTTGATAACCAACGATAAAATCCTCAGAAATTTACCCCAGAACCCTTTGAAGAATCACCGTTCAGCCTCAGATTATGATACAAACTGATCAATGGAAAATTCTGTTAGAAATCCTCCCAGCACACTATCCACCTAGTGATCCACCGTACACGTGATAGTATTATCAGTTTTTTCCAGCTGCTCGAGCAGCTCTGGGGTCCACTGAGTGACTCTCTCATCCTTCCAGCGCTTCTGGAATTCCACAAGTCTGGCCAACCACTCCTGGAGTTTAAAAATATTACAAAGAATATTTCGTAGCTTTTAGTAAGAATGTACCTATTTTTCGACCTTTCCGCCGTTAACTTTTCAAAGCGATTTTCTTTTACTGTGAACTCTTGGATTTGTCTTTCGAACCAGTCTTCAATCTCTTTTCTTTTAGGTTTCCATTATTTTATTGTCATTACCCAATTCCTCTCTCATAATTTTTTTGTTCCGACAACGAAACCATTTGTTGGCTTGAGGGGTCCTGACCCAGGTTCGGTGTGCAAGGTTTGCCAACAAACCCTTATACTACTGGCCCTTTCAATAGTGACCTGCTTGCACAGGTCAAAGTCTCACCCGAAGTAGTATGGGTGGGTGCTAGAACCAGGTTTTCGCACCCTAAGAAAGGATGGGTAAGGCAAGAATAGATGCACTAGATCCTGTGATTCCCAGATTACCTTGTTCTATGCAGATTTAATTAAGTCTCTATTTGATTCCACGTGCACTAGATCTATAGTTATATGCTGGTTATAACATCAACACAGTAGTACATAAACATAACATAATAGATCTAAATCCAGGAACGAAATACACAGATCTTTCGCAGCTTAAAGATAGAAAATGCACAATACAACAATTATCATTAATTCACACAAAAGTACTCACAGGTTCAGTTCTCTAACAATCTTCCGCATTTATTCATTCACCAATTCTTCCTTACAATTTCCTTCCCAACCTGCGGACACAGCAGCAGGGTCCACACACAGTTGGACTTGGATCTCCACTCACATAGCCAATAGGAGTCCTTTCCCCAAAACCCAAACAGATATCTTAAACCAATATTCGCATCAATAGCTCATCATTTCCTATCCTTTACAATACAAAATTCATATCTATTTATAACAATCTAGCCTCGACTTTCCTCTGGTCCGCAACCCATGGTTTTCGGACCTCTAGTTTACCCTTTTACCCATTACAATGCTTTCGAGGCTTTGACCCACCCTAAAACCCCTACGCTAGACTAAATATAATAAAAAAAATTCAAAATAGACCAGTTTCGCAGCTTGTTAGGAGACCCCGTTCCAACACTAGAGAAGAGACATGCAAAAGCAAATCCAAGTGTTGAAGAGTTGTTGACACCATGTAATCAGCAATATTGGCAAAAGTCCAACTATAGGGAGAACATCGTTTCAACCACTTTGGGATTCTAGGATCTAGCCCTCCTGAATCCGGAGAGGGATCTCTCCAATGACGTGCAAAGATAGATTTATCTTTGAAAGATTTTGGTAATGATATTAGGCTAGTTATGAAGGCCAAGGGTTTTGTTTTGTTTTGGATGGTTGAGCATGATTATTATTTGAGTGGAAAGTTCTAAGTGGAAAGAGTTTCAAAGGTGTGAAGTTGCAAGCAATCAGAACAAGCTTTGGCCAAAAGATAGATAATTACTGGTTTTATTCCATTGGGCTATGGAGTCATAATAGGGTTTAATTGAAACAGCAAGGGGCAAGAGTGGTCCATGGGGCAAGTCATATATGTCTAGGGATCTCTTTAAATTTTGATTTATGGAATGAAATGATACAACAAGAAGGGGAAATAAACAAATGAAGAACAAATATCAGCCTTGGATCTGGTAAGTACTTTGAAACTATCCAGCCTTTGACATACACTTAAGAAAGACATAAAAGTAACCTAAGATCTGGTAAGTACTTCGAAATTAGCTAGCTTTTGATATACTTTCAATAGAAAACAAATTAAACACAAAGGGAAACTTAAAGGCAACTGTTGGAGAAGAAACTAGTGGGCAGGGCTCACCACAAACCTCTCCTAGCTCTACTTTACTTGGTATACTTTCAAGAAAAACACATAAGATAACAAAGAATGGTCTAAGATCTGGTAAGTACTTTGAAACTAGCCAGCTTTCAGCACACTCTTAGGGAAACTTTTAGATAGTATTTGGGGATAAAACTAGGACCAGGGCTCACCATATCTTCCTTAGTTCATCTCTACTTAACATAAACTGAAAATAACATTCAAGAAAAACAATTAGCTAAGATAGTAGGACGAGGGAACGCCAACATTCCTAACTACTTGAACTAAATTAAATCATTCCTAAACAACACAATTTGGAAGAAAACATTTAGATAAAGCTTATCAGTCAGAGAAGGGTACTGATATATAGTAAATCCTAACTCTATGCTTGTTATTCTTTATCAGAGAAGATGGATAAAGTGAAAACAGAAATAAAATAACAATTTACAATAAGAAATAACATCACTGTCGACATAGACCAGGATCCCATAAATTAGCTTGTATTGATGCTTCAAACCAGTTACAACTTTAAGTCCAATGTTTCAGTTCAACAATCCTCTTCACTTCTCAGACTAACTTATCTAATCACAAGCAGAGCTTCAAGAGCCTGTGAACACTATTTACAAGTAGAAGTCTCAAGCCTAAGTATATTTCAAAGTTCAGCAACCAAAATTTTCTCATCTTCTACAGAAGTATTTATAGAAGAAATGAGGAGGTGGGAGGGGATAAAGATCTCCCAGGTCAATTAATAAAGATTTAATACTTCTCGGCCTTTGAGGGGCTCCATGGAGAGGTTTATAGGTGTTTGTCTGTATTAATTTTTTTACATTTAATATTTAAGCACCGTGGGATATTTTGTTGACTTTAGGCTCTGTTTCAAGATGTAATAACTCTGCTGATATTTTTTGCATTAAGTTACTTTAGCAGAATTAACTCTTCGGCTGCGCTGAGGCAAACATCTTCTTTTCTAATCATAACTTCGGCCTCTACTGAATGCTTGTGGCTACAGGTGGCATTGGGTAGCTGAGAGGAATCAAATATCCTTTGATGTGGCGGTGGAGGCTCTTCATGAATGATAAATCTTTTGATTCATATTTAATTCTATTTTAATCTGGAGGATTAGGCTTTTGATTTTTGATCTTAGCTATAATCCTCCAAAACTGTCTTCAATCCTCTGTTCTGCTGTGTTTTTTTGATATGCAGGTTCTGTAAAGGGTCCATATGGAAGCAATGCCCATGAAGCATTGACGAAACGTGGCATGGAACCCTCTATAGTAATTTTACTTTGATTAATGAAAGTCTGGAGGATCGTCACCCTCAGCTTTCATTTCCATTTATTATAATGGGAAAATCCTTTGAAACCTGCAAAATAAAAAAAATATTATAAAATCCTGTGTTATTTGGTAAACTGCTTTAGAGGTTGTGGGGAAGGAGCATGGCCATTTTATGGCAACATCCAACGGTGGAGATCTGTTAGAGGAGGTCAAAAGGAGAGCAGAGGGATATTTTAAGTCGGATCCGTCGATCTGCAGAGATTTGACGGTTAGGATTAATCGGGAAAACATAAAGTGGAAAGGCCGCTTTATAATGAAACGGGAGAAAATGCAAAAAAAAAGGTTTAAAACTTTTGTTTCGGAGGAAATATGGTTAAAAATAGAGTTGGGAGTTCGGGATGATTGTGGGCTATCGGATGAGATTGGCCCACGAGATCAACAGTGGAGATCACGCATTAAAATCCTTTGGCGAGAGTGGAGGGCGATGGTGTAAGGATGGATTAGATCCGAGCCGTTGATATGTAGAGATAAAAGGTGAAAGGCGCGCGTGATATAACACAATAAAAATAGGGAAAGTCAGTTTCGGAAGTCAAAATAGCTGTTTTCGTGTTGTGAAAGGGTGGGGAGGCGGTTTTGCCTTTTTGAACGTGATATGCATTCCCGCCCGACATGTGTCCTTGAAAAATAGCTTATATCGCGTGGCCTTTGGGAAATTATCCTTCGCGCTTAAAGTTACACAAAAATGCACCTGAACCATTAGATATGGGGTCTCAGTTCTGATGGCGGAGAGCGAGCACGATTTTGAAAAAATGCATGAGTAGAAGAGGGATGGGCGGTTTCAATCTAGACCGTTGGATCTAAGATTTGAACGACGAAGATCAAAACTTGGAGGGAGGGAGGACCCAAAGGAGGCAGGCCTGTCTAGTTTAATATGAGTCGTTGGATGTAGAAAATCGACGGCTAGGATTGAATCTGGGGCGTGAACGAAAATAATACAAGGGCAGAGAAGGGTTAATGAGGGTCGTTGATCTGCAGAGATAAACGGCTATGAATGGCCCAAAAACATTATAACACAGGGCACATGGATTATAACCAAAGTTGGGAGATGCGATCTGGACCGTCCGATCTGGATATGTCGACGAGCCAGATGAAATTGGGGCTCAACGATCGGTGGGGGAAAGGACTTGTATGGCGCCGATGCGATTGAGCGCTGGCCGTCAATCTGCAGATCAGATTGATGGTAGGAAATAAATCAGAGGAGTTTGAAGTTGGAGGAAAGTTTAATGATCGGAGTGAATGAGGGCCGTTAGATCTGGGATAGGTGAGGAGGAGATCGATGGCTCACGATTGATCGGGGATAGGTAAATACATGCTCCCAATAAAAAATGCCGACGTGATGATGCACTGACGATTTGATCATTTCGGATCAACGGTGGACATTGTTTCAAAAATTACACTGGTGGAAACCCTTTAATACTTATGAAAACCAAATATTAACGGAAATACAAAGGTTTTATGCATCGAGGCGGGATATATATATATGAAGTGGCTGGCGCCTAACTGCGGGGCTATTGGTCTACATGAAAGATAATAGGCCCGAGGCTTACATATATAAGGGCCAATCGCAATCGAAACTTCAGATCGGGCCTGTGGGTTTTTCAATCTACCCATTTGGATTTTTGTGATGTGATTGGAACTTTAGGACATTTAACTCTTGGTCTCGGGCATAAGTTATATGGAGTGAAGCGGAGAGCGGGGTTTATACAAATGGGGCTCAATTGCATCAGAAATTTGATGCGGGCTTTTCAATCTACCCATTTTTTCATTAAAAACATTGCCCCGGCGGGTTTAGACCAAACTTAGGAAAAGGTGGGTTTATCGAATTTACAAAGGAAAAAGGAAATCAGGAATGGAATAATTCAATGTTTTAGTGCTCTAATGTAGGCACAAGGGTTATATGAGGCGATAATAAGATCGGGGGTTATGTACAAAGGGCTTAATCACATCGAAACTTTTGATATGGCAAAAAGACTTGCACACTTTGAATTTTTCCAATGCGATAAGTGCCGAAAGGGCTTAGAGCTTGGTTCTAGCACCAGGGCATGTGGTGTGGAAGTGGTTTGGATTTAGCCCAAAGGGGCTTAAATCCTTAGTACAAAAAGTGTATTTTTTTTCTGAAATTTTCAGAATTTTCTGATGGATTTGGGGGTTTCGGCAGAGTTAAAAAGTGAATTTTAAACTTTGTAAGGAGGATTTTATGAAGGGAAAATGGGGAAAAATGGAAAATAGAGGAATTTCATGGGAATGAAAGGGGTAAAAATAAAGGTTAGTTTTGAAGTGGAGGGAGGGGAAAATGGTGTTCTACAACAATATTTTCTCTATGCAATCAACAGATTTTCAGAGTTTGAAATGGAAACAACAGTGAAGATCTGAACAAAGGGCATGATGTCTTTAGGAGTATTCAAGAGATAATTTTTTTTAGAAATAAAACTTGTTTCTTGAAGGCCCAAAAATGTTTTAGCCACCATTTGGTATAACAAATTTTATAGGTGGCTAACAGTGGCTCCACTTGGGGATGGTGCCTTCTTCAAGGCATCAAGAACTTCAGACTTGCATTCTCTCGAGGCTGATCAGTGCCTCATCCATTGAGCTACCTTTCTTTTCTTGGATGATCTTCTTTGTTCTAAAAACATATTAGCAGCCATGAAAATAGTGGATCTTCATCGACACAAGCTTTCTACCTACCAAATCCTACTGATCTAACATTTTTTTCTTCTTTAGAGTGCACTTGGTTTGGCAAACTCTTTTTACAACATTTTATTCTTTTGAAAGCATAAAATAATCTAATTCTACTCCTTATTTCTCCATGAACTCAGGTTAAGCAGTTGAGTCCATATGCTCTTCTACCTAATCTACCAATCTGCCAGGATTAAACAGTCTAACAGATTCTTATACTCTAATTTCTAAAACAGAAATTGAAAAGCATACAAGTCAGGATTGAATAGTATAACTTGATGCTGATATATGGCATAAAAAACAAGCTGCACATAGATATTATTTTGCAGAAAATTTAAATCAAAATGGAAGGCTTAAGATCTGAAATTTCAAGCACTTCCTTCATCTTTTTTAAGCTCTGTTTTGACTACTGTGTGAGTTGTTTTTCTTTACAATCTGGTTCAGATTTTGAGCTGACTAGAACTAGTTATTCCTCTATTTTGACTCAGAAATTTAAACATATTAGAGTCACTCTGGTTTTGAAAATTTAGGTTTAGATTTTGAGCTTGTTTGAACCTTTAATTTCTAGCCTAATCTACCTACTGATAAGCCAAGATTAAAAAGTTTGGCAAATCGAATTCACTATCCTATCAGCAGTAAATTTAAAAAAAATTAGTCAAGATTAGGCTGTTTGACTAACTAGAAGTGTGTTTTTCAGGAGTGGCATTTAAACTTGCACACTTTCAGATTTGTTTCTCTTTTTTGGTATGGGGCTGTACCGTTATTGTTTTTACAATCTTCCCTCTTTTCTCTTTTTGTTGTTCTTGTATTTTGTATTTTTGATTTTTCTTCGAAGACAAAAAATAAACAACTATCTAAATGCTCAGAACTAAGCTATATTGACATTCCTGTCTAACCTAATATAACTTGGAATATTTACATTATCATATGATACAAAAATGCCAATGCAGCCAGCTGAGTAATGTCAAGAATAAAAAGAAAATCTGGATGCTTGTCAGAGGTATCCATAGTACATTTTGAAGATTAATCTTAAAAACCAAGAATATCACAGAGGGTGATAGCTTCTCATGTATTTGGCTCTTGCAAAGGATCACTTCTTGATAATTTGAGCCAGTTGGGATTTACACACACTCGTCCAAAGGATCAACAAAGAAAGGATGAAGATTCTCTTCTTTCTGGTCCTCCATGTCTGGTAGATTGTATGCTTCCAAGACTTTAGCTTTGAGGACTGCGTTTTAAGTATGTGGCTTGGAAGTATCATCATCCTTAACCTGTAAAATAGTAAACAGTGAAATATCTTCTTTCTTTAAATCTATGCTTACTTCTGATATAAATTCAGGTTCTTCGAATGGCAGATTAACATTATTGAATGGAGAAGTCTCTTCTTGAAAAGAAAGTATATCCTCAGTAGGATGGTCTGCTATTTGTTTTTCTCCTTCAAAGTTTTTCCAGTATATTTTATTGTTTGGGAAAACTGGTCTGATTTTTTCTTGAATTGTATATTGTTTTCTCTCCCAAGGTCTTAGACATGTACTAGCCTCAAGGGCTAATCCATTAGCAAAACTGTTTTGGTCTTTAGGAACAAGGATAAGTTGAAAATATTTAAAATATTTTAATAAATCTATGGTATCACCCTTATATGATTTAAGTCTGGGATGTTCAACCATGCATTCTTCTTTGACTTGCCCAATTACCAATTCCGCATTTCCGTGAACTGTTATCTTCTGGCTCCTAGTTTTTTCAATAAGTGTAGCCCTAAGAGAAGTGCCTCATACTCTACTATGTCAGTTGTGCATTGAAAATTTAGTTTGTATGAATAGGCTTCCGAATAATTGTTTCCTGTATTGTAAAGCCATATTCCTACACCTGCCTTAGTTTTAGTACATAACCCATCAAAATTCATATTCCAAAGAGGACTAGTTTCATTATTATCATTGATTTCTTTACTATCCTCTTTGTCTCAGTGCCATTGGATTGTTCTGTGGAATAGGCACCATGTTCATGAATGTCTAGTTTAGATGATGGTTTGGAGGGTAGCTGTTTGCTTAGTATTTGATCAACTCGTTCTTTTGTCAAAGGAGAGATTTTTCTTTGAGTATAAATAGAAGAAGAGCTGCCCTGTATTTTATGACCAAAAAAATAACTCTCTGCGCCTTTACAACAAAGTTCTGTACATGAATGAGCAAGAGCATTTGTTTCGCAATAAATTTCAGAGACTGACTATTTATTAATAGTCTGATTTATCTCTTCTTCTGTCAACGGGAAAAAAAATTCAATGTCCCTTTGAATAGAAGTACAACAGTTCTCTGTCTCTTGTAAAGGTTGATTCTAAGGTTGAATGTTCTCTTCGGCCTCTTCTAGGGGATCTTGACTTGTGCTTGCAGGAAAATTTTGAGGATTTTTTGTCGTTTCCTCAAAGCACTTCTCACTATCATTATTCGCGTTTTGGTCATGAAGATCTCTTATCAGCATAGTACAAGACATAGGAAGGAAATTAAAATTTTATTGACAACCTTCTTCATTGCTTTCTTTGTAAGTTTGCTCATTGTTTTCTATAAGGTTTTGGTCATAATAGATATCTTGGACACCATTCTGATCTTGAGGTGATTGGGCTTGTGTTTGATCAAGAGAAAGCGTAGCTTGCTCTAGATCATCGATATTCATATTAGCCATCAAACTATCCATTCTCTTTCCAAACATGTACATCATCTTTTCCATCATGATTTATTTTTTATTTTCTTTATAATCTTGTTGATCGTACATGTCTTGTCGGGGTAGAGTTTGAGTTTGATTAGGGAAAGGTATATGTTGCTCTGGATTTCCAACGTTTAAATTAGCCATCAACCTATCCATTCTCTTTCCAAGAATGTACATCATCTTCTCCGTCATGATCATATGTTTGTCATCTAGGTCTATATCTAAATCCATGTTTATAAGTCAGAAAATAGGTCACTGCGTCTGTTCAATCAGTTCAAGGTCTTCTACCGGCGGAGTCTCTAGAAATTTTGGCACCCTGTAATCAGCAAGATTAGCAAAATTCTGAATGTAGGGAGAACATCATTTCAACCACTTTGGGATTCTAAGATCTAGCCCTCCTGAATCCAGAGAGGGATCTCTCCAATGACGTGCAAAGACGGATTTATCTTTGAAAGATTTTGGTAATGATATTAGGCTAGTTATGAAGGCCAAGGGTTTTGTTTTGTTTTGGATGGTTGAGCATGATTATTATTTGAGTGGAAATTTCTAAGTGGAAAGAGTTTCAAAGGTGTGAAGTTGCAAGAAATCAGAACAAGCTTTGGCCAAAAGATAGATAATTGTTGGTTTTAGTCCATTGGGCTATGAAGTCATAATAGGGTTTAATTGAAACAACAAGGGGCAAGAGTGGTCCATGGGGCAAGTCATCTATGTCTAGGGATCTCTTTAAAGTTTGATTTATGGAATGAAATGATACAACAAGAAGGGGAAATAAACAAATGAAGAACAAAGATCAGCCTAGGATCTGGTAAGTACTTTGAAACTATCCATCCTTTGAAATACACTTAAGAAAGACATAAAAGTAACCTAAGATCTGGTAATTACTTCGAAACTAGCCAAATTTTGATATAATTTCAATAGAAAACAAATTAAACACAAAGGGAAACTCAAAGGCAACTGTTGGAGAAGAAACTAGCGAGCATGGCTCACCACAAAACTCTCCTAGCTCTACTTTACTTGGCATACTTTCAAGACAAACACATAAGATAACAAAGAATGGTCTAAGATCTGGTAAGTACTTTGAAGCTAGCCAGCTTTCAACACACTCTTAGGGAAACTTTCAGACAGTCTTTGGGGATAAAAATAGGAACAGGGCTCACCATATCTTCCTTAGTTCATCTCTACTTAACATAAACTGAAAATAACATTCAAGAATAACAATTAGCTAAGAAAGTAGGATTAGGGAACTCCAGCATTCCTAACTTCTTGAACTGAATTAAATCATTCCTAAACAACACAATTTGGAAGAAAACATTTAGATAAAGCTTATCAGTCAGAGAAGGGTACTGATATACAGTAAATCCTAAATCTATGCTTGCTGTTCTTTAATAGAGAATATGGACAAAGTGAAAACATAAATAAAATAAAAATTTACAATAAGAAATAACATCACCATCGACATAGACTAGGATCCCATAAATCAGCTTGTATTGATGCTTCAAACCAGTTACAGCTTTAAGTCCAAATTTTTAGTTCAACAATCCTCTTCACTTCTCAGACTAACTTATCTAAACACAAGTAGAGCTTCAAGAGCCTGTGAACACTATTTACAAGTAGAAGTCTCAAGCTCAAGTATATTTCAAAGTTCAACAACCAACATTTTCTCATCTTCTACAGAAGTATTTATAGAAGAAATGAGGAGGTGGGAGGGGATAAAGATCTCCCAGGTCAATTAATATAGACTTAATACTTCTTGGCCTTTGAGGGGCTCCATGGAGAAGTTTATAGGTGTTTGTTTGTATTAATTGTTTTACATTTAAGATTTAAGCTCGGTGGGAGATTTTGTTGACTTTAGGCTCTGTTTCAGGGTGTAATAATTCTGCTGATATTTTTTGCATTAAGTTACTTTAGCAGAATTAACTCTTCGGTTGCGCTGAGCCAAATATCTTCTTTTCTGATCATAACTTCGGCCTCTGCTGAATGCTTGTGGCTACAGGTGGCATTGGGTAGCTAAGAGGAATCAATTAGCCTCTAATGTGGTGGTGGAGGCTCTTCATGACTGATAAATATTTTGATTTGTCTTTAATTATGTTTTAATCTGGAGGATTAGGCTTTTGATTTTCGATCTTAGCTGTAATCCTCCAAAACTGTCTTCAATCCTCTGTTCTGCTGTGTTTTGTTGATGCGCATGTTCTGTAAAGGGTTCATATGGAATCAACGCCCATGAAGCATTGACGAAATGTGGCATGGAACACTCTGTAGTAATTTTCCTTTGATTAATGAAAGTCTAGAGGATCGTCACCCTCGGCTTTCATTTCCCTTTATTATAATGGGAAAATCCTTTGAAACTTGCAAAATACAAAAAATATTATAAAATCCTGCGTTATTTGGTAAACTGCTTCAGAGGTTGTGGGGAAGGAGCATGGTCGTTGGATGGCAACATTCAACGGTGGAGATCTGTTAGAGGAGTTCAAAAGGAGAGCAGAGGGAGCTTTTAATTCAGATCCGTCGATCTGCAGAGATTCGACGGTCAAGATTAATCGAGAAAACATAAAGTGGAAAGGCCACTTTATAATGAAACGGGAGAAAATGCAAAAAAAAAGGTTTAAAACCTTTGTTTCGAAGGAAATATGGTTAAAAATAGAGTTGGGAGTTTGGGATGATCGTGGGCCATCGGATGAGATCGGCCCACGAGATCAATGGTGGAGATCACGCATTAAAATCCTTTGGCGAGACTGGAGGGTGATGGTGTAAGGCTAGATTAGATCCGAGCCGTTGATCTGCAGAGATTAACAGTGAAAGGCACGCACGATAAAACAAAATAAAAATAGGGAAAGGCAGTTTCGAAAGTCAAAACAGTTGTTTTCGTGCGGTGAAAGGGCGGGGAGGCGGTTTTGCCTTTTTGAACGCGATATGCATTCCCGCTCGACATGTGTCCTTGAAAAACAACTTATATCGTGCGGCCTTTGGGAAATTATCCTTCGCGCTTAAAGTTACGAAAAAATTCACCTAAACCGTTAGATCTAGGGTCTCAGATCTGACGGCGGAGAGCGAGCGTGATTTTGAAAAGATGCACGGGCGGAAGCGGGATGGGCGGTTTCAATCTGGACCGTTGGATCTAAGATTTGAACATCGGATATCAAAACTTGGAGGGAGGCAGGACCCACAGGAGGCAAGCTCGTCGGGTTTAATATGAGTTATTGGATGTATAAAATCGATGGCTAGGATTGAAACTAGGGTGTGAACGAAAATAATACAAGGGCAGAGAAGGGTTAATGAGGGTCGTTGATTTGCAGAGATCAATGGCTATGACTGGCCCAAAAACATTATAACATGGGGCGCATGGATTATAACCAAAGTTGGGAGATGTGATCTAGACCACCCAATTTGCTTACGTGGATGGGCCAGATGAAATTAGGGCTCGGCGATCGACGGGGGAAAGGACTTGTATGGCGCCGATGCAATTGAGCGGTGGTCGTCAATCTACATATTAGATCGACGGTAGGAAATAAATCAGAGGAGTTTGAAGGTGGAGGAAATTTTAATGATCGGAGTGAATGAGGGCTGTTGGATCTGGGATAGGCGGGGAGGAGATTGACGACTCACGATTGATCAGGGGATGGAAAATCGGGGAGAGGTAAATACATGCTCTCGATAAAAAATGCCGATGCGATGATGCGCTACCCATTTGATCATTTTGGATCAACGGTGGACATTGTTTCAAAACTTACACCGGCGGAAACCCTTTCATACTTATGAAAACCAAATATTAACGGAAAAACAAAGGTTCTATGCATCGTATGATATATATATATATATATATATATATATATATATATATATATATATATATATATATATATATATATATATATATATATATATGAAGTGGCTGGCGCCCGACTGTGGGGCCGTTGGTCTACGTGAAAGATAATAGGCCCGAGGCTTACATATATAAGGGCCAATCGTAATCGGAACTTTGGATGGGGCCTGTGGGCTTTTCAATCTACCCATTTGGATTTTTGCGATGCAATTGGTGCTTCGGGACCTTTAACTCTTGGTCCTGGGTGTAAGTTATATGGAGTGAAGCGGAGAGCAGGGTTTATACAAATTGGGCTCAATCGCATCAGAAATTTGATGCAGGCTTTTCAATCTACCCATTTTTTCATTAAAAACATTGCCCCGGCAGGTTTAGACCAAACTTAGGAAAAAGTGGGTTTATCGAATTTACAAAGGAAAAAGGCAATAGGGAATGGAATAATTCAATGTTTTAGCGCCCGACTGCGGGCACAAGGGTTATATGAGGCGATAATATGATCGGGGGTTATGTACAAAGGGCTTAATTGCATCGAAACTTTTGATATGGCAAAAACATTTGTGTGCTCTAAATTTTTCCGATATGATAAGCACCGAAAGGGCTTAGTGATTGGTTCTAGCGCCACGGCATGTGGTGGGGAAGTGGTTTGGATTTAGCCCAAAGGGGCTTAAACCCTTAGTACAAAAAGTGTATTTTTTCTAAAATTTTTAGAGTTTTCTGATGGATTTGGGGGTTTCGGCAGAGTTAAAAAGCGAGTTTTAAACTCTGTAAGGAGGATTTTATGAAGGGAAAATGGGGAAAAATGGAAAATAGAGGAATTTCATGGGAATGAAACGGGTAAAAGTGAAGGTTAGTTTTGAAGTGGAGGGAGGGGAAAATGGTGTTCTGCAGCAGTCTTTTCTCTATGCAATCAGCAGAATTTCAGAGTTTGAAATGGAAACAACAGTGAAGATTTGAACAAAGGGCATGATGTCTTTAGGAGTCTTCAAGAGATAACATTTTTTAGCAATAAAAATTGTTTCTTGAAGGCCCAAAAATGTTTTAACCACCATTTGGTATAAAAAATTTTATAGGTGGCTAACAAGAGCAACCTAAGAGATCAACGGTGGAGATCACGCGTTAAAATCCTTTGGCGAGAGTGGAGGGCGATTGTGTAAGACTGGATTAGATCCAAGCCGTTGATCTGCAGAGATCAATGGTGAAAGGCGCGTGCGATAAAACACAATAAAAATAGGGAAAGGCAGTTTCAGAAGTCAAAACAGCTGTTTTCGCGCGGTGAAAGGGCAAGAAGGCGGTTTTGCATTTTTGAACGCGATATGCGTTCCCACCCGACACGTATCCTTGAAAAAAAGCTTATATCGCGTGGCCTTTGGGAAATTATCCTTCGAGCTTAAAGTTACATGAAAATGTGCCTGAATCGTTAGATCTTGGGTCTCAGATCTGACGGCGGAGAGCGAGCGCGATTTTGAAAAGATGTGTGGGTGGAAGCAGGATGGGTGGTTTCAATCTGGACCATTGGATCTAAGATTTGAACGGCGGACATCAAAACTTGGAGGGAGGCATGACCCATAGGAGGCAGGCCTGTTGGGTTTAATGTGAGCCGTTGGATGTAGAAAATCGACGGCTAGGATTGAATCTGGGGCATGAACAAAAATAATACAAGGGCGGAGAAGGGTTAATGAGGGCCATTGATCTACAGAGATCAACGACTATGACTGGCCCAAAAACATTATAATGTGGGGTGCATGGATTATAACCAAAGTCAGGAGATGCGATTTGGACTGCCCGATCTGGATACGTGGACGGGCCAGATGCAATCGGGGCTCGATGATCGGCAGGGGAAAGGACTTGTATGGCGCCGATGTGATTGAGCACTGGCCGTCGATCTACAGATTAGATCAACGGTAGGAAATAAATCAGAGGAGTTTGAAGGCGGAGGAAAGGTTAATGATCAGAGTGAATGAGGGCCATCGGATCTGGGATAGGCGGGGAGGAGATCGAAGGCTCACGATTGATCGGGGGATGGCCAATTGGGGAGAGGTAAATACATGCTCCCGATAAAAAATGCTGATGTGATGATGCGCTACCTGTTTGATAATTTCGGATCAATGGTGGACATTGTTTCAAAACTTACATCGGCGGAAACCCTTTAATACTTATGAAAACAAAATATTAACGGAAAAACAAAGGTTTTATGCATCGGGGCGGGATATATATATATGAAGTGGCTGAAACCCGACTGTGGGGCCTTTGGTCTACATGAAAGATAATAGGCCCGAGGCTTACATATATAAGGGCCAATCGCAATTGGAACTTTGGATCGGGCCTGTGGGCTTTTCAATCTACCCATTTGGATTTTTGCGATGTGACTGGTGCTTCGGGACCTTTAACTCTTGGTCCCGGGCGTAAGTTATATGGAGTGAAGCAGAGAGCAGGGTTTGTACAAATGGGGCTCAATCACATTGGAAATTTGATGCGGGCTTTTCAATCTACCCATTTTTTCATTAAAAACATTGCCCCGGCGGGTTCAGACCAAACTTAGGAAAAAGTGGGTTTATCAAATTTACAAAGGAAAAAGGCAATCAGGAATGGAATAATTCAATGTTTTAGCACCCGACTGTGGGCACAAGGTTTATATGAGGTGATAATAAGATCAAGGGTTATGTACAAAGGGCTTAATTGCATCAGAACTTTTGATATGGAAAAAAGACTTGCACGCTCTGAATTTTTCCGATGTGATAAGCACTGAAAGGGCTTAGCGCCTGGTTCTAGCACCAAGGCATGTGGTGGGGAAGTAGTTTGGATTTAGCCCAAAGGAGCTTAAACCCTTAGTACAAAAAGTGTATTTTTATGAGTTTTTCAGAGTTTTCTGATGGATTTGGGGGTTTTGGCAGAGTTAAAAAGTGAGTTTTAAACTCTGTAAGGAAGATTTTATGAAGGGAAAATGGGGAAAAATGGAAAATAGAGGAATTTCATGGGAATGAAAGGGGTAAAAATGAAGGTTAGCTTTGAAGTGGAGGGAGGGTAAAATGGTGTTCTGCAATAGTCTTTTCTCTATGCAATCATCAGAATTTTAGAGTTTGAAATGGAAACAACAATGAAGATTTGAACAAAGGGCATGATGTCTTCAGGAGAATTCAAGAGATAACATTTTTTAGCAATAAAAATTGTTTCTTGAAGGCTAAAAAATGTTTTATCCACCATTTGGTATAACAAATTTTATAGATGGCTAACAAGAGCAACCTAACAGTCCACAAGAACTTCTTGTGAACAAATTGAAGCAAGAAATTTATGAACTAGAGATACTGAACAGGCACATCAAGCAAGAAGATGAATCTATAAAGGAACAAAATCACTTGGAAAAAATCATCAGTGATAATACTATCTTACATTTTGGGCTATGGTATAAAAAGAACAAGAAATTGAAGAAAAAGAATAGCTTTCTAAACCAGGAAAGTCATCAACTTGAAGTACAAACTCCTCATAAAGAAACCAAGAATGGAAATCACTTCAAGGAAAAGAAAGAAGAGGAAGTTGGATGTACTGGCATAGGTATCAAAACAAATGCAGTAGAAGGTGAAGGCTCACAATTTTGGAAATTTCATGGGGACATGCAATGGTCTCTTAGTGGGGGTATGTTGAACCTCAAAACTATTCCTAACTTGACATCATTTTCCACTATTTCTTCTTCCTTTTTCACAAATCCATAAACTCGATCAGTGATAATTGACATATTTTACATCTAAGAAGGAATTTAGATGATCTATAATTTATATTATAATGTTTCTTATTATTTAGATGAATTTATGTAATTAGCTACATAATTCGTGCAATTCTTAGCTAACCTTTGTTTCTGCAGCCACTGTTATTGTTTGACAGGTTTCAAGAAGTAAATGAGGAAGCGATTCATATGGGTAGCTTTGAAATGGTCCACACATGGATTGTATACTACTTACCTGTTCAAATTCGATAAGGAATCATGCCTACACTCGTGGTTAAATATCAGTCAAGGAACGAGATTAGCGGACGAAGACTCTCAATTTTCTCTTACATAGAAAATTGAGAGAAAGACATGAAGACTTTTCTTCTAAATAGACTTCTATTCTTATTTTTATTATGCTTTTCATGTGTAGAATTGTCTCAGATAGTGGATTCAAAAATCTGTATAAATATCGGTCTCTTGAAATCAGGAATAAGCTTAATTTTTTGTGATAATACCGTCTTACACTTTCAAAATCTATTTTTTCTAATAAAGAAGACTAGTTCTAGATCACTGATGCATGGATATTCTAAGTAAATTTCACACTCGTTCTATTGTAGAGACCCCCTGCACAAAAAGGAGTTTTTTATAGCTGTTTTGTAGTTTAGTTTATTGTCAATTTCATAGTTTAATTTCCTATTGATTCATAGTTAATTTCTCGTCAATTCATAGTTTAAATTCCTCTTTATTTCATAGTTAGATTCTCGTCGATTCATTGTTTAATTGGTCACTGTTTTGTAATTCAAATTTCATGTCAATTAGTTTTCTGAATCAGATGTTTACATTTACAGTTGAGTGTTAGATCTCATGTTCGCCTGAATCATCTCATGAATATGATTGTCGCATGCAATCAAAAACTTTATGACCAAAATGTTGAATGAAAAAATATATCCCTTAGAGAAATCGGAGTACCTTGGAGCTGATGGTCTATCTATGTAGTGAATATTTTTCTGTGGTTGAAACAATCTGCTTCCACAATTGGATACTACATGTTCATAATTATGACATATAAAACATTCAACATTATTGATCAAAGGAGAGAATCAATTTATACTTCTATAGTTAGGTGCAAATTATTTCCTTTGAGGATTCATGATCCTTTCTTGTTTACGAGGTTGAATTTTTGTCTCTTTAAACACTTAAAGTTTTGCATTGATATCCTTTTAATATTTAGCATTGGCTTGTTGTTGGCTTGAAGGGTCTTGACCCAGGTTTGGAGGCTAAGGTTTTCCAACAAACCCCTATACTACTGGCCCTTTCGGCAATGAATTTCTTGCGCAGGCCAAAGTCTCACCCGAAGTAGTATGGGAGGGTGCTGGAACGAGGTTTCCGCACCCTGGGAGAGAGAAGGTAATTCAAGGTAGATATGAGTTGTAGCTTAGTAGGTTCACACATAATGAGTCTATTCGCAGTTATTTTAACATTATAATCAACACATAACCATAGCAAAGCTATTATTACTAACAAACGTAGTCAATATATTTGCATCCACGTGTTTATTAGAAAATACCATCACAGAACATTATAATTGTAGCCAATTCCAAATCACAGATACATTCATAGCTTAAACCAATATCACAGATGCGATTCATAGTAAACACAATAAATCTAGATGAAATAAAGGTACTTCAAATACATTCAACATTCATTACCATCAGAAATCCACTTACAACCCAAACATAGCCCGCGCACATAGCCTAGCGGGGTCCACACACAATAGGACTGAGGATCTCTGCGCACACAACCAGAAGGAGTCCTTACCCAAAACAACCCATACAGATATTAAAAATTCACACATAGCATCAATCTATCGATTTATCTTACTTAATTATAGACCCAACTATCTATCTATTTATAATAGCTTAGCCTTTGCTATTTGATTTTCTCCAAACTATGGCTTGCGGACCCTAGAGCTACCCTTTAACCCATTACAAAACATTAAGGGCTTTGACCAACCCCAAAACCCATACGCAGGATCGAATAATACAAAATTATACAAAAAAACGCAGGTTAGGGAACCTCGTTCCAACAAGCCCCCAACACAATCTTGTGACTCGTCCCGAGTCACTGCGGCCATGGGGTTTACATCTTCGCCTGCAGCAGCTTGATTGCATCAAATAGCGGGGGAAACACTCCTTCAATTTTCATAGTAGCATTGTGAGAAATATCCACCAACTTATGCGAAGTTTGACCTTCTATAGCAGCCGTGACACTTTCCAATGTCTGGTTCAGTTGTTTTACCGTAGAATCCACTTCCTGGGAGAGCCTGAGGGATTCATGGGCCCAAGGCTTAAGCTGGTCACTGAGAACATTATTTTTGTGATGGAGCTCTTCAATGTCATCCAAAAGTGTGTGGCTGGTACACAGTCGTGCCAGGCGCTGAGCTGGAACCAAAGTGGACATAGTATCTTTGAACTGTTCAAACTCTTCCTCCTTCTGGCGCATCTCTTGAGTAAAATCGTGGAGGAGAGGTTTGTGTTGCACCTTGAACCATAACTGCAAGGTTGTCTCCAATAGCTCTGCGCCCTAAGAAATCTGAGTGACTTGCTGGGATCTTACCCCAGGGGAAGTCTCTAGCTACAATTTGGCCTGTAAGGCAGCAATCTGCTGTTCCATCTTTGTCTTGACAGTCTGAATTTTAGTCCTTGAAGCCCTTAGTGTTGCGACAAGCTCCTCAATATTAGCCTAGAGGGTAGCAGAAGCGGGGATATCCTCAGTGAAATTTGTGTAGAGCCTACTGATTAGGCGTTCTAGCTCAGTCTGCTGCGTGGTGGCAAGGGTGCATGAATCCTATGCCTGGGCCACCTCAACATTTTTCTCCACAATCGTTTGCTCAGATGTACTCAGATTCTGGTGCACTCGGCGGTCCCTGTGTTGAATCTCCTCAAATAGGCATGCATGGAGGACCTGTAGTGGTTCATGTGGTAGTTAGGCTAAATCCAACTGTACCTCTACGTAGGCCTAGACTTGCGCTCCTAAGGCAGGCGGGCTTAGGAAAAATGCTGCGTTTGGCAAGGGGTAGAGGCGGATTTCCATTGTGCTGATCAATTTGATGCTTGATGTTGGGGGCGACCTTGTCTGAATCATACTCGTCTGCAAGGTGTCGGTTTTGAGCTGCAGAGCTAGAGGCTTAGACTAGAGCATAGAAATCGTGGCCTTCTGTTGCTCTTCCAAAGCTAGCCATTTATCTTCTGAGGCCAAGGTGACTGCATCTGTGATCTTCTCTAGATCCTCCTCTGTCAGAGTAGTCCCAGTCTCCCGATCTAGTCTTGTAGTTCGTTGTTTCTTCCTTTGGCCTTTAACAGGGTCACTAGTCTGTTTCGTACCTCGAGGGGAGTTAGCACCCCTCGCATCTAGACCTTTTATGCCCAGATCCTGATGCGATTCCTTTTATGATTATGGCTCCGCTTCCTTTTTCAGAATTCTTTCCCTGTCCCTCGGTCTTTTTGGTAGTGTCAGGCGGGGTGACCTTCTTGGTGCTCGTACCTGCAGTGTCCTGCGTACCTGATTTGAAACCTAGTTTCTAGTATGGAGGCCAAGTAGAAATAAGGCGGTCAATATCCTCATCAACAACCATATATGGAAGTGATACCCACGCTGGATCCTAGTGGCCCCAGATCTGCACATTGTGCATTGTGACTTGGAATGCTGCGATGTTCTTGTACTTTTCATAGATCGCTGGTGAGAAGTGGGGCCGAGAGGGGATGGCAACTGCGAGCCTACTCTGAAATAGGACCCAAAAGATGTTATTATCTTCAATGTGCTTTCCATCCTTCGAATCCCACAAATTTTCATATCGTGCCCCTTCGCACATATCCGGCTCTAGCTCAGGGAGCACTAAATCTTCTGGGGCTTCCCATGCGACCAGCGCGATGAGAGCAGCAACCAGGAGTAGCGGAATTCCCTTCCATGATCCTGGGCTTCGCGCACGTTCTCCCAAAATTCATTGCATAGGAACTAGGACCAATTGAAGTAGACCCATTTCTCGCAGCGTCCAGCCAACTAAATTACATATGCAGGGACTGTGGCAACCTAGAATTTTCACATCATTTTTCATGCTAACAACAAGGTGCCCATGCACATATCGGGGTCACTGATAGTGTTGATCATGAACCCCTTAGTGTTCTGTTCAACGTGGTAGTCCTCGCACACCTTTTCAGTGATATGTTGTTCATATTTCTTACCGACGCACTCCATGGGGTTCAACCCCTTCATGGGGATACCCGTAATACGATGGATGAACGATGCATCAATGGGAATGCGATTCTAGATCCATAAGCGGATGTCATGAACCAGAGCTAGCAGTTGGCACACGAGTCGGTCAGTGACATTGTAGTGGAAAAAATGAGGCATCTACAAAATATTTAATAATATAGATCCAGCCAATCTGCTTGACCACGGCATAGGGACTACCTTCAGTACATCATTCTCCAATACCCTTTCCAGATATAATTCTGGTGCCAATTCTGGAAAGGCCTCCAAGTTGGCCAAGTCATGATCATCGAATTTGACTGTGTGGAGCTTGCCAAAGGAATCTCCAATGATAGGGAACTCACCTGGAATCAAAGGCTTTTGCAAATAGACACGGATCCCATCGATATTCTTGGGCGTACACACAGAGGGTCTGCAAGGCCGAACATAGGGTGGTAGCTAGCTTATTGGTTCAGTGATCTGTGCCTCTTCTTGAGCAGACAGAGGTCTATTTGAAGGGTTAGGCGAACGTGCCTGGGGCACCTTTCGCGGGGATTTCACATTTCGTGGGGAGGTACGTGGCTTCACCTCAGCCCATTTCATAGTCCCCCCCGGCCCTTGCTCCTGGCCTTTTCCCTTCTCCTTCTTCTTCTCTACCCGATTTCCCTTGCTCAGTGTGGATACAACCTCCTCAAACTTAGGGGTGACTTCTTCAACCTCATTAGTAAAGACCGTGGTCTACAAAGACTCAGCTGGATTATTTATCGGCATTCTCACTCAAAAGACGAATTCAGGATTTCTACTATCATAAGGAGTAGCTCGCCCAGACATTGACAAAGTGAAATATTCATAGAGTTTCAAAAATCACAAACTGTTCAAGATGCATGGAACCCCCTTCTAATCTACCCTTCTGCTTTTATAGCCTTGGAAATCAACCAACGGTTGGATGATGCTTATTAGAAACTTATCATCAAGTAAATGGTAAAAAGTCCTTGGAAATTTCCTCATTAATTTCCGATCACCCACTCCTTTCAATGGTAAAAATTTCTTTTTACCCAATTTTACTATTCCAATGGCTAGCTTTCGCAGCTGTATATTACCCCTGTGCTCCCAACGCACCTCCTTCGCTTCTAGTGCACCCTTGTGCTCCCAGTGCACCTCCCTTGCTCCTAGTGCACCCATGTGCTTCCAATGCACCTCTCCAGGCTTCCAGACCTGCGAATGATCCTTATTTGTACCATGGTCCTGCCTACGTTCGTTCCCTTGCCTACGCATATACCGCCTCATACAGCTACGTTGACCATATAGTCATTTGATCCAGTATGGTTTCAGTTGGCTACCATTAACATATCCTAGTACCATATCACCACACAGTGTGGCTAACTAGACAGCTCCTCCATTAGTAATTTATTTTACCATATAGGGACCTAGCCAATGCTGACAGAACTTCCCTTGGTGCTTTTCAAACTAACTATTGTATAGCAAGACCAATTCTCCCTCTGCAAAGATATTTTGCTGAATATGCTGATCATGCCATGCTTTTTCTTGGGCCTTCTAAACTTGCTGATGGAAGTTAGCAATGAAACGATATTCGTCCAAGGATATAAGCTACGCTAACCGCTCCTCCATGATATAAGGCTCTATCATGTTTGTAAAGGCTATGATGCATAGGCTAGGAACAATATAATCGATAGGCATAATGACCTCCTTTCCATAAACCATTCGAAATGGTGTTTTCCTAGTAAGTTTCTTACAAGTGGTTCGATAGGCCCAAAGGACTAATGAGATGTTCACATCCTAGTCATTGTGATTGAAATTACAGAACTTGGTCAGTGCATGTTCCAAGATTTTATTAAAATCTTCTACATCTCCATTAGCCTATGGATGATACGGGGTGCTCTTTGCGTGGTGGATCTGAAATTATTCAGTCAAGGCTTGTATTGTTTCATTAACAAAATGCGTACCTCTATCACTCATCAGGATCTTTGGACAACCAAAATTGGTTAGAATATATTCAAAAATGAAGTACGCAGCGGTATCTATAGTGCAATCCTTCACAACCTGCGCTTCGACCCATCTGGTTACATAATCAGTTGCAGTGATGATGTAACGTGCACCTGTCTTCTTCCCTAGCGGGTTGATGGGCCCAACAAAGCTGATGGCCCATTTTTCAAATGCTTGTAGGGCTATTTGCGGTTGCAGGGTCATTTCATCTCTACGCGATGGCCTCCCTGTCCTTTGGCATGTATCGCAGGCTTTGCAATAATTGTGAGAATCGCTATGTAGTGTGGGCCACCATAGCCAAGCTCTCAAGATCTTCTATGCTGTTTCTTTCCCTGTGTAGTGACCTCTTGCTACACCTCCATGGGATTCTGCTAAGATGGTGTGTCTTTCATGTTCCAAAATGTATCTTTGTAGTACATCATCAGCTCCCAGTTTGTACAAATGGCCCGCTATGATACTAGAATTTGCTGCGCGGGTTACTAGTTATTTCTTTTGTTGTACCAAATACTCTGCAAACACCATTCCCGTAGTTAAGAAGTAAATAATGTCGGAGAATTGTTCATCAACTACTTTCATAAAAAACAGCTACGCATTAGGCAGTCCTTGTTCTAGGTTGGTTGGCTCTTCATCACTTTCGATTCGGGATAAGTGATCTGGCCTGACATTTAGTTTCCCTGGCTTCACAATGATCTCAAAGTCATATTCTTGAAATAGTAGCATCCATTGGCAAATCTTCCCCCCAAACATAGGCTTATTCACTAGGTACTTCAAAGATGAGTGATCTATAAACATCTTAAAGTGCCCTCCTAGGAGGTAATGTCAGTATTTCTGTAGGGCGTATACCATGGCCAACCCCTCGCGCTCAGTAGTGCAGTAGTTGTGCTCCACACTAGATAGTTTTATACTAGCAAATGAAACTAGATGGTCGATGTCTCCTTCCCTAGGTTGTGTAAGGATGGCTCCCAGAGTGATCCCTGATGCATATACATGAACATGGAAAACCTTCACCTAGTCAGGTAATATGAGGATAGGGGCAGATACCATCTTCTCCTTGAGTAGTTCAAAGCTCTTTTAACACTCCTCATCCCAAAAAAACAAAATGTCCTTCTTTAGTAAATTTTCCATAGGTGATGTGATCAGCACATACCCTTGAATGAAATTTCTACAGTAGGCTATGTGTCCGAGGATAGAGCACAACTGTTTCTCAGTTGTAGGGACTACCAGGTTGATGATAACTGCCACCTTGGCGGGGTCAACCATAAATATTTTTTGACAAACTATGTGGCCTATAGAGATCCCAAAGGGTACGCAAAATATGCACTTCTTAATATTCAGGGAAATCTAGTGCTTTTGACAGGCGTGCAACATCATGCGCAAGTTTGAGACGTGCTTATTTACCAATCCGAATACGGTCCAGTCATAAAAATATACCTCCAAAAACTTGTGGTTGAACTCCTTGAATACTGCAACCACCACCCACGAAAAGATGGCAGGGGAATTCTTGAGCCCAAATGGAATGACAGTGTACTGGAAGGATCCCCATTTAGTGGTGAACGTAGTTTTGCTACGATCTTTCAGTGCGATCTTGATATGATGGTAGCCCAAGAACCCATTAGTGAATGAGTATGCTTCCTTCCCCCCATGCTATCAAGGATTTCATCTAAGAATGGCATAGGAAAGGGATCATGTACGCAGGAATCATTCAATTTTCGCAGGTCAACACAGATCTAATTTCTCCTTTAGTCTTTTTCTCCTGAACCACCATAGGACTTACCCAATCTGACTATTCGACTGGCTCGATGATATCTACAGCTAGCATTTTTTCGATTTCTTCCTTGACTTTTTCTAGTACTTCAGGTTTAATCGATAAGGCCACTGCTTAACAGGGGGCACATCTAGTTTTAAGGTGATGCACATGACCCTAAGGTCCCTTATAATCCCCTTTAGTTCTGAGAATTTTGTAGGAAACAGGTCTTGATACTCCGTGAGGAGGTCTGAAACTTTTCCCACAGTATCTTCATCCCAGTAGTCCCCAATTTTAGTTAGCTTAGGTTTCTCTTCCATCCCAATGTTGAATTCTTGTAGCTTGAGAGTCTTAGTCACATTGACGGTCTACAGTGGGGGTCCAGCAACTGCACGCTCTCCCTACGACTCCTGAATATAGATATTTCACGGGTCTTAATCACATTCCTCCATTGACAGATTACGGCAGGTGAAAATATCCTACATCTGCATCTCCCACGTTGGTGCCCCATATACTACATGAGGGTGTGATTCATCAAATACTAAGACATCTATATCTTGCAAGGCTTTATCGAGTGCCTCCATTCCACCTATCAACTCAAACGTCCCAACAAACTCATCCTTCAGGGTTTCCCAGTGACGAGTGCATTGATGTAGTTCTGCATCTACATACCATGCGGTGGGGATTGGCCCTAGGGCATGAATGAACAAGTGGATCCATTCATCCATAGTTATTTCACACCATTCCTCCATCCATGTGGAAAAGTGCTTGCGCGAGTCTCTTGGGCCAAGTAAAGTCTTCATGCGTAGGTGAACCAGGGGGTTGAAACCGCAAGACCTTCATTTCACGCAATTCCTCCTAATCCTGAAACGTCCCCTTATGAGTTTCCCACCACCTCGCAAGGTTTGCGCGCATGGCTAGGTTAAGTACCCACATCCTTCTCTCCCTTGGGAATTCTGCTTCAAATGTCCGTAAAAACTCCTAATTCTACCAGATCCATCAAAGTGGGGCACTTATCTTACCTCTGAGGAGATACATCATAAGCTATTCATGATCTTGAGACATCGTAGTGCAGATATGTCATGCAACCAATTTTTCCAGTGAGTCAGAGAGGCATTCACTGTCCTTCTCCCAGAAAATCACACCATTAGCTGTAGGATTTATCCAGTCCTCGTCCCGAGCGGTTAATTTATAAATGTGATCCACATCCTCTTCTTTGCGCACCGGTTTTGTGTACCGCTCTCCTTCCACAGGGTCTAATGGGACTATCACCTTCATACCCTCATTCTAAAATACCATGCTCCTTTTCTTTAGGTTGATAATACCTCCCAATTCTATCACCCAATCTAGTCCTAGGAGCACAGGATAACGGTCCGCATCTTCGACAATCTAAATGAATTCAAAATTTGTGCATACCTTAACTCCTGCGATATCTACCATAATCCTTGACAACCTCCCTAATGGTACAATTTTCTATTGGTTAGCCATGCGCAGTTGTATAGTGGACCATTCCAGCTTAGTCTCTCCCATCTGGTGCTAAGTTTTCTTTGGCAGTACGTTCGCATTTGACCCCAAATCCAAGATAACTTGATCCATTTCATAGTCGCCAATCTGCGCTGTTAGCCGCATCTCCCATGCAGGGCGCTTCTTGTGCTTGTAAAACTTGTGAACATATCTAACCTCTGTAGGAGGGCCAATTCTCTCGGTGCAACTATCTATTAGTATTTGAAGATTTTCTACCGCCTTCTTGTTGCGTAACAGCTTCATACATTCTTCTAGGAATGGTTTAACTTCATCGTCCGCTCTTAGGTTTAGTGGAGCCCCGGAGGTAGATGCCTCATCCTTGGCAAAGTCTTTGTGGGCTGCGAAAAAAGTTTCTTTCTCTTTCTACAGGTCTACGCTTTCTTATTTGATAGCAGCCTTTTGGATAAGGGGTTACGCCGCAACCTTCTCTTCAGCTCCTTTAGTAGCCATGCCACTGCGCATTATGGCATTAATACTTTTTCCTTCATCTCGCGGTTTTGATTTAACCCTCTGTACATTCTGCGTAGGTGTCTGCTGTTTTTCCTGCATTTTTGCTATCAGGATTGGGAAATCTTTGATCACGTGATCCAATTGTCTACAATATCGGTAGAATTGTCATGCAGGGTTCAGAAAGTCCCTGGTGAAGTGCCCTATTTTCCCACAGTTGTAACAGATCAATTAACCTCTTCCCCGACCTATGCCTCCACCCCTCCCTCCTCCCTTTCCTTTTGCTGGAGAGCCTCCTCTGCTTGAGGGGGATAGTGGTGAAGAAGGGTCATCCTGTACCCTATATAGGTTCCCTCGATCTATCATCAAATCATAGGTCGGACAATTATGCTCATCATTTCCCACCGAGGATAAGAATCAACACCATTGTTACTTCAATTCTGGAACGTATGCACCAAGATGGGAACAATGGTTGGTATCGTGTAGTCTCATAATGCGACAATCCGTGCACCATAATGTTGGACCACTTGGCCCCGCAGCTTCTTTAGGGCGCAATGGGCTGGGTCCCCCAGCCTGCATGTAGTCTACTAGCAAAGGGCACTGATCCTTGGTGTGGCTAGACACCCTGCATCATATGCACCATACATCTCGGCTAGATTCTTTCCCTCTTTATTTTCGTAGATTCTGGATTTCAAGGTGCATTGTCTCCAACTATCCCTGGATTTGCTGCACCCCAAATTGGGCGTCATCTCTTGGCACAAATTCTAGTTTCATAGAAATCTCCAAGGATTTCTCTTGCGTCTCAATCACCTAATGACCCATAGGTCCGTGCAAGTGAGGTAGCAACATAGCGATAAACCATTCCTTGTGCTGCCTATCATCATACTAAAATTCCCCATCTTTGATAACCTTCTTTAACCGCTGATCAACTTCCCATACAGACTTAGTGGGTCTTTGTCTAAAGTATTTTAGGTCAGTTACTAGCTGCCAGTAGGACTTGGGCTTCCAGAATCGTTGTTTTAAGGCTTTCTTAATCTCTTGAATAGATAGATCCGCATGCTGGCCTACGTACCCCATATACTAGTCCAAGGCCCTTCCTTCAAAGTCGAGGGATAACTGCGCTCTTTTTACAGCATCGTAGCCACATTCTGCATAGTCCATACTGATTCTGCCACAAACCAAAATCGGTCCATACCTTCATCTCCTACAACTTTGAATTTGGGTAGCTTCATGTGTGTGGCCATATCTTCTTCTGGGGGTGGCGGAGGTGTGGGTGAGTTCTTACCCTTATGCTTAATTGAAGGTGGTGTAGCTGGAGGACTATTTCATGCGTGTGCAGCTAATTCTCTTAATGGATGGTAGATGGATCTATCCCCTTCTCAATTGGTTCGATAGTACTTACCACTTCGTTTTGTACTTTCACGCTGATCAAAGGTCATTCATTCGGTGTGGCTGCACAAAACGCCTTTTTCGCATGGTAATATTTTAATTAGCAATGGTAATATTCACAATAAATAACCTCTAAAGCCTTTGAAGAACCTCCGCTCTTCCTCAGAATAGGATACAAATTGATCAACTGAGAATTCCATTACAAATCCTCTTAACACACTATCCACCCAATGATTTACTGTGCAGGTGATCGTGTTGTCAGTTTTTTCCAATTGCTGAATCAATTTTGGCATCCACTGCATAACTTGATCGTCCTTCCAACATGTATGAAATTCCACGAGCCTCGCTAAACAATCCTGAAGCTCGTGTGCAAAATTTACAAAGAAAATTTCATAAACTTAAGTGAATATGTACTTATTCTTCCACTTCTCAGCCATCAGCTTCGTGATGTGATTCTCTTTTACAAAAAATTCCTGAATCTATCTTTCAAACCAGTCTTCAATTTCCACCCTCTCAGGTCTCCAATGACCTCATGGCATTAGCCGATCTATCTCTCAAAATGCTCCTGGTCTCAACAACAGAACCATTTCTTGGCTTGAATGGTCCTGACCCAGGTTCGGAGGTTAAGGTTTGCCAACAAACCCCTATACTATTGGCCCTTTCGGCAATGACCTGCTTACGCAGGCCAAAGTCTCACCCGAAGTAGTATGTGAGGGTGTTGGAACCAGGTTTCTGCACCCTGGGAGAGAGAAGGTAATTCAAAGAAAATTTGAGTTACATCTTAGTAGGTTCGCACAGAATGAGTCTATTCGCAGTTCTTTTAATAGTATAATCAACATATAACCATAACAAAGCTATTATTACTAACAGACCTAGTCAATATATTCGCATCAACGTGCGCATTAGAAAATACCATCACAGAACATTATAATCACAGCAAATTCCCAACCATAGATACATTCGCAGCTTAAATCAATATCAAAAATGCATTTCACAGTAAACACAATCAATCCAGAGAACACAAAGGTACTTCAAATATATTCCGCATTTATTAGAATTAGAAATCCACTTACAACCCAAACACAACCTGCACACACAACCTAGCGGGGTCCGCACACAGCAAGACTGAGGATCTCCGCACACATAACCAACATGAGTCCTTACCCAAAAAAACCCAGATAGATCTTAATAATTCGCATGTAGCATCAATCTATCATTTTATCTTACTTACTAGACCCAACTATCTATCTATTTATAATATCTTAGCCTTTGCTATCTGATGGTCTACAAACCATGGTTTGCAGACCCTAGAGCTACCCTTTAACCCATTAAAAAACATTATGGGCTTTGACCCACCCCAAAACCCCTACACGGGACCGACTAATACAAAATTATACAAAAAATGCAGGTTAGGGAACCCCGTTCCAACACTTGTGAAATAGATTCTCCTTTAACAATTTTTTGAAAACCAAGACCAAATTTAACAGAAGGAGACCTTTGACTACTAAGAATATTATTCAGAATCTTAGTGCTATCTTGAAATCTCAAATGTTTATCCTTTTCTTGTAATTTACCTTTTAAAATGTTTACCTCAACCTCCATTCTTTGGTACTTCTTCTTCATACCTTCTTCGACCCTTCTTCCTTCTTCTACTTTCTCTTTTAATTTAAGAATTTAATTTTTCAGCCCATTTTCTTGTTCTTCATTCCTCTTATTTGATTTTTCCAGATCTTATTTTGCTTCAAGTCCTTCACTGTGATTGGTTACTTCAGCCTGCAGCCTTTGAAATAGGTCTATCTTTTCTTTGTTCATCTGCTCAATTGAGTTTATTTCTTATAACTTATTATTCAATCTAGTAATCATATCTTTTTATATATACTCCCTTTTATTAGATTGAATTTTCTGATATTCAATTTCATTTTGAGCTTTGAAACTTTTGCTTATAGATCCATACCATTAATTTCACTTTCATAATCACTATCGTCTATATCTCATGAACAAGGAAGTGGATCACAAGAACAACAATCAATACCGGTTTTATCTTCTTCATTTATTGCTACACACATTTTCTGAGTCATCTTCTTCCTTTGAGTAGTCTTCTTCTTTTGATTCCTTCTCATTATGACAACCCTCCTTCAAACAATCAAGCTTCTTCAGAAGGGCATGCTTTGATACCAATCGCTGGGAAAAATACTGGGGGGGGTGAATCAGTATTTAAAAAATCACTCAAACTTCTCTGTCTCTTTAGTGAATTCTGTACACGACTTTACTGAAGCCAACTAGTGTATGTACACATATGTTATTAAGGAAACTAGCGTATTCCCAATAAAATTATAATTCAGATAGATCTTCAATTAATTGACTTAAAATAGTGCATCATTGATTCATAAAACATTAATAAGCAGTAAGAAAAAAGTAAATAATCCCACATAAGCAACACAAATGAACACCAGGATTAAAGGTGGAAACCCAATGTGGGAGAAAACCACCGCTGTTGTCGTCTCTATCTTCAATATTATAGAAAACTACTTACAATATTTTACTGGCATATACTCTTACTAGCATGCAGGAACCCACCTACAGAAGGCTACAACCTTCACTCATTCTATAACTCCAGCTAGAAGGGAGATCCAAACCCTTGATCTCATTTACCAACACTCACTAGAAGGGAGCTATGACCCCCTGATCTCGTTTACCAGCATCCATTGGATGGGAGATGTGACCCTCTCACTGAAGGCTCCAATTCTCAGCACCACCGCAGACTATGTTTCATAAGTTTTCACACAGGATCCACCTACTTTAATACATCACAAATTGTGGACCATTTTTCATTTCATAATCAATGTTGAACCCTTTAACATAATATAAGCCAAATATCAAAAAAGAAATTGATTACTATACCCAAAACATTCATCCAATTCCTTAACACAACCACTCAACCAAACAGTCACTAATCACCCGAATACTGAACCAACCATTGAAGAAAAAAATCACTTAATCAAACACCAACTTAATTCAAATAGAACACTAAGATCACTGTAACTAGAACACAGAGATGGATTCAAAATACTGCATCAACACATTGAATCAACTGCAACCATGATCATTCATAAACCAAAAGGTATACACTGCTTCACTTAAGGCAACCCGCGTGTATACGCGTTTTTATGTAGAGCAACCCATGTACAGATCTCAATATACTAAGTTAAAAAAATGTCACTCTAAATTAGTCACAGAATTGAATAGAGTCATTTAACTTAGAACTCTCTGAACCCTCATACAATTAGCAACATTAAGAATATTTTCAACCAATCAACATGCAACCAATTTCATCTTCATCATTCAATCAGTTCTACTTCAGACATTATCACTCAACCTATATCAACATGAAGACATCATTGATAGGAAATAGAGATACATCAAAACTGATTAGACATGTTTTTCAACATTCTTCAACAAAAACTTGGCTTACATATGTTATTTTTATAAGAATTAACTGCATATGTGCACACTTATTCAGTACCCAAATCGTGTACAGATCTTAACATATTTCAGAATATATACGCGACTCTGTAGAACAAAACCCACATGTATACACTCTTTCCATGCGTCCAAATTGTGTACAAATCTGCAACTAATTCATGACTGCGCAACCCTTTAAAACTTAAAACATACTCATATCATAACCTTCACTACAAAAAACATGCTCCAAAACACGGATCTAAACATCTCATAAAAAAATCATGAAATAGATAACAATTTCAGAGCTAATGATCCTGTTCCATTATTCTATTCACGGGTGCATCATTATTTCATATCAAAAATTCAAGTATATCCCATACCATGAAAATATACTTTAGATTGAAGTGTTCATTTATTAATCCTTACTCATGCACACTTTAGCACATTGATATTCACCTCCTTATATAGTTAGATCCTTAGCCAATACCATGAGCCAAAACCACACTATTGTTGGTGGTAATCTTTGACGGGATCAAATAGCCATTACTGCACTCAATATTGTGGGCTAATACCATGGTAAATACCCTTGGTATTAGTAAAATAGTGCACCAACATGTACGCGACTTTGCTTCGTCATACCCATGTGTGTACGTGGATTTTTTTCCCAAACCTGTGTATACAATACTTCATTTCATTAAACTTGTGTACGTACATGAGTTAGCTTCATTGAACTTGCAACATTTCCTGAAACTTTAACTTCATAATTATTTTGACTTTGACTGGTATTTATTTCTCTGTCTTTTCTAAACTGGCCTCTGTGTACATTATGTTTACATATTCAACAAGTAGGTTTCCATCAAGGACAACACATTACATCATAATGCCAACAAATCCCACCTTATGTGGATCTCATCCTTTTGATATGGATCTGAAACTTCCTCCTCTAGGCATATAAATCAACTACAGGCTGGAGGGTTGAAAGAGGTCATCGAAGGTAGAATTATGCTAGTCAATTTAGGGTTGAGATATTATCATCCAAGGAAATTTTTTTAGACTTATGGGAGGAGATTCACAACATCAAGGAAAAGGTTGTAAGAGTCTTCTATAATTTTGAATTAATACAATTGACCTATTTTTCTCACTACATTGTTTTATGGATATGATGAATGATTTGTGTTATTGTTAGTTTATTCATTGAAATGATGCTAGTTACTAATCTCTTTGATCATTAGTTTGAATCTTTGAATGATCTACGATGCATATGACTTTGATCCTTTGGTTTCTATGTGTGCAGGTATGTTTCAATCATTAAAGAGCTGCATCGAGGCATAGAGAGAATCTTCATCAAGCATTTCAGAATAAGGAACATATCTCATTTCCTCTCCTTTTAGATTTATGATTCAAGAAAGATAGATTTAGGGAAATAGTAGTTTGGTTGTATTATTGTTACTAGGTTTTTTTGGAAATATAGGGAGATATCTCTTGTTTTAAAGAGGGATTAGTCCAATATAACACTTACGTAGGTTAAAATATGGGCGAAAGCGAGTGTAAACAGATGGAGTGTCTAGACACTAGCAAAACATAAATAATTTTTTTTGATTGCAATGGTAATATCGCAAGGATTTTAGGCCAAAAAGGGAAGATATCGCATGGGGGGATGGGGCTAGACACGTGGAAAAGCTAGATTGGGCTAAGGACAAGGGAAGTGGGAGATGTATCCAAAGATCTCACACTTGTTGACCACACTTTCCTGATAATGATCCCAGTTTTTATCATGGTCATTGTGATAGCGTGGTAGGTGGCGTGCTCGTTTTGTCTCCTTCGATGAGGTACCTGGGTGGTGTTGGAGGCAATGCTCGACCCCCTATAACTAATAAAAACCATCAATTCACGAATGGTACTTTATTGAATTTGACTTTCTAAGGGAAGTGTTGGCTTAATTTCCACACTTTTTAATGTGTCAGAGCTCCTCTCAAGTGAGGTTGATTCGAGATGGGAGATGATCCACTCCACTAGTGTCCGCTCTTTAATAATTTGTATTGGGTAGTTGTGAAAAGGCCCACTTACACATGGAAATTTCTTTATGCCGAAAATGGTGCCACTTACTGTTGAGATAGAACCCAGATGCCTTGGCGTTTGGCACTCTAGTCTCCTGGTCCCAGGAATCCCAACTCATTTTGAAATGAAATTAGAAATTTTTACGGGGGTTTTGAACTTCCATGGTATACCGCTAGGATGATGTCATGATGATGTCAACCAAGCCACATGTAAAACTATGATTGATCCATGTGCATCCATATCTGGGTGCTTTTGGTACCTGAAAAAATCAAAATTTCCTATCACATGTCCACTCCCCAACAGGTTGTTGCTGACGTCACTTTTTACCAATGTTACGTTGCTACCTATTTAGTCAGAGGAGAGAGAGAAGGGTACTTGGTCCTTTGTCATGCGAGCTATTTCTTGTTCAATCTTGGTGCCTTCAAGAATTTATTTAGAATTTTTTTATGGGGTTCCAGGGTTTTTGGGTCTAGGAATTCAATTTATGTTATTGGGTTTCATCAATAGATGACTCCAAATATGATAATTGATTGATCCCTAGTCTATGGATCTTTCTTGAAATTTATTTTATAACGATTCACGGAATTATGAGGTTGCGAGGTCTCCAAGATTTTAAATTTTCCAAGCCCAACTTTTACTAACCTTATATTTTGATCTAGGATGCCAATTTTAGACTTCTTTATGTCATTGGAAATATTTTCAAAATAAATTTCTAATTGAGTGGGTTTGATATGGTCTTTGAGATCATCTTCTGCTTTGAAAAAGGATCCAAACCCTGCCATGCTTTTCACTTTAATCCCTTATTTATATGAAACTTAAGAGAAACAAAATAGAGGGTAAAACACCACCTACATTTGATGAAGAGATGAAGAAATATGAATACGAAAAATATTGTATGTTATAGATCTAACCTTCAAATAGAATAAAATATGTAAATAGGCCTAATAACTTCAAGAACAAAGTATAAAAGCTTCTGATATTTATTAATATAAAAACCCTTGAGGTAAGGTAACACCATACAACGACTCCTTAAGGAAGGATATCACTCCACAAAACATATGCTTGTCAATAAAATAATCCTTGACATCCTCAATGGAAAGTCTCTAGCCTCTATATAGGCTTCATACATACAATACCATGGGTAATTACAATGGGTCATACATCTAAAACCATGGGCTTATCACAATATTTCCTAACTACTTATGGTCCTTTGCATAAAGTGGGTTAACCAATATATTTATTAATTATGGCCCATGTATTTATTATCCTTACATTACATTATTTCCTTGGGTACCTTCCTTTGTACCCCATATGACCCCCCCTAGGAATACCCCATATTATCCCCCCTAGGTATACTACATTGGATGCTTGGAATGAAAAAATTATTTAGGATACATGATTATTTTGAGAATGTTAGCACAATTATAAGCTAAGTCATGAGTAGGTTGTAAATTATTTGTTTTTAGGATAAAATTTTCAAATTTCAAAAAAAAAAAGTAGAACGCTACCGAATATGCCGGTAGCTTTTGTTTTATCCCTTTTCAGACTGTCTATTTTAATTATGTTTTATGTCTATTTTTCTTTAGCCTGATGCTACTAGAAATTCTGGTAACCTCTCCTGTTTTAAATAAAAAATAAAAAAGACGCTTCCACTTTGTGTTAAGCCACGTGTTTATGTTATCAACTACATTTTAAATTTTTATCATGAGTTAGGCCATGTTATAGGAATGGTTTACATTGAGTGATGTTAAGTCGAGTCATGGTTATATGTGGAGCATGCTAGGTGTCAATCCATAGTTTTTAAAAGCCAACCATTGTTTGTCCTGTCTGTCAGCTGAGTCATTTTATCCACATGTTGAGGTACGTATTATGTGTTAAGGTAGATCATGGATCTGCATTTTTATTGTGGTGACTGTTTGGTTTGATCATGCATGAATGTTGGTGGAATTTTAGGCCTGTAAAAAGGATACGATGGAGGTGAATGCCAGTTCCAGCTCCACTCATTTCCAACCACCTTTAGCATATCATCTGAAACACCACAACCAACTAAAGTTAATCATGACTATCACAAGGTGCATGATATGGTCTAATATACTTACCATTATGAAAAATCTCATGCATGGAAAGGTGAACCATCATATCTTTTTAAACTAGTGAAAATAAAGGAAAACCATTAGTTTTGAGTTTAATGTTGGTGAATGAGGAGCTCTAGTGAGCAGCTTGAGGAAGGAGACTCAGATTTCAGACAAATTTCATTGAAGACAAAACAACATCTGTTAAGTGAGATCCTCTAATCTTGACACCTATCAAATTTCAGTAGAAAACCTTCTTTATTGCTGAAGATGACCAAGAAAGGAGGAAAGCTGAAATGAATTGAACCCCAAGGAGCTAATCTAGCTGATGCTAACCTGAATGTGAGATTATTCTTTGTTCAAGAAGGGTGGTATCCAATGTATTAAAGACTAGGAAGCTCTCATTTAGGAGTAGTTCAAGAATTTTCACACTCTTTCCATGGGCAGGAAGCAACTATCTATGGTCTCAGATTACAGGTATCAGTAGAGTCTATTGCTGAAGCTTTCAACCTTCCATAGGAAGAAGAAAAATGGTTTAAAGGTCAAGTCATCACTGGAGGAGACCTCAATAGTTTCGTTAAATATGGACACAGAGATCCCAACTGGGCTAAAGGAATTCCCAGTAGTTACCTTAAAAATGAATGTGCTTAGACTGGTGGGCGTCTAAATTAGACATAAATCAAGGCCCATATAACCTTTCTTAGACTCATCTACCTTCCTTATGCACAGGAAAATATATATTAAATCTCTCCTTCTGCACTTAATAATTTTTTCTTATGCTTTAATATTTTCTTAGGAAGGTTTAAAGGTAATTGCATACTTGTGCCTAATATTGGTTCTTTTTGTAGAATATTGTGAGAATATTTGGCAGACTATGCAGATTTGGAGAAGGAGACAATTTAGGGACTCGCTCCTTGCCACTGGAAGATCAAGATTGAAGAATAAATGAGAAAAATATCAGAAAATTATGGAGAAATATTGAAGATATTTAAGGGGGGTTTTCCACGCTTCTGAACTCTCAGAGGCAGCAAAGAAACTCAATCTCTATTTACTTGGAGTAAAGCGGACCCAATCACCCCAAATATTCTCTCCAGCAATTCGAGTTCTAGAGGCAGCCAAGAAAATCAAAGAGGAGTTCACTCAATCTCTGTTTACTTGGAGTCAAGTGGACTCAATCACCCCAAAGATGCTCTCCAACAATTCAAGTTCTAGAGGTAGCCAAGAAACTCAATATTTGTTTACTTGGAGTCAAGTGGCCTCAATCATCCCAAAGATTCTCTCCAAAAATTTGAGTTCCATAGGCAGCCAAGAAACTCAATATTTCTTTACTTGGATTCAAGTGGACTGAATCACTATTTCCAACGGAGATGTTGGTAGCTACCCTATAGAATAAATAGAGAAAAGCTAGAGCTAAGAAGGGCGATTCGATACCATTCAGAACTTTTTCTGCAAGCTATTAGGCTTTTGCTGTTTAAGTCCTTCGGGATGTAATAATACTGTACTTTTTCTAATAAAATGAGTAGGCAGATGTTGTTTTACTGATCTAGTTTCAGGGTGCGAGGCTCGTGGGTTAGGGCCCAATCCATGTGCCTCAGCTTCTCTATTCTTTTCGTTATTTCCTTTTTGTCATTTAGCTAGTTTTGTTTCTTTCAATTAGTTACATTTTTTCATGTCATTTAGTTAATTTTGCTTCTGATAGTTTCAAGTTTCTATTTCTCTTGCTGTTGTAGGTTTTCATTTGCTTATGAGAGTAATAGAGTAGAGGAAAAATCCAAAATCTATGGTCAAGCCTTTCCCTCTCATCTATGTCAATAGAGTTCGAGAAGGGTTGACCTTCCCATAAGCCAAAAAAATGCTTTATGTTCACTGTTGTTATCACACATTTTGTCTATTTTTCAGGGCATGAATCCATAGGTTTGTTTGTAGAAACCAGTATTAAAGTTCCGGGAAAGTTCTCCAACACCTCCCACTTAATTTCCCATCTCCCTTCCATATCTGCTGTTAGGCTTCTATTCCCTTCTATATTTCATATATTGCATCTGTCGCACCCTTTTATTCCCCAAAACACTTCAAAACGGCTAAGTCTTCCTTATATTCCTTCGTTTTCACATTTTACAGCTATCAGAACCATTTTAATGAAAAAAAACTTCAAAACCATAAAATTTTGACCTCCACCTTTCCTCCTCAAAATCCCCACTACCGTACTTCACTCATCGCAGATCATAGTTTTCATTTGGTTCCTTTTAAGACTTACCTCTCCTTTTTCCAATTGCGATATTGTGATATCGCATATCGAAGATCACAATCTTAGCTGTTTTCGTAATCGCACTTCACACGTTGCACCTTTCCATTTTCCCTTATGACTTACTATAATTCCCGTATCGCATTTCACATGTCACAACTTTTTCCTTTTTCTTTTGTACTTATTTCTCTTTTTCGTCGATTGAGATAAATCCGCCGCATCGCACATCTCACTTCACATTGTTTTCCTTTTACTTTAAGACTTACAACTTCCAAACGCCAATTGTGATATTGGGATCATGTTCCACCGCCAGTCCCACCACCATGTCTCCCATCACATTTCACATTTCACAAACTTTTCCTCTTTTCCTTTAAGACTTACCACTCCTCTCAGCGAATTGTGATATTTCAATATCGCATATCGTAGATCGCAACCTTTACCCTTTTCTCAAATCAAATTGTGCTCCTTGTTATAGGTCAAAATACCTCCTCATCAGCTCATAGGGGAAGGCAAAAATGGACGGAGTACAAAGACCTAAATTAAACCTATTTCTGCCAGGGTAACGCCTATCTAGAACAATACAAGAGCGTTATAACGCAGTACATCAGTGAATATGCCGTGTTAGTGGCTAGGGAAACGCTTTGTTTACACTAAAGGGCAGTGTTACCCGTGTTTTAAGTTTGAATCGGGAAAAGCCCGCGGAGAATGATTTGAATCTCCGGCTTTCCCTCACAAGAGAGTCAGTTCACAAAAGAAACTGCAGAGCACCAGTTCATTATTGGTCATTGCTATAACAAGGCTGAACTCCAAAGGAGGAAAAAGCATAGAGATTAAAGAAACATCTAAGCTTTTTCCATTCCAAACTAGTGGAAAGAGAAAGGCAACAATGGATTTCTCTCTCTCCTATAAGAAGGAGCTGAAGGCTCTTAATTGAAGGTCGAAGGATTGCTAAAGGTTTTTGCATACTTGTGGAATAGAGAATAGTGTTATATTGTGAAGGCCAAGAGTCAAAGAGGTTCCTAGAGAGTTTTTTGACTTGGATTTCTTCACTTGAGAGATAAGAGAGATTGGGAGACTGAGGAGGGCTTGGTACAACCGACGGTTGTAATCCTCCTTCTTTCAAAATCAATAGAACTGTGTTCGTTTTGTCCATTCAATGCTTAATATTGTCATTACTGTTCGAACATTTACATAGTATGATATGAATGGCTCAGATGTATATAATTTAGAAGTTCATTATATATTGAATTGATTGATAGGATATATGTTATGTTAGAAATTACACAGGTGCTTTGACTGATTGCAGGACTAAGATTTGGAGCCGGTGAAGAAGGACTCTTGTTTCGCCGCCTAGTGCTCTCCAAGGGACTCCAAGATTGTCAAGAGGTAATTCTCTATCGCATTCCATCAAGTTATTTTAAGTTAATATGAACATGCTCATGCCATCTTTGTGAACAGCACATCTAATCTTACTGTCTGCCTCGAGCACCGAAAAGCCTTGAGAGGGATATTCGAAAACCAACAACCCAAGTAGTTTACCCTATAGTAGAATTGGTGACTCCACTGGGGAGTTTCCCCATAGTTTCCGGACTATTCCTTCCCTCCTCTCTTCTTTCCTCTGTTCACAGACCCTTCCGACCATTTTTGATGCCCAGTAGACATATCAAACACTCGCAAAGTTCAATCATGTTTCTGTTTGACCAACTGAAGAACTTTTCCCTAGCTAACGCTACCTTTGTAGGTTGTCTAGTGCATTATAACACTGTCTCTGACTAAATACAGTGCGTTAGTCGCTGTCTTTACTCACAGACAGAGTGTTACTCAGCCAAAACCTTGTTGTTCACTACTGTGATGGTGTTTTAGCTGCAGAGTTTTTTGGCCATCAGTACCTTTCGTTGACTGAATCCCTGTGCTTGTCTGCTAAGCTGGCATTTCTATTTTTTTCTCTTGTTTGAAAAGTCAGTGTCCAAAGCATTTACTTTTTAAGATAATTTTTATTATTATTATTATTTTTCTGCATCTAGCTGAGTTTATTCTGAAATTTTCAATTCATAGACTGTTTAAAAGAGGTAGATAGAAGTCTAAATCTTTAAAAGTTGAACTGAGCTATTTGAATGTTAGTGCATGGATGTTGAAAAGAAACCTCTCCCTGTAGAAACACTCTTCATCAAATTTAATATCTAGAGCATGTTTTGCATGGTTTCTTGAGTCAGAGTCTCATCACATTTCATACTTCCACTCCCCCTCCGCAAGACTAATAATCAAGTACACTAAGAATAAAGCGATAATAAAATCAATCAACTCTTTTTTGAACTCACACAAACAGTAGTTCAGGCTAGGATCTTGGGTTAGGAGCAGTGAGAAAACTACCCAAGATCTCAAAACTTGAAACTAGAGTCATTAACGAGCGAAATCCTATTGCACTCATATTATCGGGACCGTTCCTTTACCAGAGCTCAGCGCGAGACAACACTTGGGTGCACAATAAGGTAGCCCACCTTCGACTGCATCCGGTGGGTGTGTTATATATTGGGGTTCCCTTCGGGGATGTCGAAACTAGATCAGGGTTCTAGGTATTCTGCCCATATAGCACACTGTCCTTGACCATGGACCCCCCTGATGATGTCTGTGATTTGAGGTATCTTTAGTGGCCATACTTTTTAGGGGCTTACACAAGGTGACTGGGACGGGCTATCCTGGTACCTGAAACAGATGGACCCACTCTGTCTTCAGTCTTTAGGAGGGTACTCGTCTTCATGAGAGTGCTTACACATATCGTCTGAGGTTCGGGCGAAGCTCTAGAGTGACCGTAACTGTAGTTTCGACCAACCCTATCTGTATACTATTGTGATACTGCATTTCATCACCAGCAAACGGTAGTACTCAGACAGGGCACTCTTTTCTGGCTGCTTGCTGATTGATTTTAGAGAGTCCTTTTTTCTTTTCTTTTTTAGGTGTGTGGTTACTGTCACTGAGACTTTATAATACATCACAATTTATTAAAATTTGTTAAAATTAAGCAGGTCACCGTGGCGTCCCCCAACCCACGCCGTCTGTCTAGATGACAGCAAGGTCTACCTCCTCTAACTATTGAGGAAGAACTGAACCTTGGTGAACCCGTGCCTTCTACGGAAGAGCAGTCTCCACTGACTAATCTTGATTATCACATAGCCTCATATCATCCAGAATTTCTGGAGGACCCTTTCACTGAAGGGGTTGTACCTCATTACAATCCTCCGCTCACTGATCCGTTGGGGCCTGTGATAATTCAGATTCCACCACGCCAAGATATGTCTTCGACTGCACCAACATCCATTTCACCATCAGTATCCACAGGGTCGATGCAAATGGAAACCATCCCAGGTTCGCCACCATTCTCCCCACCGGTGGTCAGTTCTATGCCATCACTGGGTAACCCCAGTGGTCAACATATACCTATTCCCAACCCTACGGTCATCACAATTGTCAGTAGCTTGTCGAATCCTTCAGCATCTACTCCTACCCTGACCACGTCGGGACCCACGGTAGCTCCTCCCACGAGTATGACTACTTCGGTACCTTTTAGCAACCCTTTCGGTTGGAACCCTCTGCTGAGTTCAAACCCCTTGGCCTCTATGCCAGGGGGCAGTGTCACCAGCATGCAGGTAGCAAGGAACATTTCACTTCCTCTGCAATCCTTATGACAAATAGGACAACCTAGTGTTAATACTCTTCCCTTAAGTGGTTCAAATATAGGTGTTGGGTCTATGTCGTTGCCAAAATATGCAAGTAGTAGCATGCCTCTGGGAAACTTTATTGCATCCATTTGGACTAACCAACCCCAACCTCCATCTGGAATGGGAGGGAACTTTTATACTGGGGGAAACCAATATTTCGCCCCGCAATACAACATGCCCTATGGATAGCAACCGTATGTCCCTACTCCTCCACCTATAGGAAGTTTTTACCAAAGTCCTACTTATCCTCCTGGTAACACATTGATGGGTGGACTCTATGGTCTAAATAGTTAGCCCATACTGCCTTGGTTAGATTCGGGGGAAAATCCATAATTTCCATTCTTGGAAGCTTTGGACATCCCTGATATCCATAAACTGACTAAAGATCCCATCAATCAAAACCCGCTTTGGCCTCCAGTACCGCATAAGATTCCTTCCGACATCCCGAAGTTCGATGGGAAACAAGGGGACGACCCAGCCGCACACATCACTACCTTTCACCTATGGTCTATATCCAATTCCATGGTAGATGATAGTGTCCGACTTCGACTGTTTCCCCGCACACTTACAGGCAATGCTGCCAAGTGGTACATTGAATTACCACGCACCACCATCAATATGTTTGGTGCTTTAGCAACAGAGTTTCTAAAGAACTTCCAACTACCAATTAGATTTGAAACCGGAACGGAACTATTAACCTCACTCCGCCAAGACACCGCCACCCACATCTCCGATCACATTCATGAATGGAGACGTAGGAGGAGGCTAGTCAAAGCGCCAATTCCGGATCATCTCTTAGCCAATTGGTTTTTCAAGTCTCTCTTACCCCACATAGCTAAAGACATTGGCCTTTCTGGTGCGGTTACAGAAGATCAATGCATCCGCCGTGCCCAGCATTTAGATTTAATCTATTCACAATTTGGCACGCTGTATGATTTGCTCCCCCATGCCCCTGGCAACCCAAATCCTCCGGCTACTCAGAAAACCAGGGCTCATGCTGATGGTCTCGTTGGCATGATCTCTGGCGTAGACACAAAGCAGTCTCGGGGGCAAGCCTCCCAGCCATCTTCGGCTGCCACCACCCCTCACCAAACGACTACTCTTCCCACCGCTGAGGTAAATTCGGTGCAAACCTCACAAAAACCTAGCGGGAAAAATAAGAAGAACAAGAAAAGTCATCTTCTTCAGAAGAGCAGTCGGATAATCAGAATAACACTAATCAGAAAAATGCTGCCAAAAATGACAAAGGGAAGGATAAACCCATGAAATTTCCTTGCAAAATCTGTGCGGAGGACCACTTGACATACAAATGTCCTCGGCTACAGGAATGCACCGATTTTATTTGCAACAAGGATTCTGGGCGAACACCTACCGTTCTTCATAATCCTTTCCCTAATCAACAACAACAACATCAACACATGGTTGACAATCCGCCACAACCCCATCAATAGGGCAATGGTGGTTCATATCCTTCCGGCGAAGGACCATCTTCCATTTATGGCATTGAGAGTGTTGACCTTCAAACTCGAGCTAAGCTTTATGGAAACCCTACCATAGATGCTCAAGAACCTGGTACTAGTTCAAATCCACCGCCGCCAAATGATTTGCATATCGAACGGCCTACTGCTGACCCCGTGATTCGTCCCCCCAAAGGGACACTTCGACGCACGACTCATAACACCTCTGCACGTGCAGCCAAAAACTACAACATTGTAGAAGATTTGGCGCAGGCACCGTCAGCTATGTCTGCTCTCAAAGTATTACAAACCTGTCCAGCACAAAGGAAAGCCTTGCTTTCAGACATTGGTGGAATAGACCCTTAGGATTCCATGCTAGCTATATTTGATATGGAAAAGGCTAAACCTTGCCTCTCACACCAACTCGCATTCCAGGTGCAGGTTGTGTCGAAAGGGAGACCAATCCATCTCACTGTCATAGACGAAGGTGCTTCGACCTGCGTTATGTCACAAGCTTGCTGGCTCAATTTAGGTTCTCCTACCCTCACCTCGCCATTGAATTCCCTCAAAGCTTTAGATGGCCACACTTTCCTCCCAAAAGGATACCTTGCTAGCTTTCCCATCACTCTGAGTGGGAAAATGGTAAACGTGGACGTTGAAGTCATAGAGCACCATCTCGACTATAATCTATTGCTTGGTCGCAGTTGGTCTTATGCCATGATTGCCATTGTGTCTTCGGTCTTCCGACTCATCCTATTTCCATTGGATGGGAAAATAGTCACAGTGGACCAGCTATCCTTCTGCACTCCTGATTATGCCACATTACCAAGTATCACTGTACCCCTAATAGGAGGCTTTCCTGACTCTTACGTCAGTATCGGTACCGGTCTTCTGAAGGCATCTTCCCTACTGGGTTGTTTTCCTCTCCCGCCGCCATTGATCCCAAACACGGTTGCAATGATATCCACCACTTTGGATGGCTCTATCGACCCATGGATCATCTCAGCACCTTCAGAAATTGATTCCTATGGAGATCAGATGTCGCTTTCGCCGGCCAAGTTGGCTTATCAAGCCATCCAAACCACATCTGAACCCTCCACTTCTATGGTTTCGATCGAAGGTACAAACCTCCCTCCCATCACTGTTCTCTCTAAGGATCTCCTCAATGAAGTCTTGCCTACAGAAGAAGCTATTCGAGAGATCATGTCTCTAGAAGAATGACCTTGGGGAGAGTTTCACCATCGTGCTTCGATGATTGACTCGGAGGCGATAAAAACTGAAATCCCATCTTTTGACCCACCTAAGATGGTTCCCTCCGCTTACACGACTGTCCAAACTATCGATTCAAAAGGGAACATGGGTAATATTTCTAAGACAATGCTCATTAATATCTCGGTCAAAACGGGTATCGTGGAAAATATCCAGATTGGAGATGACTGCAATCCCGAGGAAATTGCATGCTTCACATCCCTTTTCAAGGAATTTCGCGATGTTTTTGCTTGGTATTATGACGAAATTCTTGACATAGATCCTTCTATTGACGAGAAAGAGATAAAGAAATTTCGAGCATTCTTTTTACGGTATTTTTCTTGCTCGTTAATCCGAAAAACCTCGAGTTCCCTTCTTCGGACTCGTTAAACTTATACAAAGTTGACATTGAGCGTTCTTTTTGTATGGTCTTTTTCTTGCTCGTTAACCCGAAAAACCTAGGGTTTTCTTCTTCAGACTCGTTAAAACTATGAAGACGCACTGAGCTTTCTTTTTAGGAATCTTTTTCTCGCTCATAAAACTGAAAAAACCCTGAGTTGGCTTTGTTGGGCTCGTTAAACTACCATGACAGAAAGGATGGAGCCATTCTTTTCTCTTTTTCAAATCTCTTTAAACTGAAAAAGTAATCGAGTTTTCTCCGCGTGACTCGTTAAAATTTCACGGAGGTAATCGAGTTTTCTCCACGCAACTCGTTAAAATTTCACAGAGGGCACTGAGTTTTTCTTTGTTGGACTCGTTAAAATTTCACAAAGAGTACTGAGTTCACTCCGTCTCCTCGTACTCATAACAAAATAAGGTAGACATCTATCGAAAATAGATTTCTCACTTTTCCGGTTTCGATGGAATAACTTACGGAAAATGAACTATTTCGGGCTTACTATTATCCCTTTGCCGTGCCCGGTTATCAAGACATGACAAAGGTACCCCAACGGAGTTGTCTTTCCTGACATTTTTCAGACTCTCTAAACATGAAAAATTCACCGAGTTTACTCATCTGGACTCGTTAAACCTAATGAGATGGGGCATAGAGTTGTCTTTCCTGATATTTTTCAGACTCTCTAAACATGAAAAATTCACCGAGTTTACTCATCTGGACTCGTTAAACCTAATCAGATGGGGCACAGATTTGTCTTTCTTGACATTTTTCAGACTCTCTAAACATGAAAAATTCACCGATTTTACTCGTTTGGACTCGCTAAACTTAATCAGACGGGGAAAAATTTGGAAAAAATGGTACTACCTCTGTTAAATTTTCAAAAAAGGTCGATTTGGCAGTAAAATTATTGAACATGGCACTTCCCAGAAAACTCTTTCACAGTTAGCCGAACCCTACCATCTATGAGTATTAGCCTTCATTTCCAAGTGTCCCTGCACCGGTAATATCCTAACACACTCTTTGGTGTTCATCAAGCTTCAGCTGCCTAGTACCCTGCTAGAGTGCCTTCTATTGTTCAAGCAGATCTCACTATCTACTACTCTTGTTATCAACCAAACCACTCATTATGCCAGAAATTATTTGTCGTCCAACGTTCCCATTTACTCTTCATTATCTCAATCATAAAAAAAATAAGTTGGTTTCCGTTTCGTGTTGACTGATGTAGGACGCCTCAGTGCCTACCTTTCAACAGATTACTTACTATCGACTTCAACACCTTATCTAGGAAGTTGATCCAGAAACCCATCAGTACCCGGATACTTGCAGACATTAGTGGCAGGTAGTCCTATGTTTGATCAGGGGTCTTCATCATTGGCTCCTGGTCGAATGATTCTACGAGTGTTCGACTTCAACTCATTTTTCACACTCGCTAGATTGTACTGTGCATCTTAGGGACCATCATCATTATCGGTGGCCACCTTCACGTCTGTTAACAATTTTCATTATCGACTGGTAATCAGACGATTTCTCACATGTTCGATGACAACTCCTTCATTCACATGTTGAGAACTATGCAGTTTAAGTGAATCAACGGTCAAGACCTTGGGGCAAAGGCTACATCATTAAAGTTGTGTTTCCTTCCCCAAGTTGCGATATTGTTTATGGAGACAGCTTTTTCAGCCTGATCATGTTATGACAGACACTTCCACATTGTGCCTATCGGTGGACAGATTCTTCATATATCTATTCTAGAGAAATCATGTTGTTTAAGCTATTGAGCATGGGATATGCCCGACTCAAGGTAGATACTATATTTTCTGACATATGTTGTTGTTTCAGGTTTTCCTCAGTCTTTCAATCTCTTTATCTCTACACAAATTATAAAGTATTTCGGCCATCGTCTTCGTCTCTGACCTCACACTTTAGGGGGCATCTGTTACAGGTCAAAATACCTCCTCATTAGCTCAGAGGGGAAGACAAATATGGAAGGAGTACAAAAACCTAAATTAAACCTATTTCTGCCAGGGTAACGCCTATCTAGAACAATACAAGAGCGTTATAACACAGTACATCAGTGAATATGCCGCGTTAGTGGCTAGGGAAACGCTCTGTTTACACTATAGGGCAGCGTTACCCGTGTTTTAAGTTTGAATCGGGAAAAGCCCGCGGAGAATGATTTGAATCTTCGGCTTTCCCTCACAAGAGAGTCAGTTCACAAAAGAAACTGCAGAGCACCAGTTCATTATTGGTCATTGCTATAACAAGGCTGAACTCCAAAGGAGGAAAAAACATAGAGATTAAAGAAACATCTAAGATTTTTCCATTCCAAACTAGTGGAAAAAGAAAGGCAACAATGGCTTTCTCCCTCTCCTATAAGAAGGAGCTGAAGGCTCTTAATTGAAGGTCAAAGGATTGCTAAAGGTTTTTATGTACTTGTGGAATAGAGAATAGTGTTATATTGTGAAGGCCAAGAGTCAAAGAGGTTCCTAGAGAGCTTGTTGACTTGGAATTCTTCACTTGAGAGATAAGAGAGATTGGGAGACTGAGGAGGGCTTGGTACAACCAACGGTTGTAATCATCCTTCTTTCAAAATCAATAGAACTGTGTTCGTTTTGTCCATTCAATGCTTAATATTGTCATTATTGTTCGAACATTTACATAGTATGATATGAATGGCTCAGATGTGTATAATTTAGAATTTCATTATATATTGACTTGATTGATAGGATATATGTTATGTTAGAAATTACACGGGTGCTTTGACTGATTGCAGGACTAAGATTTGGAGCCAGTGAAGAAGGACTCTTGTTTCGCCGCCTAGCGCTCTCCAAGGGACTCCAAGATTGTCAAAGAGGTAATTATCTATTGCATTCCATCAAGTTATTTTCAGTTAATATGAACATGCTCATGCCATCTTTGTGAACAACACAACTAATCTTACTGTCTGCCTCGGGCACCGGAAAGCCCTGAGAGGGATATTCGAAAACCAATAACCCAAGCAGTTTACCCTATAGCACTCCTGCTCCTGAACTGTACTCCCGCTTCTCTGCCATCGCACTTTTCAAAGCATTCCGCTCTGAAGCATTTTTACGATTTTATAAGATTTAATAAATTTTAAACCCATATTTTCAATTCTAAGCCTTGTCTCATATGTTCAAGCCCTCCATTAGCATCTTTATCCCGTTTCCCTCCAAACTGCAAGCAACCCCTCTTCAAATTAGAATTTGTCATGAATAGCTACATTGATAGGAGAATGATAGATAGAGCATGGTGTGTTTATCCGATTGGCTAAGTAATTAAGTGCAATTTAAATCAGTTTCATTTCTGCCATTTCTTTTCTGCAAATTAAATTAGTTTCATTTCTGCCATTTATTTTCAGCAATATTAATTAGTTTCCTTCCTGTCATTTCTTTTCAGCAATTTAATTTAGTTTTTTTCTGTCATTTCCTTTTTTCACATTAAATTAGTTTCATTTCATTCATTTCCTTTCTCTAAATTAAGTTAGTTCCCTTTTTGTCATTTCCTTCGAGCAATTTACTTTTCAGTTTTTATCATAGTTTAAGAAATAACACCCTTTCGTAAAGCAGAAGAGGAGGACATGAACATAATGCATCTACTGTGTAAATAGCACTGTCACCTCTAAGTTTGTACAAAACTCAGGTTGATAAAGTAAAGTAGGGAAGCCTCTGGGAGTTGCAGCACTCTTGGTGCAATACCAGGGCTCACCACTTTTTGACGCCATTTCCAGGGAGGTGTCTAGTAGATGATTTGATCCTGTTTTTAGTATTCTTTTCTTCTTTCCTTTTTCTTGTTTTTTCTGAAATATTGAAAAATAAAAAAATTCTGATTTTTATGCCTCATAGGAGTAGGGATACTCATAAATTTTATAAAAATACTTCTCCAATACCAACCCCCCACTTGACCACGTGGTGCAGTAAGAACCACATCACCATACACTTTTGAAGGAAGAAGAGATGGATGGATATGATGATAGTGATGAAGATATTATTGGGTTTCCCATTCAAGATATGGACATCAGTGTGCATATGAAGAACATCCCTCCATATTTCCTTCCCAACTTCCATGGTGTGAGAACAGAGGATCTAGAAACATTTCTCTTTGAATTTGAGATACTTTGTAGAGCTTATGGCTACTTATCACACACTCAAAAACGGAGATTGTTTCTTGCAACATTGAATGATATAGCTCTTAAATGGTTCATGAGTCTAGGTACTAATTCAATAAGATCATGGAATGATATGTAAAAGATATTTCTAGAAAAATATAATGGTCATGATCTTAGAGAAGAAATTCTTAGAATGAACCAAGAAGAAGATGAGAGCCTTGAGGATCTAATAGAGAGGTTCATGTATAATGTTAAGAGGGAAAAATTGCATCATCTAGGATTTGACACACTGAAAACCCTCTTAATTAGAATGATTAGGGAAGAGTGGATTGATCTCCTTAATCTCATGAGTAGAGGAGATGTATACCAATTTCCATTTGAAGAAATTTGTGAAACATGCAAGCGCATATCAAGAGGAAGAGAAAGAGTAAGTAAGTTAGCATCAACATTGGTAAGGCAAGATGAACTTGGAAATTTTCTTGATAACTTTAAAACATAAATTATTAGCAATCTAAGTGAACAGGTAGAAATGTTAAGAATGAAAAATGAGCAAAAATAATATGCTGATATTTTTATTATCCATGTAGAATTTTATGCTACTAAATGTTGTTCATCATTCTCTATGTTTAAAGAAGTTTACCAAGAAGACAATGGAGCAAGGCAATCACCAAAGAAGCTATGTTATGTAGCTCCAAGGCTACGCTGGCAACCTATTCAACTTGATATGATGTAAGGAACCACTTCGAAATTTCAAGCTTATCCACATCCATCTCAAAATAATTGAGACACACTCCCTCCTTGGAAACCTTGGCCATCTCAACCCCAAAAAAAATCTTGGAACATGGTTGGCAAGGTCCTTATTGGGAAAATCCTCAACATCCTCAATATTTCCCTCAATATCCTCCATACCCAACTCCATGCTATCCCTACCATCCACCTCCACCACAACCACATCCATCTCATATATCCACCCCCACTCAACTACCTATACCACCACGTCCAAACCCACACCATGAAGTATCTCAACCCACTTACAATGCTGAGGTACAACACTACAAAACATATCCTCTTGATCTAAATGGTCTGCATCTTAGTTCAAGAAAGGTATTGCAAAGAAGAGATTTTCTTAATGTCATTGAAGGAGAAAATCGAGAAGAAGAAGATCCAAATGAGGAGATTAAAATATCAAGGGCTACACTTGATGAAGAGTCGACATCAGGATCAAATGTTGAGAAATTTTCCTCATGTTTACCAGCATTTCCTCCATGTGTTCAAGACAACAATCAACAAAAAGAGGAAGATTTGAATGTCATAATAGAAGAGGATATCCAAGGTGATACAACTCAGTAAGTGGACCAATGACATCAAAAATATATTGACATATGGTTCCAAACAGTCATTAAGTTGCAGCAACACACTCTTCTCGAACAATACTTGATACAATCTCAGTTAAAGAAATTAATCTCTCATATTCAGGTATTTTTCAGAGCATGAATTCCAAGTGTGCACATGATTTTATATGTCATCTTGATGTGTACATGACTCCATTGGAATTATTCCTATAATTGAAAAAGGTTTTTTTTTTTAAAGTAGAGTAGGAAAGTGAAAAAAGAAAAAAAAAGGAAAAAAAGGGAAAGAATAAAATCTCAGATGAAAACCTCTTTGAGGCGTCTGATATTTTCTCATTGATTGAAAACCCTCCATGAGGCAGTCATTGGGTTGAAAAAAATAAAAAAGAAAAATAAGAGATTATAGGTGAAAACCTCCTTTGAGGTGCCTAGGCAGACCTACTAGTGGAAAAGCTCATTGAGGTAGCTAGTAGGCCTTAAAAAAAAAGAAAAATAAAATGCATTTCTCCATGTATCTCTCTCTAATGAATGCAGGTGCTCTCCAAGCTTTGCAAGCAGAAAAATGACAAGTTGGCACAAAAAAAAAATTTGGTCAACACCCTGGTCAAAGGCAGTCAAAATTGGACTTCCTCCTCCTGTACTCAAAAGCTCCAAAAAGACCTCAAGCATATTATCACATGCAGCTTTAGAGCAGCTTTAGAACCACCGAAGATAACTTCAACAACCATATCGACAACTTAAATATCACCTGAAAAAAAAAAACAATGGTAAGGCTCAGGTATGCAATCATCTAACCCTTTCTTCAAATCTATTTTAGCTTAATAAAACATTAAAAAGTGTGATAAGGAAAGTTTTTTATATATCCAAAATCAGTAGCAGAGCAACCTTAGCCTTATCTACTGTCTAGGCTCACTTTTTCCACCAATAAGAGGAACAAGACAAAATTAAAAAGGACTTGAGAAAGTGGGTAGTCACAACATTTCATTGTAATGGAAGACAAGGAGTGCCAAGGGGTAACCAAGGGTGAACTTAGTTCACAGAAAAAAGAACTGTGAGTTTATTCTGCATGTAATTAAAAAAGAGAAAAGAAGAAAAAGAAGAAAATAAAATAAAAGGAGGATCCACCACCTCTTGGCATGCAAAACGGATTTGCTGAAGGCATATGAGGACCTCCATGAAGCACCTACGAGAATAAATGCAAGAAGAATAGCAAGAAGATTAGCAGGAGGAGAAACACATGGGCCAATAAATAGAAAATGAAATAATCCAGCATGCAGGAAGAACCAAAAAGCAGGGAGGATGAAGAGGTTGCTCAGAGGATGAGAAAATATTTCAGTAGGGGGGTGATGATGGGCCTCTAAATTAGACATAAATTAAGGCCCATATAACCATTCTTAGACTCATCTACCTTCCTTATGCCCATGAAAATATATATTAAATCTCTCCTCCTACACTTAGTAATGTTTTCTTATGTTTTAATATTTTCTTAGGATGGTTTAAAGGTAATTGTATATTTGTGCCTAATATTGGTTCTTTTTGCAGAATATTGTGAGAATATTTGGCAGATTATATAGATTTGGAGAAGGAGATAATTTAGGGATTCGCTCCCTGCCACGGGAAGATAAATATTGAAGAATAAATGAGCACAATATCAGGAAACTATGGAGAAATCTTGGAGAGATTTAAGGGGGTTGTGCACCCTCCTTAACTCTTAGAGGCAACCAAGCAACTCAATCTCTGTTTACTTGGATTCAAATGGACTCAATCACCCCAAATATTATCTCCAACAATTTGAGTTCCAGAGGCAGCCAAGAAACTAAAATAAGAGTTCACTCAATATCTATTTACTTGGAGTCAAGTGGACTCAATCACCCCAAAGATTAGCTCCAGCAATTCAAGTTCCAGAGGCAACCAAGCAACTCAATATTTGTTTACTTGGAGTCAAGTGGACTCAATCACCCCAAATATTCTCTCCAGTAATTCGAGTTCCAGAGGCAGCCAAGAAACTCAATCTTTGTTTACTTGGAGCCAAGTGGACTCAATCACTATTTCCTAGGGAGTTGTTGGTAGCTACCTTGTCGAATAAATAGATCAAAGCTAGAGCTAGGAAGGGCGATTTGATTCCATTCAGATTTTTGTGCAAGATATTAGGTTTTTTCTGTTTAAGACCTTCAGGATGTAATAAGACTGTATTTTTTTTAATGCAATGAGTAGGAAGATTTTGTTTTACTGATCTATTTTCAGGGAGCAAGGCTCGTGGGTTAGGGTCCAATACGTGTGCCTCAGCTTCTCTGTTGTTTTCGTTCTTTCCTTTCTATCATTTAGGTAGTTTTGTTTCTGTCATTTAGTTAATTTTTCTTCTGATAGTTTCAAGTTGTTGCTTCACATTGATGCTGTAGGTTTCATTTGCTTAGAGAGTTATAGAGTAGAGGAAAAATCCAAAAGCTATGGTCAAGTCTTTCCCTCTCATCTCTGACAATAGAGTTCGAGTAGGGTTGACCTTCCCACAAGCCAATTTTTTTTATTTTTATTTTTATTTTATTTATTTATTTATGTTTATTTTTGTTCACTATTTTTATCACACATTTCGTCTTTTTTTTCGTGCATAAATCCGCAGGTTGTTTCGTGCAAAAATCAGTATTAAAGTTCCGGGGAAGCTCTCCAACACCTCTCGCTTCATTTCCCATCTCTCTTCCATCTATACTGTTACGCTTCTATTCCCTTATATTTCACTTGTCACAGCTGCCACACCCTTTTATTCCCAAAAACACTTCAAAATGGCTAAGTCTGCCTTCTATTCCTTTGTTTTCACGTTTTACGGCTATGGAAACCATTTTAACAAAAAAAAAACTTCAAAACCATCAAATTTTTACCTCTGCCTTTCCTCCTCGAAATCTCGACTATTGTACTTCGCTCATCACAGATCACAGTTTTCATTTGGTTCCTTTTAAGACTTACCACTCTTTTTTTTTATTGTGATATTGTGATATCGCATATCACAGATCGCAACCTTTTCCATTTTTGCAATCACACTTCGCACATTGCACCTTTTCCCTTTTCCCTTACGACTTACCGCAATTCCCATATTGCACTTCGCATGTCACACCTTTTTCCTTTTTATTTAAGACTTACCGCTCCTTTTTGCCGATTGTGATAACTCTGTTGCATCGCACATCACACTTCGCATTGTTTTAATTTTTCTTTAAGACTTACCACTTCCAAACGCCGATTGCGATATTGCGATCGCGCTCCGCTGCTTGTCCCACCGTCATGTCACCCATCACATTTCACATTTCGTAACCTTTTCCCCTTTTCCTTTAAGACTTACCTCTTTTGTATGCTGATTGCGATATTGCAACATCTCATACCACAGATCACAACCTTTACCCTTTTCACAAATCGTATTTCGATCCCACTCCCAAACCGTACTCTCGCTTCTCCGCCATCGCACTTTTCAAGCATTCTGCTCCAAATAATTTTTGCGATATTATAAGCTTTAATAAAGTTTAAACCCATATTTTCACTTCTAAGCCTTGTCCCATCTGTTCAAGCCCTCCATTACCATCTTTAGCTCTTTTTCCTCCAAACTACAAGCAACCCCTCTTCAAATTAGAATTAGGTCATGAATAGTTGCATCAATAAGAGCATGATACATAGAGTAGGGCGTGTTTAACTGATTGGCCAGGTTAAGTGAAATTTAAATTAGTTTCATTTCTACCATTTCATTTCTGCAAATTAAATTAGTTTCATTTCTGCCATTTCCTTCTTGCAATTTCTTTTCAACAAGATTAATTAGTTTATTTCCTGTCATTTCTTTTCAGAAATTTAATTTAGTTTCTTTCTATCATTTACTTTCTGCACATTAAATTAGTTTCATTTTCGTCATTTCCTTTCTGCAAATTAATTTAGTTCCTTATATATCATTTCCTTCCACCAATTTACTTTTCAGTTTTTATTATAGTTTAAGAAATAGCACCCTTTCGTAAAGAAGAAGAGGATGACAAGAACATAATTCATCTGCTGTGTATATAGCACTATCACCTCCAATTTTGTATGAACCTGTTGAAGCCCTGAAAATTGGGTCTACAACAAGGGGGATACCCACCCAGTCCGGACCTTGGTTGGCAGCTCCTTTTCCGTTTGGTATAGTGGGTCCGACTGGGGATAATGAGACCAGTTTCCCAATATGTGTATGTCTGTATTAAGAATTGATATTTCCTTTCTAAAAGATCCTAAGTGAAATGATTTTATTCTAATTCTAATCTATAACATGCAATTGTATTCTAATTAAACAGAAATAATCTAATTCTAAACTTAACCTGGCATGTAATATTTTCTTTATGTGATCTAAAATGATTTCAAATAGCAATTGGTAATAAAGATCATTCGACTGTTATAAGAAAAGAATTCAATAAAGATAAACCACTTCGTATAAAAAGTTAGACGAAACAGTTGTGAAAAACATATCGCATAATAAGCTATCCATATATTAAGCATAAACAAATGGCTATCACCGTACAAAAGTGCCAAATGATAACTCAAGCATTAAATCATTAATACATAAAAAACTGAACATAAATATCACTTTAACACAATGGCAGAAATAGTTAAGAGATAAAAGTACCATTTATAACTAGTTCTACTCATGAGCTTCAAGCAATAATGACTTATCTCTTCTTAATCCAACATCCACTAAGAGTACAAAAGTGCAACATCAGTAGTAGATATTAAACGCAGATATCAATAAATCTTGTTCCATTCATTCATCAAAACCTCCTCGGAGGGTGCAAAAGTGCATGTTCCGAGGACAAGTTTTTGACAAATTTCAGGACCCTTCTCTAAATGCATGAGAAGGGTTTAAATACTACTAACTAAATCTAAAAATAATTTATTACAAAAATATAGGATACAGTTTAAATGACCATCCTCTTTTTAGGCAAAAATAAAGAAAAACTAATACTAAATCTAAAATTAAAACTTAACAACTAACTACTTGTGAATTCGTTCTTTGAAATTGCAAGTATTCAGCATTGATTTGAGAAGAGTAGGCTGGTCGACTTCAGATTTCAACTGTCCTGTGAAAACGGAATTGGCAAGAGCTAGCGCTATCTTCTCAGCAGAATTGATGATACACTTGAGAGTCATGCATTGGATATGTGGTTTTACCAGACATGCCCAGTAAGAATCCCAATTTAACTTTGTTAATCCTTTAATCGATTCTGCCTTTTCTTGGGCTTTCTATTTCCAGTCTGTCTGTAGTTGTTGTGCTTTTGGTAGGTACCCTGGAGTAGTTTCAGAGATCAGATTTGCCTTGTGTAAATTTTCATTTATACAATCAATAATATTGCTGGCTGCTGTGGCTGCTTCTTCTGCTGCTTGCTCTGCTTGCCTGATTTGTGCATCCCATTTATTAAAAAGTATTTCTTTGCGATTTTCATTGATTATAGGTGCACCTTCTCTTTTCTCCTCCTCTATCTCTTGCCAAGCCAAATAGTCAGTAACTCTTTTATCAGTTAAATCATAATAATGTCGTAAGTTTACGACATGATTAGTGATTTTATCACTTGCTTCACAATAAGAGTTCCATTGTAATATTCTTTGGCATAATATTTCCTGTTGCTCCAGTAGTTGGTCATTTAAAGAAATAGACTCTGTGATAAATTCTGTAAGCTTGGGATCATCTTTGTGCATCTCTTGCACATCCTGTAGCTGTTTTTCTTTTTCAGCCAAGCTATTCTGATATCCTATTTGCATTTGTTGGAAGTCTTGCTGTAATTTTTCAAGCTGTTTCTATGCTTCATTGTTGGCATTGGCTTGTTGCAGTTGTTGTTGTAGAACCTGTACTTGATCTTCTTTTTCATTCAATAATTTCCGTACCTTAGATGCTTTATCAATGGTTGCAGAGGCATATGCTCCTGTGATTTGAGATAATTTGGTAAGATTTTCAGTTGGATCAGTAGTAGGATCTTGCCATAAGATTTTCAGTTGGATCAGTAGTAGGATCAGTAGTAGGATCTTGCCATAAGACATCGCAGATCGCAGTATCGCACATCGCAATATCACAATACCGCAATATCATAGATCGCAGTATTGCAGTATCGCACATCGCAATATTGCTGAAGCGGAACATGTGACAATCATCTGTTAACATATTTTTGCGACATGCGATTTGTGATATGTGCCATCGCATATCGGTGATTTTGAGGTTTTTTAGCATAAGTGATATTTGAGACATGCGATGCGATGAATATTTTTCATATATAGTTTCGCATTGCAATATCACAATTTTAGAATTATTCTTGTAAAGAGATATCCATTAATTTTTTGCGATGCGATATTCCTTTAAGGAATGATTTTATTCTATATTATCATAAAACTTAAGCTTTTTATATTTTTCAAGAGGTAGTTTCCTAAGTTTATGATATTAAGTTTTATTGAACAAAGAATACAAGTACTAATTGATTTTTAGATTTTTTGACTAAGGGTCCCCTCTTATTTAGTATTATCACTAATACTAAATAAGAAGGGGTGTTGTTTCTGGCCACAACAGAACCCCGGGTTGATAAATTAAAGTAGCGTAGCCCCTAGGAGTTGCAACACTCTTGGTGCAATACTAGGGCTCACCAAAGACTATCAAGCTCATCAAAATTTACCTCACCTGTGAGAGGAGGTATACTGTGGTTTTTCTTTATCATATGAGATTTTTGTTTCATATTGCAGGTATGAAGTCCCTCAGCTTACCATTCTTTCTACTGAATACCTTGACAAAGATGTCAGACGGGATACACACACATACAACTGCATCAAATTACAAGCTATATCATCAAGCTCTTATCAAAGTGTTGGTTAAGGAAGAACTCAGGAGAAGAAAGTAGTCATGGGAACATTTTCTATTTTACAGGGCAAGCCAACCTTCACCTACACCAAATATTCCAGCTCATCTATCTCCAGCTTCACAGCAACATCCTCAGCATGACAAACAAAAGGAGAAAAACTAGAAACCAAAAACTTCATTAATTGGTAAGAGAACTAAGAGAATGGTTAAGAAGGAGAACATCCATAAAAAGGATAAAGGAAGAAAAGAAAAGACTCCTTCAACCAAGGTTGAGAAGAATTTGGAGAAAGGAGAAGGCTCATCAACCAACAAGCCTAAATCAATGAATATGGTTCCTCCCATTTCTCCTTTTCCAAAATTTTATACCAACACTCAGAGAGAAATTCTTCAAATGCAGAAAAATCCAAATCACAGGTGCTACCATAAGCTTTAGAAGTAGACATTCAATAGAAAATTCAGAAGGAATATCAACCCACTAAATCTAATGAGGAGCTCCTAAAAGATGCAGGGTATGATATTAGCAGCAAGAGAAGGAAAAAGGATGCAAAATCAATTGCTGGTAGCAGAAAAGAAATACCAAAGACAACAACAAGTTTAGAATCAAATCTAAAGCCCTGCATAATCCAAGTTTCCTGACAAAGGTCATAGATATAGAGAAGAAATCCAAAGGGTTACAGACTATAACTCCTTCAATTGGAGAGGCTAATGAGCCCAAAATGAAAGATAAGGGTAAATCCCCTTTAGACCAGCAAACATAATCCTCAAAAAGAAGAAAAATTCAAAAGGGTTCAAAAGAGAAGAAGACCATTGCCATAGAAATAGCCACAAGGACCACAAGATCAAAATAAATTGTTGAGAAAAAATCAGACTTGGACAATATTGTAGAAGTTGCAGTGCATATGGACGAAAGGTAAAAGGGTTTCCTAACAAAATACCTTTTTTCTTACTAAGTACATTTTTGAAAAAAAACTCAAGTTTTAGAGTGTATAAGTCTGCATAGGTTTTTCAAGTATTTTCTGTGCATTTTTTAAAATGAAACAGAGCACTACCAGAAATTCTGACAGCATTACAATTTTCGTGTAGTTACAGGTTTTTAAATGATTTTTGACATATGTCCGCATAATTTCTGAGCCAGTTCAGGAATGATAAGAACTCATAATGATATGGATATGTCAAGTGATGGTTGATAAGTGGTTATGAGGTTGTTGAAGGTCACATTTAATGAAGAAACATGGTTATTAAAGAATGAAAGTGATGGGGAAATAAATCAACAGAAAAAAGAGGCAACATGTCAACATACTCAACAACACAGTCCAAAACAGGGATAATTTCAAGGATGGAAAATTATCTTGAAGTTTAAAAAATTGGCGAATCTCACTAGTTCCTAATATGCAAACTATAAAAATTTTATTGATGTATTTGTAAAATTATTCAAATTTATAATGATATTATATATATTCTCTATATAATGTTGGCGATTTTTAACGTAAAATAATTTTATAATGTAAAATTTGGGAGAATTAGTTTTATAAAAAAATGGAAATTGGCGAATCTGTTTTTGGAAAAAACATGAAAAATTAGCTCACTTGCGAATATTAGCCCCTAAAATTTTCCATGGTCCAAAATGTCTTCTCTTCTCTCATCTACATCTGTTTTTTTAGTTATATTTCAATAGGATATATCTTTAATGTCCTATAACACCTATGTAATGTGAGAAAGAGTGGTTCCTTCTTTTTAGGAGAGATGGAGTTGGTGCCTCTCTCTCTATAAATATCATTGTAAATACCATTTTAGGTTTGGATGTTGGTCTACCTGAAGACTTATTATAATAAAGAAAACTCTTTTTTTCACTTCATGTTGGAGGATTTTGTGATTCAAGGACTATATAATGTATGATATGTTTCTCTCATTGTTTAATTATTCTGATTGATGAGTTGGAGCAGCTAGTAAGGTGTGAGGAAGAAAACTGTTAGAGGATCTAATAGTAAGTTATCTTAGATCTAAGACTTTTGTGATCCATACTGTAGATAAATGTCTTTCGGATTAATCACATCATTTGGATTTGGTCGAAGTTTCGAACCATCTAATGTTGTTCATCCTCAGGACAAGGTGAAGAAGGAAACCGATCTCATTGAATAAATAATAGGGATGCGTCAATGCCTAGTGATAGGGGATAAAAATAACTGTTTATTTGACTAGGTAAGTTATTAAGTTATAACAGTAAATTTTTTTTTAGGATTTTAAGAAATATTATTAAAAATAATTTAAAAATTACGATTTTTTAATTTAATAAAAAATATTGAATTACATTAATATAATAAGGGAGAGGGGGTAAAATTATATATATATATATATATATATATATATATATATATATATATATATATATATATATATATATATATATATATATATATAGATAAATAAAATAATAATAATTTGGAATAATTTAAAAATGAATAATATTCTTAAGGGAATAAAAATAAAATAATATAAAGGATATATATATATATATATATATGAAAAGCTAATATAATAAAAGGGAAAAAATTAAACAAAAACTCAGAGAAAAAGAGAACCAACAGACAAAGATAATAAAGGAAAAACTAAATAAAAATAAGGGGGCGGGAAAAGAGATGAAAGACCTAAAAATAAAAAGGTGAAAGGAACCCAACAAAAGGGGGAATCACCTGGAGAGGGCCGGAATCCAACTCTTACTTAATTTCCACCCATCATCTCAGTTGAGATTATTAGGATGTCTCTCAATTTCAATAGCCTCCCTCAACTTCCTATGATGGAAATGATCCACCTTAGAAATGAATTTGGAGTCTTCAATGCATACATGGTGACACGATTTCTCAGCATGTTCTGCCAAATCAGAAGTGCAGGATCGATTGTGCCTAAGGTCTGCAACATGCTCCAGGATTCTTTGTCTAATAGATCGACTTGTTTCCCCAATATATGGGGTACCATAGGAACAGGGAACCATATAAACCCCTTTCAAGTCCTTTGGGTCTATAGGATCCTTAACAGATCCAAGATAATTCTTGATAGTACAGAGAGGTTTGAACGAAGAAGAGACATTTTTTTTTTTTAAGGACATGGGAAATCTTGTCTGTGGTCCCTTGGAACAACGGAAGATTAAACTTATTTATAGGATCCAATCGAGAAGATTTTCTTCCTAGGCCTTTAAAGCCTTTTTTAAAGGCCTTAATACCTTGAGATATATTATACCCATTCCTCTAAGAAAAATCAAGAAGATGGGATTTCTCATATTCCAGGTGGCTATCATCAGAAATTATAAGAGCACGGGTAGCTAGAGTGTAGAGAACACCAAATTTCTGAGCCGGAAAATGATAAGAATCAACATGAAGATACTATTCAATGTGAGTTTTCTTGCGAAAAACATGGTGAGAGATAGAACCATTATCCCTTCATGAGAAAATAATATACAAGAAGGGAAGGTGACCATCCACCTCAACTTCCATCGTGAATTTGATGTAGTTGGAATGGGAATTTAGGTGATCAAGAAATAAATGTAACTTCTTGCGACCATGGGGCCAAATGACACAAGTATCATCCATGAACCTATTCCACTTCTTGGGGAAAAATTGAGCTGAGGCTAAGGCCTTAATTTCAAAATCCTCCATAAATAAGTTAGCTACTGATGACATTATCCGCAACATAGAGTATGGAATGAAGGATCTTCCTAATAATGTTAAATAAAATATTAGGCAAGATTGTGTTATGAAACCAGGTCCAAAAATAGAAGAAAATAGATAACAATGCCTTAGAAATAATCCACTTCGAGGTGGAAACCTCATTTACATTACATAAATGAACAATTCTTGAATGATACAAATGAAAAAACCTCCTTCTATATATAGGAGTCCATGGGGTCACAATATAATCCTAACCAAACTAACAATAATAATGTGAAGGCACAATAATAACAATATTGAGGTTACAGGTGCAGAAAAATAACAATAAGGGGGCTACACTAACAACAATAAGGGACTACACTAGTAATATAAGGACCCAACATGCCCTTGTCCTTCAAAAAAGTGTTGTCCTCAATGCTTGAGTAGCTCTGGGTGTTTCTGTATAAAATTCTCATCCTCCCATGTAGAATCTTTAGTGGGTAAGTTCTTCCACTTGATGAGATACTTTGAAATTTATTGATTTCATAGTTGTCGAGTTCTTGTTTCTGTGACTGCTTTAGGTTTCAATATTATTTTTCCTTCCTCCTCAAGTTCTGGCAATATTTTTTGAACTAGAAGTTTTTCACCTATAACCTTCTTTAAGCATGAAACATGGAAATCTGTATACACTCGCGACGAAGCAGGAAGCTCCATTTTGTATGTCATAGTACCAATCTTTTGCAACACCTTGTGAGGACCCTAGTACTTTGGTGATAATTTATTATCCTTCTTAGCTTGCTTAAGGGACATTTGTTTGTATGGTTTTAGCCATAAAAACACCCAATCTCCTACATAAAAAATTCTCTCGTTGCGATGTTGATCTGCCTGTTGTTTCATTCGATTTTGTGCCAAAATTAGGTTATCCTTTTAGAGTTGGAGAACTTCTTGTTGATGCTAGATGTGATCTTCCACTGCTTGAACCTTAGAATTTTCTCTTAAAGATGATGTGATGGACGGTGGATGATATCCATAAAGTGCCATAAATGGGGTCATTTTTTTGCAGTATGGAAGGAAGTGTTATACCACCATTCAACGAGAGGTAACCACTTTACCTATTGTGTTTTTTTATCAGATACAAAACAACGAAGATATCCTTCCAAACATTTATTCAGTATCTCATTTTGACTATCATATTGAGGGTAATAAGATGAGCTATGATCTAGTTGATTACCCAAACAAGAAAATAATCCGTCCAAAAAATTCCAAAAAAAATGGGATCTCTGTTGCTTACAATAATCTTTGGGTTTCCATGTAGCTTTCAAATTGTTTCCATAAATGTAGTAGCAACTGTACTTTCTTTAAATGGATGAGATAATGCACAAAAGTGTGCATACTTGGTAATTCTATCAGCTACCACCAAGATGACACTCTTTCCTTTAGACTTAGGTAAATATATGATAAAATCCATTGAAATATCTTCCCAATGTTGACTTAGAATGGATAAAGGCTATAGAAGACCTGAGGTCTTAATTGTCTCAACTTTCTTTTTCTGGAAAACCAAAAATTCTACCACAAACTTTTGAATATCAGATTTAAGGCCATCCCAAAAAAAATTATTTCTTCACCCTGTGGTAACTTTTTAAAAATCGTGAGTGTCCTCCTAAAGGAGAAGTGTGCAATTCCAAAATAATATTTTGTTTTCGTTGGGAATTCTTAAAAAGATATAAGTGATCTTTGTACCATAAGGAATCATTTTTCTAACTAAATGTATCATATGTACTAGGATCTTGCAACAACTTTTAAATGAGTGTCCACACCTTCTTCCTTCTTCCATTCATCCCTTGCTTCGGTTATCTAATCTGGTTGGATAATAGAAATGACACAAAGCGATGCTTCCACCTCTTCATTATTTCTTGAGAGTGCATCTGCAACAACATTTAGCTTCCCTTTTTTGTAGATGATTTCAAAGTCATGACCCAACATATTTGTGACCCATTTTTGCTGCTCTTCTAAAGATAGTATTTGTTCCAAAAATCGTTTAAGACTATCATGATAAGTTTTTACCTTGAAGTGTCTTCCCATTAGGTAAGGTCACCATTTCTTTAGTGCATGTAGTATTGCTAACATTTCCTTCTCATAAATAAATTTCTGTAAATACTTTCCTTTGATTGGACTACTTTCAAAATAAATACGTCTTCCTTCTTGCATTAAAACAACACCAATTCCATTTCTTGACGCATCACATTAAAAAATAAAGGTTTTTTTGAAGTTTGGCATAACTAAGACAAGTGCTAGGCACATTGCCTCTTTAAGATGTTCAAAGGTCTTAGTTGCTTCAAGAGTCCATAAAAATACATCTTTCTTAAATAATTTTGTTAGAGGTGCTATTATTCTCCCATAATTCTTAACAAACTTGCAATAATACCATGTTAACCCAAGAAATCCTCGAAACTGCTTTATGGTTGTGGGGACTTTCCATTCCTTAATGGCTTTAATTTTTTTAGGGTCTACCTTAACACCCTCATGAGATATAGTATGAACCAGATATTCCACCTCTTTTACTCTAAAGAAAAGTTTGGATGTTTTTGCATATTGTAATATCCCAAAAGGGAGAATGCAGTAATACTTAAACACAATATAAGAACTGCAACTAAGTAAACATTAAATCTCAAGACAACATGAGAATTTACAGAGAAGTTGAGCCATTTTATTATATAGGAGAAGATTTAGTTACACAATGTACAAAATATGAGTAGATCTAGCCACAGAGATGGCCTAGAATCACCTTGAAAACATGCCACAATAGGCACCGCGTAACTGGAGAGCTACTAGAAGAAATTACTGCATTGTCCCTTCAGAAAAATATGAATATATTACTGCAAGCTAAAAATCGAAATGTAGATATATTGAAATCTGAAGCTCTGATGATGCCAAGATTCAAGATCTAGGCAATGTGATGGATTCCCAAGATAACCCAGAAAGGATTTTCTAGATCTACAAATTTGGAAAATCACCCTCCTAGGGCTTGATCCTTGATCTATTGGGGTTACAAATCCAAAGCTAGATCTGACATATAGATGGCTGAAATATGTCACAAAATCAAATCTAACCTTGAAGGGTTGATCCCTCCTTCAGATCTACAAGCTAGAAGCTCTAGATCTAGCTTCTTAATCCTCCAATGATGATTAAAACTGCCGCAACACAACTGCTCATAAAAATTGTAATATTCCTAAATTAGCTTGCAGCTAATAGGAATATTAATTTTTCCTTATCTATTTTGCATTTCATGATTGATGAATAAATTGTAAAGGAGGACATGTAAAACTTCTGAAAACCAAGAATAAATCAATGCCTATGTGAACAGAGACATATATGGGCTATGTAAATAAACTCCTGCAGGTGTGAATGGGTCTAAATCACAAGAGTGGGCCATATTTGACCAAGTCAACACCGCAGTCTAGATGCATTGAACCTCTTTGAGGGACAACGCAGTTCTAGAAGGAGACTCTAAATGTGAAAAGGGCTAGACCAATGAAGTGGTTTAGGGTTTGGCAAGACTCCTATCTTATAAAAGGAAGAGGAGGGAAGCAAGAAAATATTGTTGAAGATTATTATTTTTTAAGGTATTGTCTGCTCAAACATCCCTTGTTGGGTCTTCCTGTTCAGGAATCCCACCTCCTTCCTTGAGCAGCTCTTGGAGGATAAATTGTTCTAACTTGTCCACTATCAGGCTTAGGCCAAGCTTCACCTTACACCTACAACGCTGCTCCTCTTGAGGGTTGAGCTGTCCTTGTGAGTTGCAGAGAGTGGAGGAACTAGATCTACTCAGATCTAGATGATAGCAGTGGCTCTTCTCATCGAGTGTGTCTTTAACCTCCTGGAAGAGTTCATTAGCTAATTGTGCTTCAGATCTACATCTTGGCATCAGGAAAAATCATTCCCAGAGGCTATAGTGTAGTCTCTCTCCCTGGACTGCGTATTTGCAAAGGAGGAGTTGCAGGGTGTTTTGTCTGCATTTTGGAGGAGAGATCTCCAGTGTTAGGAATATTCCTCTCACTATGGTGATCAATGGATTGGCCATCCAATCCATGTTTGTCTCAGATTTGATCTGCTATACCATTGTATTATTCAGAAATTTTTGAATCATTCTGCAGATCTGCAACTTTAGATCTCAGATCTACTCTCTGTGCTTCATGTTTTGCACAAAACCCCAAGGGGAATGTATAGATCAACATTTCTTGTACATAGATCTGTATTAGATCTAAATTTTTATGTATAGATCTGATCTAGATCTGAAGATTAATAAAATTCTTCTTTAGCCCCTAAAAATAACGTTGTCATGGTTATGTAGTCTTTTCTTATGGTTGTAGCACTTCATTCTTGAGGATTTTTGTTGTGTAATCTCATTCTTTCTCTTGTATAATGTATGGGCTGTAAAGAACATCTGATTTGATGTTATATGTCTAATTTCTGAACCTCCATATCAGCCTCCTATTGTGATTCATTGGATCTGCGTTTTTTCTGAAGCAGTCCTTTGCATATACCTGCAACCCCTCTCTTTGGGTGATTTTCAGCTAGACTAGTTTGTGGGAGATCTGTTTAACCCACCTAGTCTGATTTGTTTTGCTCTCCTTTTGGATTTAGATATTAGATGAGCTGATCTAATGGATCCAGGAGTTGAAAAATCATTTCTATGAACGGAATTCTCAGAAATGCGTTATTTCAGCAGGCTTGCTGAGCTGTTCTAATTTGGGAATATTACAGTGGTATTAGAGCAAGATCTTTGGCTCAGCTTGTGGGCTTCAAGCCAAAGTGCTGTAAGTTAATGAGAAAGGTCAGAATGATGAAGAATATGAGTTTACTCTCATCACTTTTTAGATCCATAAGAACCTCTCCAAAGAGGTTGAACAAGAAGAAAAGAGGAGGAGCAGTGAAACTCCTATGAAGTTTCAAGAGCAGGAAGATCTTCCGATAATATCTACAAGATCTATACATGAGGAAAATTATGAATCCTCATCTTATGGATATGTGCACTCAGCCATATCACCAAAGCTTCAACGTTCTATCTGTGATTTCTTCATGAAGAGGAAGAAAGGAGATGTTCCCGAGAAGGAGACTCTTAGAGAGTATTTGCAGGAGTATGAAGATCAATCCAAGGAATTCAGAGACAACTTGAACTTCCAAGGGTTCTACAAGATCAAGGAAATAAAATTCACAAAGAAGGAGCAGCGTGGTATGGGTAGATTCTATCTATCTACCTTTGATGGATCACCTAAATGTCTAATTAGGGTTTGGGCGGAGGAGCTAGACAATTTTATGAAACAACATCAAGTTTCAGAGATTGAAGCCATCAAAGTAGTAGCACTGCATTTCGAAGGTAAATCCTATGCCTGGTGGCTGTTTGAGTCTTTTTCCTTGAAGAATGAAAATACACCTACTTATGCAAGGTTTATTACAAGATTGATAGAGAGGTTTGATGAAGCTCCATGTGTAACATCTTCTGTTGACACTATCAAACCATATCAGAAAAATATTTTGCATGATTTGGGAGGGTCTATGAATCCAAATCCATTTCTGAAGACCATGGAAGAAGGTGTAAGTTTTATTGATGCTTTTCCAAGGGAAATATCTCCTTTGGATGGAGGTTTCTCTTCTCAAAAGGGAAGCATAAAGATTCCTCCTTCACTAGATGACCAAGATCTAAGGTCTCTTGTTGATGATGAGACAATTTCAGTTATTGAAGAAGAGAAAGGGAAGGCAGGAGATAACACAATCATGACAATGGCACCTCAAGCACCTCATGGAAAGAAGGATGGAGCACTTCCTCCAAGGGAAGAAACTCTTGCATACTTGCAAGAAGTTCCACAAGATCTGACACATAAGGCTCTTGGTATAACACATGAGCAGCATGTACCTTCATTATCAAATGATGAGATATTGAAGATAGAAGAAGGAAAAGAGGAGGAAGGGCATCACAAGATGAAGAAAATGGATCCTTCTCTGTTTCAAAGCTTGGAGGCACAAACAAGGCAAGAGGACCTATGCAATAAGGGTAGGGGCAAATCTGTCTACCTACATCCACATTCTACTCTATGCCTTGACACCTCTTTGCAAGGAGGTATTTTACGAGGAGCACCTCTTGATGGGAGAAATTCTAAAGTGTTCTCTCAACTATGGGAAGCATATGCATACTTGGCTAAGGAGGGAGCCTTGGGAGAATCCTGCACAACGCAGAGAATCTCTCATGAATTCAGGAGAGAGATGAGCAATTTCTTGAAAGGGGCATTGTTAACTCCCACTCATATATCTGCGCCGAGAGAGGAGAAATCAGAGAGCTATGATGGAATAAGCATGAGGACACATGGAAACTCCATATTTTTTGGGCAGACCATGATTTCTTTATTCACAAAGAAGATTTATGAACATGGCAAGGGGATGCTAACCCTCTTGTATACATGGGCCAAAATGAGGAATTTTTGGAAGACAAGGACTTTCTGAGGAGAAGTTGATTTCCATATGCTTCAATCTTGTCTTGAGAAAGATCAGCTACAAATGGGGCAGAAAAGGGGAGATTATGATGCTCCAACATGTGATTTTGATATCAAGGATGTCAAAGATGGGAGCCATGAGAAGACAGGGGCTGCATTTTAGACCTCTACAGCGTTGTCATTCTTGGAGAGCTTGGATCCTTATTGGGATTCCCAACTCATGATGGAATACTCCAAGGACCTTTTCACATGTGGGGTTCTTGATGGGGAAGTAGTGGATGAAAGGTTCAGGGTGGTTGATGGAGTCATCTATTTCTATAATCTTATTCTATTGGTTAGTGACTCCAAGATCAAGGAGAGACTACTAGATGCCACCTATGAGATCCTGCTTTCCAAAACCACCTATTTCATTAGAGCATATCATAATCTCTTGGGTGGTTTCATATGGGAAGGTTTCAGGGAATAGGTGCACTCTCATATGAAGGTGTGCATGGATTACTTGGTAGATGAGGAGGGACATAGCGGGAAGAGCCACCATTCACACCTCCTTACTCTTTGAGTGTGAGAGGGAACTCATCCATCAGTTGCCTCAATGATGTAAAACAAGCGTATAGAGAAACTTGTCTCCCTGAACATTTTAATGTATCTCTTATATTCTTAAATTTTTCTAACACTCCTTTGCAGAACATTGCTCCAAAGGGGGGCACTATTTATGATAGGTTTCATGGGCTACTGAAGGCCATGAACTATGTTGATGCAGGTCATTCCTTGGAGGGTCTTGGAAATCTATTATATTCTTCATGGTGTGATTCTTTTACACCAATTATGATGCATTTTCTCCAAGCATTCAGAAGGGATGAGGCAACAAACAAGTGTTGGGGAAGACACTTGTCATATCCTATTCTATGGCAGTTAAGGATAAAAATGCACTGGTTGCACACGAGGGAACATCTTCCTTATCATCTATCATACATGGAAGCTAGCAAGATTCTAATAATGGTTCCTTATGTTGAAAGTGTTCTTACTCTTGGGAACATGGTTGGAGAAGAGGCACATTGGTGGGATGTGTCCTTGGGGGAAGGAGTTCCCCATTCTTTTTGCATTACATGCTTCAATGGGAGCATGATATTTTGTATGGCCACTATGATAGATCGCTTGTCTCTTCATAGAGTGAGCCATATGTTTTTTGGGAACATGCCTCTCATATGTATTGGGGAGGAGTTTTTCTATAGATTTCCAAGCTTGGAGGTGATCCACTTCATTTGGATGATAGCATGGATATGGGAGACTTTCATGAATCATGAAAATCCCCATGATTGTCATCACTTATATATTGAGGAGGCCATGGATTAGCAAGAAGGTTTCCATAACAACCTTCCATTGTTTCATGATGAGAGCCATTGGGTTTACTCACCAAGGGCCAACTTGCACATTGAGGAAGGACCATTGGAAGACAGAAATATTGTAGAAGATTTAGAGCAATGGTGGAGACTATTGGATCAAGAGGCCACAAGAGAAGAAGGGGAGATTTTGCAGCACCCTTGCAGTTGCTTGAGGAGAAGCAACATTTGGGAGGGGGAGACTGTAATATTCCTAAATTAGCTTGCAGCTAATAGGAATATTAATTTTGCCTTGTCTATTTTGCATTTCATGATTGATGAATAAATTGTAAAGGAGGACATGTAAAACTCCTGAAAACCAAGAATAAATCAATGCCTATGTGAACAGAGACATATTTGGGCTATGTAAATAAACTCTTGCAGGTGTGAATGGGTCTAAATCACAAGAGTGGGTCATCTTTGACCAAGTAAACAACGCAGTCTATATGCATTGAACCTCTTTGAGGGACAACACAGTTCTATAAGGATACTCTAAATGTGAAAAGGGATAGACCAATGAAGTGGTTTAGGGTTTTGCAAGACTCCTATATTATAAAAGGAAGAGGAGGGAAACAAGGAAAGGTTGTTGAAGATTATTATTTCTGAAGGTATTGTCTGCTCAGACATCCCTTGTTGGGTCTTCCTGTTCAGGAATCCCACCTCCTTCCTTGAGCAACTCTTGGAGGAGAAATTGTTCTAACTTGTCCACTATCAAGCTTGGGCCAAGCTTCACCTTACACCTACAACACTGCTCCTATTGAGGGTTGAGCTGTCCTTGTGAGTTGCAGCAAGTGGAGGAACTAGATTTGCTCAAATCTAGATGATAGTAGTGGCTCTTCTCAGTGAGTGTGTCTTTTAACCTCCTAGAAGAGTTCATTAGTTGATTGTTCTTCAGATCTAAATCTTGGCATCAAGCCAAATCATTTCCAGAGGCTACAGTGTAGTCTCTCTCCCTAGACTACGTTATTTGTAAAGGAGGAGTTGTAGGGTGTTTTCTCTACATTTTGGAGGAGAGATCTCCAGTGTTAGGAATATTCCTCTCACTGTGGTGATCAATGGATTGGCCATCCAATCCATGTTTGTCTCAGATCTGATCTGATGTACCATTGTATTATTCAGAAATTTCTGAAACATTCTGTAGATCTGCAACTTTAGATCTTAGATCTACTCTCTGTGCTTCATGATTTGCACAAAACCCGAAGGGGAATGTATAGATCAGCATTTCTTGTACACAAATCTGTATTAGATGTAAATTTTTATATACATATATTATCTAGATATGAAGATTAATAAAATACTATGTAATATCCTAAAAATAACGATGTCATGGTTATGCAATCTTTTCTTATGGTTGTAGCACTTCATTCTTGAGGATTTTTGCTGTGTAATCTCATTATTTCTCTTGTATAATGTATGGGAAGTAAAGAACATATGATTTTCTGTTATATTTCTGATTTATGAACCTCCATATCACCCTCCTATTTTTATTCAGTGGATCTGCGTTATTTCTGAAGTAGTCCTTTGCATATAGCGACAACTCCTCTCTTTGGGTGATTTTCAGCTAGACTAGTTTGTGGGAGATCTGTTTAACCCACCTAGTCTGATTTTTTTTTAATCTCCTTTTGGATTTAGATCTTATATGAGCTTATCTAAGGGATCCAGGAGCTGCAAACTCATTTATATGCACAAAATTCTCAGAAGTGCATTATTTCAGCAAGCTTGTTGAGCTGTTCCAATTTGAGAATATTACAAAAAATGTGCTGTAAGAGAAAGAGAGGCTCTATGACTGCTGAAATATGTTGAAATAAACTCCAGGATAATTGAAATACTGATGGAAAGGTGAGAGGATTATCCCTCACAGGATTACTAGCTGAAATGCTAGCAACTTCCTTCCTCCTTTTGGATCTGCAAAATGGACAACATAATTATGGGTGGAACTACTGCTGCTAGGAGGTTGATAAATTTTGGCCTGATGCTAGATCTGATATGAAGCTTTGGGAATTCTGATATTTAAGCCCAAGGTGATAGGAATAAACCTTCACCAGATCTCCATCTGAAATACTAAAGACAACCTTCACCTTCCAAATTGATCTTTAGAAATATGCAATTTCTGAATATGGATGTTTTGAAGGAAGTAGGAAAATATATGTGGCACCAATGCTTGATGTAGAATGAAATACAATACTCTTTCTAGAGCTACTCAAAGAAAGAGGTGGGATTCCCGACCAAGAACACCCTGTGCTAAATAGTAATCTTTGCTAAACAACCTAAGAAAGCAATGGAATGTCACATGACAATTCCAGATCTAAACAGATCCTCAACATCAATAATATCAAGCATCCACTCATTCTTACATTCATTATTTATATAATGTTATAGCCTTCCCATGCATTGGCCCTCATCTAAACTACGATGTGCATGTGGACAAGATCCTCCATGTTTGACTGCGCTCTCCAGCCAAGTCATCCATAATGTCTAGGTGAAATGTACACTCTCTCCATCATGTGCGCATTAATTGCAAAACTTCCTCCATCATCTTATCATGAATGCTCCATGATCCTCTGTTTGATCTCTTCAAGATCTTAGTTGACTGTGTCAACCTCCATGATCTATCTCATTAACGAGACATGATCTCTAATTCCATTCACATTAGTAGTTGCTCAACTACCTCATTATGTTGATCTAGGCTTAATTATTCCACATTCACACACAAAAAGTGGATATTTATTCATATTGAGGATTATGGGTCCCTCCACCATTTTATTTACTTAATTCATTAAGAAAATTAAGAACTCTAATATTCCAAATATCAGGTGAAAATTTGGGAATATTACAGTCCTCCCCGGAAAAATGTTGCTTGTCCTAAAGCAACTGCAAAAGTGGATGCTATAGAAAACATCCTCCCTCCAAATGGCATCCTCATGTGGAAGGCCTCCCCATCTGTCACAATGTGCTATGCATGTCCAGCTACAAATCTGACTCTCTAGAATGTCTAGATCGGCCTCCAACTGAAAAGTTAGATACTCTTCCTCATCAATTAATCTCAAAGTGGAAACCATATGATGACCAAAGCTCTCATCTATACATGAGATACACAAGATAAAATGGTTCATCCCCAAAGTGGAAAGTCCCAACTCATGAACTATATCTCCAACCCATGATACATAGAGTAGATTACGTACATCAATGCCCTCATCATTAGCCATGTTGGCCATGTACAAATCAAACATCACATCATCATAGTGAAAAGAAAGAAGTAGAGAAATATGGGAAAACATGAACAATGTCAAACCATATTCTCCTAATAACAACCAACGCAGTAAAGCCTCCTGTTTCCATGCCAGATCATCATGAAAATAAGTAAGAGAGCCATACTCTGTCAAAAGAAGCCACCGCAAAAATGCTTCTTGTTTCCATGCAAAATCATCAATAAGAATATGAGAGCCATACTCTCTCTCAAAAGTAGCCATCTCAGCAATGCCTCTTGCTTCCATACCACATCATCATTGTACCAAATTTAGTGGCCATATTCTCTCAAGAGAAGCCACCTAAATAAGGCATCTTGCTGCCCCATCACATCATCATCATGCCATGTACAATGAACATAATCATCCAACATAAGCCAACGTTGTAAGGCCTCCTATTTCCATCCTCCAATAGTGTCATGCAATGTATGGGAATAATTCAGCCCATACTCTCCCAATAGTAATCATAGCAACAAGGATTCTTGTTGCCTTCTTGCATTATCATGATGCAAGTCATGGAGAAACAATAAAGTAGTGGACATGTGACATGTCTCATCCACATAATATAAACAAGCTCCCTTATGCCACATCATGTGAGAGTTATTCTTTCTCCCAAACCCAAGTACATACATGAACATGAGATACATCCCAAAAATATTTACATGGAAAGACATGAGACATATCCCAAACAAGAGTAAATACATGGAAATAATATATAACATGTGTTTTCCAAACTCTCTTCTCAACAACCAAATTAACAATGCCTTCTTCTTATGCATTCTATCGTTGAGGCATAAGGCATGAGATAAGAAAATATGAACCTTTGGGTAGAAACCATACTCACCCAAGAGAAACTAGTGGAGCCATGCTTCTTCTTGGCCTATGTCATAGATATGCAAGTGTTTTGGCAACCCCTTGCTCCATGCTATCAACCATTCATCCCAATTTGGATGATGGATCTCATTCTGCAAATACTTGGCATCCTCCCATTGTAGGACACCAACCTCCTCAAACTTTTGAAGAACCTTGCACTCTATGAAATTTTTAAGTGTACCTCCAATGAGATCTCTTAATGAGATCTTCTTCTCATCCATCACCTCCCAAAACCAATGAGGTTCTACATTTTCTACAGGTAGAAGTCTCTCTTTGAGCTGTGAGATGATCATTGAGAAAGTGTCATCAAGAAGGGAGAAAATATTTCTCACCTCAAGATGTCTACCATTCATCATCTTATCCTCCATTTCTTCATGAGTGAAGCTACCTTCAAAATTCTCCAAGAAAAATGGGTCCTCTTCATTATCACTGCTACTAAGTGACAACACTGTAGATATGCATGGTAATACATATACTGTCTCAAATAAAGGTACAATACTGATCTCATAACCAGTCACTGTACATAGGATCATGCTCATCCCTTCTTCTGAAACTCTACACTTCAACTCAAGGGGTTGAATGTAGCCTATCCATGATAATCTGGGATAGCTTTTCATCTATTCCTTGATTAGATCAAGGGTGCTCTGTGTTGTGATATGTTGCTGCTTCAAATCAGCATTTTGTTTTAACCCTTGGTTATGCATTGGCCTTGGTGGCATGTCCCCATATGTTTCAATAAGATCTATTGAAACAATAGGTGATGAATGTGTATGCGTACCTTGGATCATCTGATGTGTGGGAACCTCTTGATAAAACACAAGAGTTCCTCCAACCGGGAAAATGGTGTCTCCAACTGTTGGTAAGAGAGATGGCTTCTCTTCTACCAATGTACCAGTGCTGGAATCTTCCTCCTCTTCCTCATGCATCTCCTAAATCATGCATGGGACTCTATGTGTCAAGAGATCAATATTAATTTGCAAAGATGAAAGTATCTCTTCTCCAGATGTAAGTACTTCTACAACTGGTGGTGAATGTAGTGACTTCTTGTCCACAGTGACAAGATTGACATCCTCCTTTGTTTCCTTAGGAAATGTCTCTTTGTGACACATATTTGGTTTTCTCAAATCAAACTTCTTCCTCAACTTGTGAAAGAAATATGAATATTTAGTCACTTTTGCATGCTCCATGTGACAAAACCACCAATCATTGGTTTCACCTAAAAGATGAAGTGGTACAATTTGGAAAACCTCTTCCTTAGCTATAGAATGTAGCTTGAAAAACACATCTAACTCTTCCCTCCAAGCCTTAACATTGCTTGAGGAAGATCCATCTAATGTAGGCAAATAGAATCTATTGTGCCTCTTTCTTCTATTCCCACTATAGGATCCTCTTTCTTCTTTGATTTGGAAGAATTCTTGGACAGTTAGACTCTCTTTGAATGCTCTAGACTGTGCTTTGTACTCTTCAAGATACATACTGAGAGTCTCATGAGTCTCAGTTTTTCTTATTTCTTCATTGCTATACCCTTCACCTTCTCCAAAGAAAGTGGGCATAGTAGATCTATGAGGAAATCTATGATTCTCCGGTTTTATTTTCTACTAATAGGAAGTGCTTGGACATTCCTCTTCAAATCTTCTTATTAGATCCTTCCTTTGCCTTTCCTTATTCATTTGATAGACCTCCTTGGAGAGATCTTGTCTGGATCTAAAGAGAGGAGTGGAAAAATTATCCTTGTTCATGATAGATCTCATCTATCTACTTCTTCTTTTGATTCAAAAGATGAAGTGTCCACAAGCTGAGCCAAAGATCATGCTTCGATACCACTGTAATATCCGAAAAGGGAGAGTGTAATAATACTTAAACACAATATAAAAACTGCAACTAAGTAAACATTAAATCTCAAGACAACATCAGAATTTATAGAGAAGTTGAGCCATTTTATTATATAGGAGAAGATTAAGTTACACAATGTACAAAATATGAGTAGATATAGCCATAGAGATGGCCTAGAATCACCCTGAAAAGATGCCACAATAGGCACTGCATAACTAGAGAGATGCTGGAAGTAATTACTGTGCTGTCCCTTTAGCAAAATATGAATATATGTCTATAGGTTGAAAAGGGAAATGCAGATCTACTGAAATTTGGAGCTCTGATGATTCAAATATTAAATATCTGGCCAATGTGATCGATTCCCAAGATAACCCAGAAAGGATTTTCCAGATCTACAACTTTTGAAAATCATCCTCCTAGGGCTTGATCCTTGATCTACTGGGATTGCAGATCTGAAGCTAGATATGAAATATAGATGGCTGAAATATGTCACAAAATTAGATCTAACCTTGAAGGGTTGATCCCTTGATCCAATTGGATATCGGTGACCACCCACCTATTCCATTTGGACCTGCACCATTAATTCTTGCAGCTTTACACATTCAGTACCACTTTCTATTTTTAGCAGGTTTTCGGGTCCTGCACTCCCGAAGCCATTTTGGGGCCTTAATGATCTAGGTGGATATTGGTGTCCACCCAAATATTCCATTTGAATCCCCACCATCAGTTCATTCATTTTTTAAGTTGCAGCACAACTTACTATTTTTAGCAGTTTTTCGGGTCTTGAACTTTCAGAGTCGTTTTGAGGCCCTAAACGACGTTTTTTGGGAAAACCGGGAGAAAAATGAATCCATGGACCAATTTTTCAAACATATAAAGTTTTAATCCTCAGATATATATTTATAACGAGCTATTGAGCGTGTCAAACGAAGATAGGAGGCCAAAGTTACGTCCCCAAGAAGTTGAAACACCAATTTACCCAAATGAGACCCACAATTTTGGCGCTTCATCTCCTAGGGTTAGGTTTTTGTACATTTCAGTTTTTCCATTGTTTATAAGTAATAAATAGGCTCTTGATCCTCATTGTAACACATTTCAGAGGTCTGTAGCCACCACACCGCTTGTCAGAGATTCGTTACTAGCACCCTAGCTATTTTATTTCCATTATGTCTGTAAGCATATTTATGTTATTTGATATTAATGAAATGAAGCATTATTTCTACTGCATCTTTATTTTTATGGTTATTTCTATATTTTTTTGTGTTCTTGCATAAATCCAGATCATCCCTCCTTTAGATCTACAAGCTAAAAGCTCTAGATCTAGCTTCTCAATCCTCCAATGATGATTACAGTTGCTGCAACACAACTACTCATAAAAACTATGCTGTAAGGGAAAGAGAGGCTCTATGCTTGCTGAAATATGCTACAATAAACTACAGGCTGATGGAAATACTGATGGAAAGATGAGGGGATGATCCCTCACAGGATTACTAGCTGAAATGCTAGCAACTTCCTTCGTCCTTTTGGATCTGCAAAATGGACAGCGTAATTCTGGATGGAACTATTGCTGCTAAGAGATCAATAAATTTTGGCATGATTCCAGATCTGATATGAAGCTCTAGGAATGATAATATTTAAGCCCAAGGTGATAGGAATAAACCTTCACTAGTTCTCTAGCTGAAATACTGAAGACAACCTCCACCTTCCAAACTAATCTTCAAAAATATGCAATTTATGAATATGGATGTTCTACAGAAAGTAGGAAAAGATATGTGGCACCAATTCCTAATGTAGAATGAAATACAATACTCTTTCCAGAGATACTCAAAGAAAGAGGTGGGATTCCCGACTATGAACACCCTGTGCTAAACAACACTTGCAATATTTGCTAAAAAACCCAAGAAAGCAATGGAATGTCACATGACAATTCCAGATCTAAACAGATCCTCAACATCAATAATCTCAAGCATCCCCTCATTCTTTCCTTCATCTTCTTTATATAATGTTTGAGCCTTCCCATGCATTGGCCCTCATCTAAACTACGTTGTGCATGTGGACAAGATCCTCCATGTTTTACTGCGCTCTCCAGCCAAGTCATCCATCATGTCTAGGTGCAATTTACACCCTCTCCATCATGTGTGCATTAATTGCAAAAATTCCTCCATCATCTTATCATGAATGCTCCATGATCTTCTATTTGATCTCTTCAAGATCTTAGTTGACTGTGTCAACCTCCATGATATATCTCATTAATGAGACATGATCTCCAATTCCATTCACATTAGTAGTTGCTCAACTACCTCATTATGTTGATCTAGGCTTAATTAATCCACATTCACACACAAAAAGTGGATATTTATTCATATTGAGGATTATGAGTCCCTCCACCTTTTTATTTACTTAATTAATTAATAAAATTAAGAACTCTAATATTCCAAATATTAGGTGAAAATTCAGGAATATTACACATATAATTGTTTCTCCTCCAATAGTTTGAGCACCCTGTCAACATGCTGAACATGATCCTTCCAAGACTTGCTGTCGATTAGTATATCATCAAACAATGCTAGCACAATTTTTCTAAGGAAGGGTTTGAAAATGGAATTTATCAACCCTTGAAATGTAGAAGGTGCATTGGTAAGGCCAAAAGGCATGACCAAAAATTCATAATGATCCTCATGAATTCAAAATGTTGTTTTCGAAATATCTTCAGTGTTCATTCTAATTTGATGATATCCTGAACGAAGATCCAACTTGGTAAAATAAATTGCTCCATGTAATTCATCCAATAATTCATCAATTAGAGGAATGGGAAATTTATCTTTAATAGTGAGCCTTATTGAGCTCTCTATAATATGGAAACATGCACCATGATCCATCCTTCTTGTGCACCAATACTACTCGAGCAGAGAAAGAACTTTGACTAGGTTGAATTATACTAGCCTTTAACATTTCTGCAATCATATGTCCAATTTCACTCTTTTGGACATAAGGATATAAATAAGGCCTGATGTTTGGAGGAACACTTCATAGAATCAAATTAATAGCATGATCATGATCACGAATAGGTGGGAGTCCTTTGGGAGTTTCAAACACCTTGGAATGATTGTCCAAGACTTTTTGGAGATCTCGAGAAATATATGATTTTGATGTTGGAACTTCTAGTGAGCATAATTGTGCAATTACGCCTCGTTGTTCTTTCTTCAGAAGATTTTCATGACATTAGAGCTTATTATCTTTCCTGACCTCCCTGCGATACCTTTTAATTCGACTTCCTTTCCTTCTGAAAAAAATTTCAAGAAAAGTTCTTGAAAAATAAAAGCTACTGTCCCCAAAGATTGTAACCATTGTACTCCTAGTACAACATCGGCACCTCCCATTGGAATGGAAAGCATTGGACTATTCAATACATGTTCCCCCATGGTTAGCTTGATATTATGGCATTTTCCAGAGCAATTTATAGTTCCTCCATTTGCAACCATCACTTGAAATTTTGGTGTTGGTATATGAAAAATTTCAAATCCTCACAATGAATAAAATTATGGGTACTACCTGAATCAATCACACAATTAAATTTTTTTTCTTTATATGTCCTTCTATATTGCGATTTTGAGGAGTGGTAATTCCTGCCAATGCATTACATGATATGGTCAGACTCATTTCTTCTTCTTCTAGGGTTGGTTCTTGGTGTATATCCTCTTATTTTTAAGTTTTTGTTCATTTTATTTTGCCTCTTCACAATCTATGTAAAATAATTTCTTCTCAACACACTTATGACCTTTAGTGTATTTTATATCACAACTGTAGTGAAGCCTTTTGATCTTTTTTCTTCCAATTGTTGTGGTTTAAAAATTGTAGGTTGTTGAAATCTAGGAGTAGAAATACTTCCATCTTCATAGATGTGAGTGGTAGGATTCCTTGTAAGTTGTCGCCATAATTTTACATTAAAATTTTCTTGCCAACCTGAATTCCTTCTCCAATGAATCAGGTTCCCAAACACAAACCTTATGTTGGATGTTATCCTTTAAATTCCTTATGAAGACATCAATCCTGTGTTCCTCTGGAATATCAGTTACCCTTATATTCAATTTTTGGAAGTCATCAATGTGCTCCACCACTGAACCCTTTTGTTTGATATTTATCAATTGGCTAAAAAAAGTGTTGCTCTTTGTATCCTCATAATGTGCTATCATTTCCTCCGTAAAAATTGACCAAGTGAATTTTTTTTTTACAAGAGCAAAGCCATCGATACCATACAAATGTATTTTTTTCTAAATATAAAGTTTCAATGTGTACCTTTTTTGTGTTTTGCACATTATTGAGATCAAAATATTGCTCCATATGTAGTATCCATGTTACAGGATCCTAGCCATCAAACTTCCTCATATCGATATTTGGAATATGGTGGGTCTTCCATCCAACATTAGAGTTTATGAAATCACGATTAACATTTATTTTTTTATCATCATGAGTTTCCTCTACTATCTTTTTTCCATTAGGAAATATTTATTGTATCAACTTTGTCAAACCTGCCATGTTTGCTTTTAGATCATTCTTCACGTTTTCCATTTTTTCATTGATCTTAGCTTCCATGTCATCCATCTTAGATTCCATGCCAGCTTCCATGTCAGCTTCCATGCCATTCTTCAAACCATCCATCTTAGCTTCCATGCCTTACTTCAAAACTTCCATTTCATTTTTTGTTTTTCTTTGCGAGAGCGAAATTTGGTGTACTTGCTTGTGTAATTTTGATATGTCATGTTGCACTTCTTCGTCTTCATGAGTCATAGTAGATCCTTTTGAAGGCTTAATGGGTGTTGAATTATTTTTAAGGGGAATTTTAGAACCCAATAATGATATCTATTCTACAATATTCCATCGGAATCAATTCAAACTGATTCTTCAAACAAGTTCCACACACAATGCCCCTGCCATTCAAGAAATTCAATGAAGGTTTAACAATGCAGGCAATGATCATTATTATAAATAATAAGCCAAAAATTATGGGAAGGGTCCATATAAGTGCTAAACGTGCAGAGTAAATCAATTGAGGAAGGATTTCCCATAACATAGGTACATTGGTACGAGGTTGTACAACACACATGAAGAATAGACTGTGGGAGAGGTGGCACTTTGTGTTCCCAGGATCTACGTCACACTCAAAAATCGGTAGGAAAAACATTGGGCTTCCATAATCGAGATGGAAGGTAATATTTTAAATCAAACTATTTATGTTTTGATTGATCCCGGTTCAAAATTTCAGCTACATTAGTCCCAAGATAGTGATACAATGTGAATTAAAACATGAACCAGATGAGGAACCATAGATAGTTCAATTATCCATGAGAATAAAGAAGAGGGTTGGGTATTAGGTGAATTGTTTCCCAATTGAATTGAATGGGATGCCAATGGTGGAAAATATCAATGTACTACCATTGGGTGGATACAACATGTTGTCAGTCATGGACTGGTTGTATGCACACAAGACCAAATTTGTCTATTTTGAAAATGTAATGGAGTGGTTAGATGAGCATGGAGGATATTGGATGGGGAGAAGAAGCCTAATTTAGTCACAACCATGCAAACCAAGATAATTAGAAATACATTTTTCCATTTGTTTACTATACACGTCTCCAACAATGAAAAATCCACTAGCAACACTAAAGAAGAGGAAAATGAATTTCTAAAGCAATATATGGTGTTGCAACAATATGCAGATGTGTTTCCAACAAAATTTATGCGATTACCTCCTCATAGAGGTAGATTTTTCAATTGAGTTTATGCCTAGAGAAGCACTAACATCCAAGCCACCATATAGGATCAATAATCCTGAACTAATTGAGCTAAAATTAAAATTTAAATAAATGTTGGATAAGGGATACATAGGGCCAAGTATGTCTCCATTGAGAGAACTAGTACTATTTGTGAAGAAAAATATTGGTACAATAAGATTATGCATAGATTACAGACAACTAAATAATGTGACCATCAAATATATGTATCCATTGCCATGGATTTATGATCTATTTGACCAGCTAAGAGAAGCGAAAATATTATCCAATATTGATTTGAGGGCAGGCTATCATCAAGTGCACATCAAGAAAGAAGACATCCATAAGGCTGTATTATAGACTAGATATGAGAATTACAAGTTTGTGTTGGTGTCCTTTGGGATTACTAATGCCCCTTCCAGTTCATGTGTTTAAAGAATAATGTGATGCATCATTACTTTCACAAGTTTGTTATTGTCTTTGTTGATGACATATTTTTGTACTTGAGGACTGAAGGAGAACATGAAAAGCACCGGGTTGCAGTGCTACATAGTTGAGGGAAGACAATATTTATGCTAAGCTCAACAAGTGTTATTTCTTCTCATCACAAATGCACTATTTGTGACACATTGTCTCCAATGAAGGGATATCATTTGACCTAGAGAAGATAAGGTCCAAAATGGAGTGGCCAACATCAAATAATGTGAAAGAGATTAGATCGTTCATGGGGTTGGAAGGATACTATACGAGGTTCATCAGAACTTATCCAAGATAGGCCACCCTATGAATTCCTTGTAGAGGAAAGGAAATAAATTCGAGTGGGAAGTTGCATGTGCAACAAGTTTTGAGCAGTTGAAAGAGTTTCTCACTAATGCACAAGTATTGAGAATTGCAGATCTAGATAAGGATTTCTTGGTCCCTAAATATTCCTGCAAGGAGGGGCTTGATGGAGTCTTGATGCAAGAGGGACAAGTAGTTTTCTATGAGTCACATAAGTTAAATGAGCATGCTACCATTACTAATGCACTATAGATGTGGATGCATTACCTCCTTAGTAGAAAATTCACACTCATGAAAAACCATGGAGGAGTTAAGTATTTTTTTGAGAAACCAAATTTTAATGCAAGAAAAGATAGGTGGTTTTCTACACTTAGTGAGTTTGAATTTGAGATCAAGTACATTAAGAGCAAGGAAAAAAAGGTTACTGATGCACTAAAGGATTCAAATGAATCATGTGGAGACCATAAGTTCTTATGAGATGGACCTAAGATAGTGGGTAAAATTTTCAAGACAACAAGATGAAAAGTATCAAAAAATAAAATAAAATCTACAAAAAGAGGGTGAGGATGGAAAAGACGAAGAATATCAACTTCTAGATGATGGGCTAGTTAGATTCAAGAGTATAATCTATGTGCCAAGCAATGATAATTTTAAGAGAATCATAATCAAATAATTTCATGCTAAGAAAAATTACGACCACCTGGGATACCAAAAACCCTCATGACCATCAAGAAGTTTTACTATTGGCCTAATTTAAAAATATAACTAGATATTTTTGTTGCTATGTGTATAGAGTTTCAAAAAGTGAAAAAAAAATTTAAACATCCAATAGGTTTATTGCAACCCATTCCCATTCCATAATGGAAGTGGGAGATTATATCAATGGATTTCATTACTATGTTTCCAGGAACCTCTAGGAAAAATGATACGATCATGGAGATTATTGACGTGTTGAGAAAAGTGGATCACTTTATAACAGTAAAGTCCACTAATTCAACTACTGAGGTGGCACAAATACTCATAAGAGAAATTTTGAGGTTGCATGGAGTTCCAAAGAAGATTATCTCAGATAGAGATGCTAAGTTAACTTCAAATTTCTTGAAGGAATTGTTTGTTGGCTTGGGGGACGAAATTATCCCTTAGTACAAATTATCATCCAAAAACGGATGGGAAAACAAATAGGACAAATAGAATCCTCAAATACATGTTGAGCATGTATGTGATGCACCAAACCAAGAAGTGGGATGAGTATATTCCACTTGTATAGTTTGCATTCAACAATGGGTACTAGGAATCACCGAACATCATCTTATTTGAGGCACTTTATGGAAGTATTTGTAATACTACTATCAACTAGAGTGATCCAGTTCGACATAGGGTGCATAAGGAGATCCATGTTGGGGAAATTTTTTACTTGAGGGTTAGGCCAAAAAAAATATCCTTGAAAATTGGGTCATGTTCGAAGGTGGCACCATGGTTCTATGGGACTTTTGAGATACTTGAAAGGATTGGGACAATGGCCTATAGACTATGCTTACCTCCATCGATAAAGGTCCATGATTTTTTCCATGTTTCATTTCTTTAAATATATGTATAGGAAACTAATCATGTTATTGATTGGACTAATAATGTTATAGGTGGCGATGGGCTTCAAAATTAGAAATAAATTAAGGTCCATATGACCATCCTTCAACAAATTAAACCTATATTTTTGCATTAGATGACATATTTTTAACTTTAATATGTAAATTAGGAAGGTTAAGAGATAATTGCATATTTGTGCCTAATAATAATTTTTCTTTGAAGAAGATTATGAGAATATTGGGCATATTATGAAGATTTTGAGGAGATAATATAGGGAATTTATTCCTACTATAGGAGTATCAAGATTAGATAATAAAGGAACAAAATATCATGAAATTATTGAGAAATACTGGAGCTCCAGTGATTGAGAAAATCTAGGAATGTGTTCCGTGTCATTTAATGTAAATTCATAGTGTTGGGAACCAGATCCATTATTTGAGGGATATTGGAGGAGAAATATTCCTCCTTTCAAGGAGAATGATTCCCCATCATTTTTTATAAGTAAAAATTCAAATTTTCCTCTAGGGATATGCATTTCTTAGTCTTATTGCAGAGAAAACTTATTTTTTTGCAGCTCCACTTTCATTTCTAGCAGGGATGTACTTGGATTGACTCAAATAATGAATTTTGGTGCCATTTTTAGCTTATAAAGCTTGGTTTATTCCATAGGACCTCAAGTATCCTTGGTATTGGCCATCCAAGGAGCCTAAAAAACCTCTTGCATAATTTCTTTATGTCCTTTGAATATCATTTTTACTTGCACCTCCTATTTATGCATTTATTGTTCGTGCTTCTTTTGCTGTAGGTTATATTGGTTAAATGGTTGAAGTGAGCTGTTTTCAAGTTAATTATAGAGTTAAAAGCATGATTCATCCTTATAATTTTTTTTTAAATTCATATTCATCATTGAGCTACTTGGATTGGGTTATTAGTTTAGGAATCTAGGATTTCTGGAAGTCCTTTTTAGCAAAATAATAGTAATTTTATGTTATTTTTTAGAATGTGTTAATAAGTTTGATTTCAGTTTATTATAATTATATTAGGTCATAAAAAAATTCAAGTTACTAAAAAAAATTACCCCATTGCATTTTTACTTGATTAGGTTAGGCATTTGAGAGGTTAACTAGCTCACTAGTTCTTGAATTTCCAGTTTTTAGACTAGTAATTTTTTATTGTTCTTTTAGCACGTGTTAACAGGGGTATTTTGGAGTGATTATACTTGGAATGGAGTCCTAAGACATCATATTTAATAACTAAATATTTCCCACCCCATTTTCATTTTATTTACTTGGTCATTCGGTGATTTTCATCCTCCTATAGCAAAACATGACTTCCTGTAGCACTCCTATAACACGTGTAAACTTGACTAGAGTTGCTTCCAAAGCTTGGTTTTTGTCTCTTAGGCTTGAATCATGAACCGTATGATCTTAATACTTGATTTAGGAAGAATAAACACCACTTATGACATGCATTTTTACAAAGTATATTAAGCCTATTTATTTGAATTCATGCTCTTAGGATTTCAATGACAAATTGTTGATCAATTTATTTTCAAAGTAACATTTCCATTTATGCAATTAGTTTAAGATTTGATTTCATGAAATTAAACCCATTACATAAGATCAAATAAAGAAGGACACATTGTATGCTACACATATAGTTACGAAACTTCTTAAGTTTGTATGAATCTCGGGTTGAGAATTAAAGTTGGTAGCCCTGGGATTTGCAGCATTCTTGTTGCAATAATGAGGCTCATCACTTTTTGGCGTCGTTGCTGTGGAGGTGTCAAATTATGCATTGTTTTCATCCATAGTTGATTCATTTATTTTACTTTATGTCAAAAAAAAATAATTGCATTAGGTATATTTCATTTCTAAAATAGAAAATTTCATTGCATTAGCATTCTTATTCATTGTTTTTTTAATACTTTCCCAACACCAACCCCCCCATTTGATCTTGCGGTGTAGTCAGAACCACATCACCATCCACTTTTTCAGGTATAAGAAGAATAGGTGGCATATAAGATAGAATAAATTAATGGAGATGATAACAATTAAGAAGATGCTCTTGGATTTCCCATTGAAGATACTGATGTCAGTGTTCATATGAAGAAAATCCCTCCAAATTTGCTTCCCAAATTCCATGGTATGAGGTCAGAGGATCCATAAAAATTTCTATTTGAATTTGAAATCCTTTGTAGATCCTATGCTTACTTACTAGACACCCAAAAATTGATATTGTTTCCAGCAAAATTGAAGGATCGAGCTCTTAGATGGTTCATGAGTTTAGGGACTAATTCAATAAGATCATGGAATGCTATGAAAAATATATCTATGGAAAATTATAAATATCATGAACTTAAAGAATAAATATTTAGAACGACTTGAACAAAAGATGAGAGCCTTGAGGATCTAATAGAGAGATTTGTGTATAATGTTAAGAGGGAGAATTTTCATCATTTAGGATTTGACATACTAAAAACCCTCTTAGAACAATTAGGTATGAGTGGATTGATCTACTTGAACTCATGAGTAGAGGAGATATATACAAATTATCATTTGAAGAAATTTTTGAAACATGAAAGCGCATATAAAGAGGAAGGACAAGAGTAAGTAATTCAACATCGAGATCGGTAAGTCAAGCTAAGCTTGAAAATTTTCTTGAAACAATTAAAACAAAAATTCTTAGCAATCTAAGTGAACAAGTAGAAATGCTAAGAATGTGAAATGAGAAAAAATAAGATATTGATATTTGTGTTATCCATGCATAATAACATGCTATTAAATATTTCCCATCATTAGTGAGATTGAAGGACGTATACCAAAAGGACAATGGAGCAACCCAATCACCAAAGAAGCTATGTTATGTAGCTCCAAGAAGACCATGGTAGCCTAGTCAACCTAGTAGGATGAAATAACCTAATTCAAAATTTCAAGGTTATGCACATCCATCTCAAAGTAATTTTAACACACCCTTTTCTTGGAAACCTTGGCCATCTCAAACCCAAAATCAATCTTGGAAACAAGGTTGGAAAGAACCTTATGGGAGAGATCCATATTATCCTCAATATTTTCACCAATATCCTCCATACCCAACTCCATGCTATCCATACCATCCACCTCCACCACAACCAAAACCCCAAACACATCCATCTCAAAGATCCATTCCCACTCACTACCTATACCACCATTTCCAAACCCACACAAGGAAGTAGCTCAACCAACTTACAATGCCAAGGTAAAACACTTCATAACAACGCCTCTTGATTTAAATGGTATTCATATTATCTCAGGAAGTGTATTGCAAAAAATATATTCTCTTGATGTCATTGAAGGACAATTTTCAGAAAAATAAGATTCAAATAAGAAGACCAAAGAATAATGGGATGCACTTGATGAAGAGTAGACATCAAATTGAAATATTGAGAAAGTTATCTCATGTTTCATAATATCCTCTATGTGTTCAAGGCAACGATCAAGAAAAAGAGGAATATTTGAATGTAATGTAGAAGAGGACACAAAAATAGATCCAAATGTGCAAGCGGACCAGGGGTATCACAAGTATATTGAAATATGGTTCCAGACAATCATTAAGTTCCAAAAACACATTCTTCTTTAGCAGTACTTGATATCATCTCAGTAAAAAAATTTGGTCTGTCATATTTAGGTACGTTTCAAGGGATATCTTTCAAGCTTACACATGATTTAATCTGTCATCTTGATGTGCACATGGCTCCATTGAAGTTATTCCTATACTTGAAAGAGATTTTGTTTTTTTCAAGTAGAGTAGGATAGAAAAAAAAAGAAAAAAGAGAAAAAAGAAAAGAATAAAATATCAGGTGAAAAATTCTTTTGGGGTGCCTGATATTGGCACACTGATTGAAAACCTCCATGAGGTGATCAATGGGTTGGAAAAAAAAGAGAAAATAAGAGAAAAAGAAAATATCCTATGTGAAAACCTCCTTTGAGGCACTTAGGAGGACCTACTAGTTGAAAACGTCATTGAGGAAGCTAGTAGCCCTAAGAAAGGAGTAAAAAAATGAAAAAAATGTAAAGAAAAACAAATATTTTATGTATGTATCTCTCTCTAATGAATGCATGTGCTCTCCAACCTTTGCAAGCAACAAAAAAAATTTAGCCCCAAAAGAAAAAGTTGGTAAAAAATCTAGTCAAAGGAGGTCAAACTTGGACTTTCTCCTCCTTTGTTCAAATGCTCCAAAAGAACCAAGGCCATGTAAATCCATCACCATTTCCATTTCAACATCCAAAAATTATTTACAATAATTTCCCATTCATTTTCCTCACTGATCTAAAATGTTATATGAGGGTTTTGATTTGCTACAAGAGGCCAACATACATAGAGCATACAATTATTTTTATTATTTGTTGAAAACCATGCATCCATTGGCTGATATTTTTCATGGGGAGATGGATATAGATGATGGTAACATGCTAAAGAAATTTCAGCAAATTCCAGTGCACACTTTTTGAGAAATCAACCTCCATCGCCTACAACCATTTTTAATTTTTATCGATATTCATGCATCCAATGGCCGAGAGTTTTTATGGGGAGGTTCATAAGGATGAGGGAAACGTGTTTAAAACATTTTAGGTAAATCTAGTCTACCATTTGAGAGTTATGAATAAAACAAGTCTGCTACAAGAGACTGTACTGAAATGCTACAAGAACAATCAAAATTGCTACAAAAGATCACCTAGAAAGCTCTCCTCCATTATTCCATCCATAACATCTCATATACATACCCCTCACTCATATAACCATTTTTCTCCACCTTCCCATGAGCTCAAAACCAAAATTTAACTCTCTCTCTGTGGTGCTATAGGAAGGACCTGTGTTGCTACAAGAATTCCTCTACTGCTACACTAAGGTTCTGAAAAGCTACAAGAGGGAGGATTGAGGGAAAGGGCAGTAACCAAGGGTCATGTGGTCTAAAAACATCATGAAGAAGGTATTCCAACCATTACTCATCATCCTCTCATCACTCCTCCATCTCACTCAAAGATATTTTCCACTCAAACCCTTCACTCTGTCCCATCTGTAATTTTTATTTTTATTTTATTTATTTATTTATTTTCTGCAAAAACACAGATTTCCTTCACATCATTATCCCAAGCCCACACTACTCCTTAATAAGCATATCACTATCCTAAGTCATTACCATACTCTCCCTCATCATCCCATGCAGATTGGAGGTCAAACAAATACAAATAATGGTCACTACATGAAGGAAACATCTTGCTGTAGCGAACTTGTGTAATCACCAGAGAGCACTATATGGTTTTACTGATCATCCAGGAAGACAAGAAAACTTGTGAGGTGACTATGAAAATGCTATGACACTCCTAGAAGACATTTCACTAACAACAACAACCTAGACATAAGAGAGGAACCTACACACACACACACACACACACACACAAGTTATCAGACAAGGTATAATCAAATTATGAAGACATGCACTAAGAACATAAAAAGAGTCAACTCCCTCTGATACCATGATGTATATGTCCCAACTCCAACATTCAAGCATCTCCAAAAATTCAACATCACATGTCGGTACAAGTATGCAATATTTTTTACCTCTTCTCTTGAGCATGTTTGGTTATAAATTGTTGTCAATGCATGAGAGATGAGGTTTTATAAGCTAAGGATGGGTCAGCAATCTCGACCACCCTCAACCAGTTAAGTGCAACCAACTACCTCACTCATTCAACGTGGAAAATCCAAATTAAGGAAAGTGATAATTACAAATAAATTGGACCAAATCACCAAGCACGCCGAGCCCACTACCACACAAAGAAATAAAAGAACAAGGGTCAACTTTAGATGTATCGATGTTCATTGCAAAAATAGTTAGAGAGGATCATTAAGGCATCAAAAGTCAAGCTAGATTCTACCAGGGGTTATCTAGGTTTCTACAGAAGAGATATAGAGTTGATTTGCAGGTGCTACAAATCAAGCATGGCTGCTATAGGAGAAACATAGTTGCTATAGGAAGGGGAAAAATTGCTACAAGAGAAAACAAAGTGCTACATGAAAGTCTAGTGAGCTGAAAAAGACCCCGATTTTGATAAATTTCACCCCAAAATCCTAGGATTCTAAGGACATCATCCAAAGGAAGGTTAAATACATATTTCTCCTTTCCATATGTGAACAAAAAGGTTGCAAAATTTTCAATTTTTTTCAGTAATACAACTTATGGGAAACTTATAAAATTTTATGAATAAAAAATGAAATGTGTATGTCTTCTTTGAATATAACCTCCTAAGAAAAGGAATTGCAATTATTTTTTAGAAACCGTAGAATTTCCTTGTCCACAAATGTTACACCATTTTTTGGTCATCTAACTTATTACTATTAGATGGACCAAAGTACACCATGTAAGACCAATTTTACCCTAGTAAAATTGCTTTCACTATGAAAAATAACTTAGTAATCCATAATTTATTAAGTTGTTTATGGTCTAAACAGGAAACCCCATGAGGAGTAATTGAATAAATTCTTATTTGTTTGATATTCCTCAAGGGATAATTAATTAAGCCACGTTTTAATTAGTATTCCTCGTCATATTTAACCCAAAATAGGAAAATTAATTAGATAAATCATTATTTATATTATTATTTTTTAGGAATAATTATTTAAAACATTATTTAAATAATATTCCTTGTTAAATTTGACTAAATCATTTATAAATAATTGAATAAATCATTATTTATTTAATTATTACTCAACCATATTCTTAAAATAATAAATAAATCATTTATTTATTTATTATTTACAAATAAAGTGATTTGACCAAATTCAAATTCTTTTTCCCTCCAACAAAATAATAAAATATTCCATAAAAGTTGGATCTAGATTTGGTCAATAATATTTTAATTATGCACCGATATCTAGACTAACTCAATATTTTGTTATAAAGAGAACAAATTTTCCATTCATTCACTACCTTTTGTCGCCTAAAGATCAAGCTGGATCTATACTTTTGGTCTAACTTTGATCCTCCATCATTGTCATATTTTTCTACTTTTTGCTTGTGAACTCCCTTTGAGTTCCATTTCTTGTCTGGGTTTTCTACACCATCAAGAGAGAGAGATCTTAGATCTGAAGCACTGAGGACATCCAAGAACCCATCCCATTGAGAGGGACTGGTAACATCTTTCTATGTTCCCTTCCCAGGTGTCATAATACAAAGAATTCTTTAAAAATTATTGTCATGTCCATTGGATGCATGGAGAAACTCTTGCTTATTATTTTTTATTTAATGTCTTTAACTGCATATATCTTGATTTTTGTAGCATTTATTCTAATCACTAACTACAGATCTAAAGAAATTGACAACCATCTTTGATGTTAGGGCTGTTTGTTATGCATAGCTAAAGTGATTTTTTTCATACTCTTGCGATTAGAATTCACACTTTAGGGTTGTCTGACCTCCCTCTCCACCCTTATTGGACCTATACTTGATTATTTTTACTCGTCCAAGTAGGAACCAAGCCCCCTAGGGATTCAGTATGCTTCCACTTTTTTATGAGGAGTTTAGCTAAAGCATGTCTTCTAAGATTTCAGTGCGTTTAGCCATTTTTCAGATCTAAAGTTGTACTTTCAGATCCATTTCAGATTGGATCTGAACTTGTACTTTCAGATCCATTTCAGATCGGTTATTCATCCATCCAAAACAACTCTTTTTAGTTTTGCTTGGTCCTCCTTTAGCCCCCCCCCTTGTTTCTCTTAAGGTTGTAGCCTTTCACCACCTTTTTTGCAACATTTTTCCCTCTGGTTTTTTGTTGTTTTCTGCACCTATTTCCAGCATATCTGGCCTTTAGATCGTTGTCCCTCCTGAATTTAGATCCATTGGCCATTTTGTGTGTTTTGAATAGATTTCACCCACCCATAGACTAGTTGTTGGGAAGCCCTCCTCCTTGGGTTTAAATTGATGCATCTTTAGCTGTTTATTTGATGTCGTATTCAGTTTCCTTTACTGTCATTTTCAGATTTTTTTACAGTTATACAACATATTTTTTATTTTTTCTCTACACACGTCTTGGCTTAATTAAAACTAACACACTTATCACATACATGCACACCCTAAGTGAAGAGCACTTGGTTTTCACTACCAGGCCAAGACTAAAGCATTGTAATCAATTGATTGTGCACCTCCTTGCCCTTGTTGGTCTCTCTTCCTTTTGTGATCCATGTCTGTTTTCTATCATTATGCCCCCAAGGCGTTTATAGCGAAGACTCCTATGCCTTCATCCTCAGTTTCCATTAGGAAGACTTACTCCTCCGCGTAGGGTTCGAGTTCATCCTCCACCAAGTCCCCATTCTGACTCTGCTTCTGGTTCATTGGGTTCCCCTTCTGGCTCTATCCCTGGCTCTCCTCCTGTCACCTTGACCATGTCTGGTTCAAGACCTACTGCTAGTGGTAGCCCTGTCCCTAATTTTGGGAATGCTACTAGTGGTGTCGCAACAGGAACTATCCCAGCTTCTCACTTGCTCCCTTATATGGTAGGCCTAAGCGTTCCCAATTTTAGCCAGTTGATTAATGACCCCATACACCATGATCCTAGTTGGCCTGCTATGCCAACCAAGCTCCCTTTAGAAATCCCCAAGTTTGAAGGACTTTCTAGAGAGAATCCTACCAACCATGTTCGTTCTTTCCACATGTGGTGTTCATCTAACTCCATCATCGATGACTCTGTCCATCTTCAGTTATTCCAACGTATGCTTACTAGAGAGGATTCCAAGTGGTATGTCGATCAAGCCTCCTCCTCTCATACTGCTTTTCCGACTCTTTCGAGGGATTTTATGTCTTACTTACAACTTCCCCTTCGCTATGACATGAGTACCAAACTATTGACCTCTTTCCATCAATCATCTACAACCCACCTATCTAACCATGTCCAAGAATGGCGGAGAAGAAAGAGCCTATGTTGATCCCCTACCTTTGGAGACCGTGTCTACATGGATTGGTTTCTTAGATCCATTTTTTTTACTATTGGAAAATATGTCGCATCTCACTTCCCTCAGACTGAGGAAGAGACACTCCATATTGCATTGAAATATGACCTGATCTATGCATAGTATGGTTATTGTTATACCGTCTTACTTGATCTCCTTAGACCTGGTGGTGCCAATGCACCGGGGGAATCCCATGCCGCCGATGGTATCGTTGGATCCCTTTAAAATCCATACACTCATCCTCCCATGGGTTATGGTTTCCCTCAGGGAGGGGCTAGCTCCTCCAGCACTTTCCCCCCTCCCGATAGCATGTATCTAGGATATGACATGCCTCCTCATTTTTCCCAACCTGTTTAGCCCAATGTTGCCCAACCTCCTTACTATTCATATCTGCAACCCGATGCTCTAGATCCTCCAACATTAGCACCTCAACCTCCCTTTCCTTCTCAAGCTCCACAATAACAGCCACCACCCCCTCGGGGTCAGGTGTATGCACAGAAGGGTGCGACTAATCCTCATACTTCCAAAAATAAGAGGAAAGGCAGCAAAAACCAATCTTCCCTAGGTAATCCAAGAAAAAATCCCTAAGGGAATGCACCTAACACTGCAACCTAGAAACAGGGAACTCAGCCCAAGCAGGACAGACCCATTCACATGAATAAACCTTATTCTTGTTTCAGTGTCTATGGTCACTATACCCATGATTGTACCCTTTTACATCATATGCATCAGACGTGGGAAGCTTAAGAAGCATCTCGAGGATAGAAAGCCACCCCTTTGGTTCCTCCTAATGCTGCACCCATCCAACTGACTGTGCTTACGAATCCTTTCCCCTAGTAAGGATATGTGACTACCCAATCCCCAGAAAGTCAGGTGACCACTCAACCTCCTCCATATGGTACCTATGATAACCATATCCTCATGATGAACTCTCACCAACCCAATATTGTTGACCTCAATCTTCAAACTCAGTCCCACCAGTACAACAAGCCCCCCGCTATGTCTGCCACCGAGCCCCCTTCTTTAGGTCCCACCGAGCCTCTTTTGAAAACCAATGGTACTTTACTGATCCCTCAGCCTAAGGCATAGGTTCATACCAAGATCCCTAAGAGACCATTATGCCGAAACACTGCTTCTAGTAAAGTTGCCCACTCCTATAGTATAGTATATGACTTGGCGCAATCCCCTGCCGCCATTTCAACGTTGGAAGTCCTCTATTCGTGTACCTCACAATGAAAAGCTCTACTAACTACCATGGGCACTATGGATCCTTTAGATGATTGTTTTATTGTCTTCAATGTTGACCAGTCAGAAGATCCTCCCCTTCCTGCTTCCATCGCCTTCCAAATCCATGTAAAGTTCTGGAATGCCAACGTCTCCCATTGTATCATTGACGAGGGGGAATCCACCTATGTGATGTCTGCTTCAGTTTGGAAGTAACTCAGATCTCATGAGTTAGCCCCTTCTACTATCACCCTCCGAGCATGAGATGGCCACTCTTCTCAGCCCCTTGGCATGTTTCGTAATTTTCCTATTACTCTTGCAGGCAAGACTGTTTGTGTTGACATTGAAGTCATTGATGCCCCCTTAGACTATAAAATTATATTGGGTAGTAGCTACACTTATGCGATGTCTGTTGTCCCATCTGCAGTTCACCGTAAGATGTTCTTTCCTCATAATTGAAATATCATCACCATCGATCAACTAACATATTACAAACCGAATTCTCAGACCTCCCTTGAGTCTGTCATCTCTTTGATGGAAAATAAACAAGCAGTCGAACCTCTGACCAGTGTCTCACCTGAAGTTTGTAAATATTCCTCTTTTCTTGGTTCATTTCCTAGTCTCCCCCATCCTATCTCTAAACCTAGCTCGTTGAATGTTTGCATGATGCAATCATCTCAGTCTAACCTCAAACGAACCAGTTCAACTAGTTAGGAGCCTTGCCCTCCGAAACCTACTCCTTACACCTCGACTCAGCCTTCAGGAACTTCTCCTCAAGGCCCCTCATCTGCAATTGGTGTCCATGATCCTATCTACCCTCCTAGAACAATTCCCCCTATCCTTAACCATCTCGAAGATATCTCGCATGGCCATTACCCCTTCAGTCAAATGTTGTTTCTTGCTCCCCCTTTTGGAATATTTTTGATACCTGTTATGGCTACCTTGTATCTTCGTAACATGACCTTGGGATTCCTAGTCTGGTACATTGATCCCACACCCACTATCTCACCTAGTTAATCCAAGCCTTATATAGCTTTGACCTCGGTCCAACTGGTCACCATGACCCCTCCCTTTACTTTTGTGCCTCAGCCACCTCAATAGGAACTTACTCCTGTTGCAAAAGTTTTAGGTGAGGGGGGAAAAGCATACAAGAAGGCACCTACGGACAAGGTTTCCCAAACAACCCTTTCTCCTCCTCAGCCTCCAAAGCATACCCCCTCGTGTGCTTTGTGTGATGTTGTTGGTCATGCCACCTATAACTTTCTTGAATTGCCTCTATTAAGCCCATGGTAAATGTCGCATTTCTTGAGTCTAAGGTCCCTGAAGCCCTTGTTACTTTACTGACCACAGCCAAGAACCCCAAGACTACTCACACCAACCACCCCTATGCTTTGTGTGATCTCCATGGCCATTACACCCACTTTTGTCCCTGCCTTAAGCATTACTGCGCCTCTCTGGAAGTAGTTCGGGAATACGAAACTGAACAAAATGATTCTTCCTCTCCCGTTCTTGTGCAATATGCTTCGATAAAAATTGAGGATATACCTGCTCCCATTGACATTCCGCCTCTCGATGTTGAGATGATGAAGCCTTCGATCACCATCCTCTACTTGTCATCATCTATGAGATCCACGGTGGAAGACCCCTCTGGGACTTCCCCTTCTATTTCGCTTGACCTCCCTTCAGCGATCACCCTAGGATCAACATTAGTGGATCCCTTATCTTCTTGTTCTTCTGTCACCCCCCGTGATAATGCATATGTGAACCTTTCTTCCAATGATGGTGGGTCAGGTAGCTTTGTTACGTCATGTGGTTTCCCTTTCACCATCCATCCCATATTCTACTGTGATGACGACATCATGGAAGTATTTTCCACCCCTGGCTTCATATTTCTTGCCCATAAGAGGAATGGACCCATCCGTGTCTATGATGAATTTCGTGACCTAAGCACAAGCTTCCCCCAAGGAAACTCCCCCATACCATTCACCTTTCGGTGTGCGAGTGGTATAAATCTTACCCAAAGCACTCCCTCTAGTAGTGTTTGTTTAATTTCTACCTTGCATTCGGGTTGCTAGCATTGTTCATCATCCTCTCATTTTTTTTCTTGTGGAACGTTTCAAATGGACCCCCATCCACACCATATATCAGTTATTCCAATGGTGCAAGTTGCTACTTCTGGAATCTAGCCTCAATAGCCTGGGCCATTTTTACCCCCTTGCTTTCGCTTGTTCTCCCTAACGACGTATGCATTGGTACTGCCACTAATAACCAAGCTGAATATGATGCAGTGATAGGTTTATTAGATGATTCCCTTTCCCGCCGCATCCTTCACCTTCATGTTCATTTAGATTCCTTGCTTCTTGTTATGAAATTGAATGGTGTTTATCGTGTGCATAATCCTCTCCTTTTTAGAAGATATTTACGAGTGAAGCTTTTCATGTGTGAATTTGAAATCGTTACATTCAATCATTTAACTAGAGCACAAAATCACTATGCAGATAGCATTGAAAACAATATTATATATTGGTATTTATCACATGAATTTCACACAAGAAAATAACAATAAACCATAAAACGATGCATATCCATTATATGTGTCGTAAATTTTTTTTTAGAGTCCATCAACTTTGATATATTTGACATGCCCATAGCATGTTAAAAAAATAAAAAATGGGGGCACCTCATGCCCCTACATCTAATCACTATCTGGAGGATCCCAGGCCAATGGACTGGCTCTGGCAGCTTGTAGATCACATATCCCTTGTTCGGCCATCACCATGTGCCGCATGACACTGTTGATTAGCAGTTGTCATTGATGTCAACCTAAGCAGCACCAGGGGCTACCCCAATATTGCATGGGAATTTTGACCTACAAAATTACTATACTCTAGGTCAAAAATTATTTTTATGGTTTCTACTTTTCGAGATGTTTCCATTGATATATGGCACACCATGAATTCTTCACAGTTTGAGAGATATTCATGTTTGAAGTTTGTAACCCTAGTTAGTGGGCTAAAACCCCATGGGGTTGTGGCATGGGTCATTGAAAAGTCAATAATTAATAATTTTTAAGCTCCTAAAATCCCTCCCACATTCACTTGTTGAAGCTCCTCTCAACCTAATATTTTATATAAATTGTGATCCTCATATCCTCCTTATGCAGGGATTTTGTTATCTGAAACAGGTCATCATGGAATTTTCACTCTAATTTTTTTTCTACGAAGGTTCAAAATCTGAAAATTTTAGGAGGCAAAGCCGAAATCCTAAGGAAGCTCCTCTAAAAATTTCAGATTAAGGTGTGCAATATTTTCAAAGATATGATCTGCGGAAGTCAGTATTTTTGTAGGCTCCTGAAATTCATCTCAAAGAAGTGACCTTGGGAAAATCGTCATAAATCTCTGTCTGAGTATTGGATTGGAATTCTATAAAAAGTGGCATATAGTGCACTGACTGTAGTTTTTTATGAATCAATTTTAGAGTTGAATAAAGAAACAGTGACACGTGGAATGTCATAAAACTTCGCTCTACTAAAAAAATCCATAATTAGGGCATCGTTAGATATTGGGCATAACTCTCCCTTGAAGAATCCAAATTAGATCAGACATGTGGCATTGGAAAGAAGACTTAGAGGAATAATACAGGGCCAAAAATCTCATGTTGGGGATCTGAAATTACAGAGATACACCAGATTCAATATCGAGCTCCTGGAAGGAAAGAAAAAGCTAGATCATGTGTTGTCAAGGGCTGCAAAGGACTAGAATTTCTAGGGCAACAAAGAAAAGCAAGGTGCAACAGAGGGTATCATGACAATAGTAGCAATCAAGGTGCAGAAAATCAGCAAGAATTTCATCACATGAAGTCTTCAAGTGGGCAGCACTGCATACAGTCACTGTAAAGGTATCATTGTACTAAGTCATTGTCAATACATTATTGTAAAAATTATACTAGTGTCTATCTACCAAGAGTTGAAGAGGCAGCGTCGAGAGGTCTAGGATCATCAGTAGGTGGTTGTGTCATAGTTGGGGTTATGGTCTAGTGTGTCTTCTTCTTCTACATCATTATATATCATTGTAAAGTGGACCATTTTCCCTGGTACGGGAGTCCATTCTTCTTTTACTCTTCTATAGGGTGGTAGGGTGGTGCTAGGCTGGTGCATGAAGTCACCAATAGGTTCAAGCCTATGAAAAATTCAGGGTGCTAGGGTGGTGCTAGGGTGAGTTGTAGCTCATTGGGTGTTGGGGCATCCATTCAATTGACTACTGAAGGATCTCAGGCGTTGGAGCGTCCATCTAGTGGGAGTTGGAGAAGAATGCTTTTCTAGATTCTAGGAAGATGGAGCTTTATTTTCAATTTGAGTTGAATATTAAAGAATTATTATAAAATCATTAGGTGGTTTTTTTCCTAGAGTGGGTTTCCACCTTAAAAATTGTGTGCATTTGTGTTCCTTTTTTTTACTGCTATCATTGTACAAAAAATGATAATAATTGAAGATTAACTAATGCTCTAATTGAAAGGAATACTGATTCACCCCCCCTCTCAGTATTTCCAACAATTGATATCAGAGCTTGGTTCCTTCAATAGTAGTTTAACAGCTGGAAGGAGGTCATAGAGCATACCAAGAATGGTGTACCTATGTTCAATCAAAATAATTATGCACTTTGGAAAGGAAGAATGGAGGTATATCTCTTGGTGCAATTTTACGAAGTATGGGACACTGTTCAAAATGGATTTACATCAACTTTGGATGAACAAGGTAAGAAGAATTTGGTAAATGATGCAAAAGAAAAGAATATTATTATCATTGGACTTATTGAATCTGCTTATCATAAGGTGTTGGGTTGTAAAACCGCCAAAAATGTATGGGAAAAGCTTGAGAATATATATGCAGGTGACTCAAATGTCAAATAAGTAAAGCTTCAAATCTATAGAGAAAAATTTAAGCCACTCAGAATGAAAGAAGATTGCAACATTGCTGCATACTTCCAATACGTTGATGAAATAACCAATAATTTGGAAGGATTGGGAGAGCCAGTTGACAAGAAGATTATTATACGAAAGATTCTTAGAACGTTACTAGGGAGATTCAAACCAAAGGTATTGGTCTTAGAATACAGTGAAAATCTGGACAAACTCAGTAAAGAGGAATTACATGGAGTTCTCATAGCATATGAAATGAGACTTGATGAAGAAGAGGGTACTTCGCATCTAGAAACTGTGTTCGTTGCATCTAAGAAAACAAATAAGGACAAACAAACTTCAAATTAAAACACATGCACATGCAAGTGTGAAGAAAAGAGAGATGATGAAGAAGGTATTTTAGATGAAGAATATGCTTACTTTACGAGAAAACTAAAAATTGGTAAGGGAAAATTCAAAGGTAAAATTCCATTGATATGTTTCGCCTGTGGTGAGGTTGGGCATTTCGCATCAAAATTTCCAAATAGAAGTGATGGCAACTCAAAAGGAAATAAAGGCTTTAATAAATTCAACAAGCAAGGATCCAAAAGGATCTTTCTCTCTAAAGAAGATAGCTCATCATCTGATGAAGACAATGACAACGAAGAAGAAGCTAATGAGAGAGTATTGTTTATGGCCAAGCACAAGAAACAAGAGGTATCAAAAAACAAAGAAGAAGGGTTGACCATATAAGAATTTTCTAAGGAAGAAATCAAGCTTATAAAAGAGCTCGAGGCTGAGAACATCCATTTCAATACTCTTGAAGAACAAGTTCAAGGTCTCAAAATTGAAGTTGAATAAAACAAATGCATTGAAGAGTCACTTCAAAAGAAGTTGGAAGAAAGCAACCAAGAAAGGGAAGAATTAGAAGACGAAGTAGTCTCGTTGTGTAAGGAAGTGAAGAAGGGAAAAACTATCCAAAACTATTCCAATAGCTCAAGGGCATTGGAAGAACTCATCAACAATCAACGATCTTACAATGACAAAACTGGCCTTGGTTACAAAGAATAAGAAACAAGATCTTCTACAACAAAATACAATGAACCTATGAGATCTAACATGCATCTAGACTTCATTGGACAAGATTTGCAAGAACAACCTTGGAAGACAATTCATCGACGAATATTTCCATCTAGGTACCAACATATTTTTTATGGTTATTGTTATTCATATGGAAAATTTGGTCATAAAGTTGTAGAATGTTGCACGTACCCTAGGAACCAATAAAATTCCAGGAGATCTGTCAAATATGAACCTCCTAGGGCTCAGCGAAACATCAATAGATTTGAACATTTAATAAATAATATTGAATGTTACAAATGTCGAAACTTTGGACACATAGCCAGAGACTGCAGACTTGAAAATCCTCCAGAATAATATTCGAAGCCACATAACAAACAAACATGGAGGAAGAAGAAGACTAATAATTGTGCTCTCATTCTCAAGGCTCAAAACAACAAATATTTTTGGTATGTTGATAGCAGTTTCTCAATGCATATGACTGGAGATAGAACGGAATTTGTATCTCTGAAAGAGAAGAAGGATGGAACTGTGTCCTTTGGAAATTATGGATCTTCAAATGTTATAGGATCAGGTACCATCTCTCTCGGAAGAAAATATGCTCTAGCTAAGAATGTTCAGTTGGTTAAAAACATAAATCACAATCTGCTCAGTGTTTGACAAATGTGTGATCAAGGACACACAATACTATTCAACTCCACAAAATGTGAAATCAGGAAAGGCAGGTATCGTGAAATTTTGGCTACAGCAAGTCGAGCTCCAAACGACATATATGTTCTGGATGAAGCAACTAAAGCACATGTAATAGTTAAATATGATGATATAATATTTGGTATCAATGATGATAGAATAAGTAAGAAGTTTGCTACAAAAATGCAAAGTGATTTCGAGATGTGTTTACTTGGTGATCTAACATACTTCTTAGGGCTTCAAATATCTCAGCAAGAGAAATGAATATCTAAATGTCAAGCGAAGTACCTCAAGGAAAATCTCAAGAAATTCAAAATGGAAGATTGCAAACCCATCCTTACTCCGATGGTAACAGGTTTCAAATTAAGCATAGACGACTCATCTAAGGACGTGGATCAAAGGTTTTAAATATCTATGATTGTTAGCATTCTATATGTAACAACCTCCTGGACAAATGTTATGCAAGTAGTTGGAAAAGTAGCAAGATTCCAAGCAGCACCAAAAGAATCACATATTATTGCCATCAAAATAATTCTTCGATATCTAAAGGGAACAACAAAATATGACTTGTGGTATCCCAAGGGTAACAATCTCATTATTCATGCCTTTACAGATGCAGATTGGGCAGGAAGCGTTGATGATCGTGAGAGTACTAGTGAAGCATTGGAATATCTTTGCCAAAATCTCGGGATTCTCCCAAGTTCTCATTAGATTTTCCTTATTCAGAATATAAAGTGGGAGTGGAAGTGTGTACAGGTCCACAGGATGGTTGTGTGTCACGGGGAGTGTAAGTGTGTATAGGTCCGCAGGATGGTTGTGTGTCAGGGGGAGTTACCCTTTGCCATTGATGTCAAATGGGGAGAGAATGTTGTAGAAAGAGGTGTCATGATTGCAGAGGGAGTACTTGTGTTGCCATCAATGCCAAAAGGGAAGATTGTTGATCAACGGTTTTCATTGATGTCAACCCAAGCAGCACCAGGGGCTACCCCAATATTGCATGGGAATTTTGACCTACCAAATTACTATATTCTGGGTCAAGATGCTTTTTATGGTTTCTACTTGTCGAGATGCTTCCATTGATATATGGAACGCCACGTAATTCTTCACAGTTTGAGAGATATTCATGTTTGAAGTTTGTAACCATAGTTAGTGGGATAAAACCCCATGGGGTTGTGGCATGGGTCATTGAAAAGTCAATAATAATAATTTTTAAGCTCCTAAAATCCCTCCCACGTTCACTTGTTGAAGCCCATGTTAAGTCCCTATATTAATAGTGTAGCCCCTTATTATGTTAGTGTAGCCCCCCTTATTGTTATTATTGTATACCATGCTTTATATTGTTCGTATTATGCATACATTGTTAGGTCAGCTAGGATTATATCATGGCCCCACTAGGATTACATTATGGCCCCATGGACTCCTATATATAGAAAGGAGGTTTTGTAATTTGAATCATCCAAGAATTTTTCATTCATGTAATGTATTGGAAGTTGCCCCCTCGAAGTGGCTTATTTCTAAGGCGTTGATATCTCTTTTCTTCTATTTTTGGAGCTGGTTACACAACATTTGGTATCGGAGCTTTGGATTCTAGGGTTTCACTGCTCCAAACAGGTCATCGTGGAATTTTCGCTATAAATTTTTTTCTACGAAGTTTCAGAAGCTGAAATTTTTAGGGTGCGAATCTGAAATCCTGAGGAATATTTTATAAAAATTTCAGAGCTTGGTTCTCAATATTTTTGGAGATATCATATGTGGAAGTTAGGTCTTTTTTCAGGATCCTGAACAGGGCATCGTGGAATTTTCGCTATAAATTTTTTTCTACGAAGGTTCAGAATCTGAAATTCATATGGTGCAAAGCTAAAATCCTGAGGAAATTCCTCAAAAAATTTTAGAGCTTGGTTCGAAATATTTTTGGAGATATGATCTGTGGAAGGTAGTGCTTTTTCAGGCTCCTGAATTGCATCTCAAAGAGGTGATCGTGGAAAAATTTCAATAACTCTCTCTCTGGGGATCAGATTGGAGTTCCGTAAAAAGTGGTCACAAGTACACAGAATTTAGTTTCTTCTCTATCAATTTTAGAGACAAAGGACGAAACAGTGACACGTGGCAAGTCGTACAAGTGCGCTCTACTGAACTAGTCCAGAATTAGGTCATTGTGGGAGATTGGACACAACTTTGCCTTGGAGAATCCAAATCAGGTCAGACATATGGAATTTGAAAGAAGCTTCAGAGGGCTACTACAGGGCTGAATTTCAGATATCTAAGATGTTCAATCACAGAGATAATCCAATTTCAATATCGAGCTCCTAAAAAGCAAGAAAAAGCTATACTATGATGCATGAAGAGGAAGAGTTGCAGTATGAGATATCAAAATTACGGTACCAAGTGCAACAAGTTTCGATCTTACGAAGAGAAATTGAAGATGAAATAGATGGTTTAAAAGCAGAAATGGAGGCTAAGTTGGATGGTTTGAAGGATCAAATAATAGCAAATATGGATGATAAATTAGTGGAAGATCACATCGAGCATCAACAACAAGTTCTCCAACTCTCAAAGAATAACCCAAATTTGTTGTAGAATCTAATGAAACAACAGGAAGATCAAAATCACATCGAAATAAGTTATGAAGCAGTCATAGAAACAAGAACTCGACAAGTACGATCAATTTCAGAGTATCTCAGCAAGTGGAAGAACTTTCCTGTAGAATATTTCACATGGGAGGATGAGAATTTTATACAGAAGCATCAAGAAATAATCAAGCGTTGAGGACAACATTTGTTTGAAGGAGAGGGGCATGTTAAGTCCCTATATTAATAGTGTAGCCCCTTATTATGTTAGTGTAGCCCCCCTTATTGTTATTATTGTACCCCTGTAACCCCCATATTGTTATTATTGTGCCCTTACATTATTATTGTTAGGTCGGCTAGGATTACATTGTGGCCCCACTAAGATTATAGTGTGGCCCCATGGACTCCTATATATAGAAGGAGGTTTTTTTCATTTGAATAATCCAAGAATTTTTCATTTGAATAATCCAAGAATTTTTCATTTATGTAATGTATTGGAGGTTGCCCCCTCGAAGTGGCTTATTTCTAAGGCGTTTATATCTCTTTTCTTCTATTTTTGGAGCTGGTTACCCTCTCAACCTAAGAATTTATATAAATTGTGATCCTCATATCCTCCTTATGCAAGTATTTTGCTATATGAAAGGGGTCATCATGGAATTTTCGCTCTAAATTTTTCTACGAAGGTTCAAAAGCTGAAATTTGTAAGAGGCGAAGCTGAAATCCTGAGGAAATCCTATAAAAATTTAAGATCAAGGTGCACAATATTTTCGGAGATATGATCTGTGGAAGTCAGTATTTTTGCAGGCTCCTAAAATTCATCTCAAAGAAGTGACCTTGGGAAAATATTCATAACTCTCTATTTTTGTATCAGATTGGAATTCTGTAAAAAGTGGCATATATTGCATGGAATTTTTTTTTCACTGTATCAATTTTAGAGTTGAATGAAGAAACAATGACACGTGGCATTCCGTAAAAGTTCACTCTACTGAAACAATCCATAATTAGGGGATTGTGAGAGATTGGGCATAAATCTCTCTTGAAGAACCCAAATTGGGTCAGACCTATGACATTGGAAATAAGACTTAGAAGACTACTAAAAGAAAAAAAATCACATATTGGGGATCTGAAATAACAGAGTTACACTAGATTCAATATCGAGCTCCTAGAAGGCAAGAAAAAGCTAGATCATGTGTTGTCAAGGGCTACAAAGGACCAGACTTTCTAGGGCAGAAAAGAAAAGCAAGGTGCAACAGAGGGTAGCATGAAAAGAGTAGAAATAAAGGTGCAGAAAACCAAAAAGAAGTTCATCACTTGAAGTCTTCAAATGGGCAACACTGCATACACTCATTGTAAAGGTATCATTGTACTAAGTCATTGTAAATACATTATTGTAAAAATTGTACTAGTGTCTATCTGTTAAGATTTGAAGAGGCAGTGTTGGGAGGTCTAGGATCATCATTACGTGGTTTTTTCATAGTTGGGGTTATGTTCTAGTGTGCCTTCTTCTTCTACATCATTCTATATCATTGTAAAGTGGACCATTTTCCCTAGTATGGGAGTCAATTCTTCTTTTATTCTTCTATAGGGTGGTAGGGTGGTGCTAGGCTAGTGCATGAAGTCACCAATAGGTTCAAGCCTGTGAAATATTCAGGGTGGTAGGGTGGTTCTAGGGTGAGTTGTAGCTCATTGGATGTTGGGGAATCCATTCAGCTGACTACTGAAGAATCTCAGGCATTGGAGCATCCATCCAGTGGGAGCTGGAGAAGAATGCTTTTCTAGATTCTTGGAAGTTGGAGCTTTATTTTCAATTGGAGTTGAATATTAAAGAATTATTAGAAAAGCATTAGGTGGTTTTTGTCCCGGAGTGGGTTTCCACCTTAAAAAATGTGTGCATTTTTTTTCCTTTTGTTTACTACTATCATTGTAAAAAAACTGATAATAATTGAAGATTAACTAATGCTCTAATTGAAAGGAATATTGCTTCACCCCCCTCTTAGTATTTCCAACAGACCCCTCGCCACTCCAAGGGTAGACCAATACATGGCTCTATGTACTAGTCATCAAGGTCTTTCCAGCCACACTCTGAAACATCAATTAGTAGCCTCTCACATATACGGTGCATGTAATCTAGGAGGGCCACTGCATCCTCATTCTGTGGTCTCCTCGATCCATTAGGTGTTGCATCCCTTGATACTGCAGGCCATCCCATATACCCAATCGGTTTCACCAGTGTTGTATCTGCATACCAAAAGTGAATGAATCAGTACCATATACAATATTTTGAAACTTTAAAATGAACATAAAATATAAGAAACTTGTCACATACCATCGATCCCCCATGCTTGACTTGGCGGCATTTGCAAGTCCGGGTTCCCATGATAAATCATCCCACTATAGGGATAGTCGTCTATGTACAGTGTCATTTGATCCTAATGAGCAAAAGCCTCGGTTCAGAACACCCATCCGACTGCCCCACCTCCCCCTCTACACAGTAGCCGCTCCCATCAGTGCATCTTTGGCTCTCGAGGGCCCCCATCCTGGATTTGTATCTGAGGCTGAAGTGTTGGGATATTCTGAAAGAAGAGTGAGCAAAGCACTATGTCATATGCACAGTCATGGTTCACCTATCGCTTGCATATCAAAAACTATCATTTCAACGACAAAAAAACCATTTGGGCCCACCCATAGTAGGTCCCACTCAACACACTCTCAATAAGCATCATTTGACCCCCAATGATGTGGTGGAGCGCCTGGTTACCCAGGATCCACAGCACCACTACGAACACATCACGAGTCTATAGCCTCTCTAGATCTTCGATCGATATCTGTGTCCCCTTCACATGGAGACTCAGTCGACAGTGGTATGCTACAAACTCCATAATGTTCCGCCCTCACGGTAACATTGGTTGTATGTTTCCCACCATCCCAAGTGGTGGGAGCCCAGTCAGGAAATATATATCCTGGACAGACAGCTCGATCCGATGCCCCTGCACTATACATATCTCATGATCTACATCCCAATAGCTAACAATTCAGGCCAACAAGGGCTCTCCTGCTCTCATCAAAGGGTTCTCCACAAACTTCGGGACCCCAAACCTGGCCAATGCAGCACGGACACCATGATCCTCTAAGATCTCAGACTGTAATGTGTCCAAATCTCTTTCTCTCTCTCCATTTGATCCTCAAATCTTTCATATCTACACAAAACCATCATGTAAGTCACTATACAGAAAGGAAAGACTACATCACAATCATTAAAACCCAACTCTCATAAAAAAAAACACCAAAATCCCTCTCTCTAACTGGTCACACTTTTCAGGTCATTCCTGGGACAGGTCATATTTTTATGCCCAAAACCTTCTACCCAAGTTGCAGATAATGCCCCAAAAATTGTGACCTGACTGTGAAGGAGAGCAGGGGTCTGTTCATGAGCTCTGGCTGCCTAAACTAAACTTTTAATCCACTGAATTGAAAGAGTAGGGTTAGGCCTCTTACTTGCAACTAATGGATCTCGATTCCAATGGTTGGCGGGTCTACTACAAGCACCACAAGATTTAGGGCCTTTTCTCCTCTCTACATTCAAAACAACTACACTTGCAAATGAATTAAATTGGAGGGAAAACGCCTTATTAAGAGAGAAACCCCAGTTTTTTCTTTCACCAATTGCAACCAAACCATAGCTCAGTTTGAAAAACCATCAGCACCATTTCAAAGCTCTCACGAAGCTATCAAATGGGTATCCTTTAATTTTTTGTGATCTGATACTTCACTCGGACACATTTTTTCCAAGAAGGGTCACTTCACCACTCCTTAAAATCAAATTTATTAACTTGCAACACTTGTACTTGGGGCACCACTTTTCCTTCATACTTGTCCATGCTCATGTCAATTTTCGTCGTGAGTAACCATATTTCACTCATGTTTTGTGTGGCACCGTCATCGAGTCGCCCTTGTTCAGAGCATCCGAGTTGAGTCATCATCGCATCCATGGATATTGTCCCGAGTCCCTTTGTATCCCTCCACAGTCCTCCATCCTTCATTGCTTTGTTCCTCTCTTGTGTCACACATTTTGGCCTTCAATCATACTATCCCCTATCCTCTTTGGTGTTGAGTCAGTAGCTGCTAGGTCATCCATGCCCTTTATGCTCTAACAAGGGAATTCATCCATCTTCTACTTAGTACCCTGCATTCCAACATCATCCATGGTGTCAGTCTATCAGTCGCTCTACTATTATCCCTCATGCCTTAGTTGAGGATCCCTTATTACCTCATCTATGGCGGACCTCCTTCTGTCGACATCAAATTATTCATTCCATAAGACAAGTCTAGAGGTTAGTGTACCTTCGTTCCAGCTTCCACTCTTGTTCGGTGCCTCGGATCAGGAAAATGGACCCTTTATTTCCCTTTGACTTGATTGTTTCTCAGCTCCAACTCATTATGGCATAATCGAGATCCATATACTTGATGGTTCAGTGATGCAGCAGATTGTACCAGTGATTCCCGGGAGTGTGTGAGATGTTTTAGACAGCATGAGGGGGTGGCCCTCCAGGTAGCCCCCCACATGCCTAGATGGCCCCTCTACTAAAAAATTTGATGTAGCTCCATATATTTGATGGTTCCAGCCTCAGCCGCTTGTAGCGCCTTTAGTTTGCATGTATCATTCATATTTTTAGAGCCCTTTCCTGTTTTACAAGGCCTATTTGGTTGTACTTATATCTCATGTACTCAGATATTAGTGTATAAGTCTTGGCTATTGTCCTAGGTACAATATGTATGTGGGATCATTTATCATGTTTTTATCTAGCCCCTGTTTATGCCAGCATGTACTATATAGTCCAGTCCCTTGTTTACTAGATGCATTATTCTTTGTACTTTGTTATCTCGATGGGCATAGGTATGCCTCCCCCCACCTCATGTAGAACATGTACTCACTCATAAAAGAGACTTGTCGCACCTGTAAGTCTTTCCTCCTTAGGGTCTTTTCCTCTCACGCTTTAGTCTACCTTATATTTTTCTCTCTCCGACTCCCCCTTCAGTGTCTAGTGATTGAGTTCTTACAACGTACTTCGGTCATACGATTAGCTCATAATACTCGCATGCTAGGGGGAAATATTTTACAACAAATTTTGGCCATCTAACCTGTTACTATTATATGGACCAAATTAAACCATGTAAGACCAATTTTACCCTAGTAAAATTTCTTTCACTATGAAAAATAACTTAGTAATTCATAATTTATTAAGTTGTTTATGGTATAAACAAGAAACCTCATGAGAAATAGTTAAATACATCCTTATTTGTTTGATTTTACTCAAGGTATAATTAATTAAACCACAACTTAATTAATATTCTTGGTCATATTTAACCCAAAACAGGAAAATTAATTAGATAAATCATTATTTATCTTATTATTTTCTAGGAATAATTATTTAAGACATTATTTAAATAATATTCCTTGTTAAATTTGACTAAATCATTTATAAATAATTGAATAAATCATTATTTATTTAATTATTACTCAACCATATTCCTAAAATAATAAATAAACAATTTATTTATTTGTTATTTACAAATAAATGGATTTGACCAAATTCAAATTCTTTTTCCCTCCAAGAAAAATAATAAATATTCCATAAAAGTTGGATCTAGATTTGGTTAATAATATTTTAATTATGCACCAATCTCTAGATTAACTCAATATATTTTTTATAAATAGAAGGTTTTTTCCATTCATTCACTACCTTTTTTTTCCTAAATATCACTTTGGATGTATACTTTTGGTCTGAATTTGATCCTTCATCATTGTCATATTTTTATACTTTTTTCTTGTGAACTCCCTTTGAGTTCCATTTTTTGTTTGGGTTTTCTACACCATCAAGAGAGAGAGATATTAGATATGAAGTGCTAAGGACATACAAGAACCCATCCCATTGAGGAGGATTGGTAACATCTTTATATGTTCCCTTCCCAGGTGTCATAATACAAAAAAATATTTAAAAATTCTTGTCTTTTCCATTGGATGCATGGAGCAACTCTTGCTTATTATTTGTTGTTTAATGTATTTAACTGCATAGATCTGGATTTATGTAGCATTATTCTGATCACTAACTACATATATAAAGAAATTGACAACCATCTTTGATGTCAGGGTTGTTTTTTATGCACAGCTAAAGTGATTTTTTTTCCTACGTTTGCGATTATAATTCACACTAACAAGAACCAAGAAGCATAAGAAAATGAAGAAGTTGGGAAAGAAGAGGAAGAGGATGGAGAAAGATAATATGTGCCAAAATTCCTTCAGAGGAATCTTAAGATGTTAGGGAGGCCACCAGGTCCATGAATGAGGCACATATATGTCACTAAGTTGCTCAGAGGATGAGAAACACTTTCAATAGGGGGGTATAATGGGCCTCCAAAATAGACATAAATTAAGGCCCATATGATGATCCTTCAACAAATTAAACCTATATTTTTGAATTAAATGACATAATTTTAGCTTTAATACGTTCCTTAGGAAGGTTTAGAGATAATTTCATATTTGTGCCTAATATTATTTATTTTTGAAGAATATTGTAAGAATATTGGGAAAATTATGAAGATTTGGAGGAGGAGATAATTTAGGGACTTGCTCCCTACTATAGGAGGATAAATATTGGATAATAAATGAACATAATATCATGAAAATATTGAGAAATTCTAGAGCTCCAATGATTGAGAAGATCAAGGAATGTGTTCTGTGTCATTTAATGCAAATTCCTAGTGTTGGGAACCAGATCCATTATTTGAGGGATTTTGGAGGGGAAAGATTCATTATTTCAAGGAGAATGATTCCCCATCAATTTCTATAAGTACCAATTCAAATTTTCCTCTATGGGCATGAATTAATTAGTCTTATTGTGGATAAAACTTATTTTTTTGTAGCTCCACTTTCATTTCTAGGAGGGATGTGCTTGGATTGATTCAAATAATGAAGTTTGGTGCCATTTTTAGCTTCCAAAGCTTGGTTTATTCCATAGGAACATGATTATCCTTGGTGGTGGCCATCCAAATATCCTCAAATCCCTCTTGCACAAATTCTTTATGTCCTTTGAATGTCTTTTTCACTTGCACCTCTTGTTTATGCATTTATTGTTCATGCTTATTTTGCTATAGGTTATATTGGTTAAATGGTTGAAGTGAGTTGTTTTTTAGGTTATTTACATAGTCAAAATAATTATTCATCCTTATAACAACTTTGAAAATTCATATTCATTATTTATCTACTTCGATTTGGTTATTACTTCACGAATCTAGGATTCCTGGAAGTCCCTTTTAGCAAAATAGTATTAATTTTATACTATTTTTTAGAAGGTGTTAATAAGCTTAATTTGTGTTGATTAAAATTCCATTAGGTTATAAAAAATTTCAAGTTAATAATTAAATTTACCCCATTTCATTTTCTCTTGATTAGGTTAAGCATTTTATAAGTTAACTAGCTCACTAGTTCTGGAATTTCCAGTTTTTAGACTAGTAATTTTATGCTATTTTTTAGTACATGTTAAAAAGGGTATTTTGGAGTGATTACACTTGGAATGGAGTCCTAATAAATACCAAATAATGAAAAAAATTTCCCATCCCATTTTAATTTGATTTACTTGGTCATTCGGTGAGTTATCTACTCATGTAGCAAACTAAGACTTCCTGTAGCACTCTTATAGCACAAGTAAACTTGACCATAGTTGCTCCCAAAGCTTGGTTTTGATCTCTTAGGCTTGAATCATGACCCCTAGGGTATAAATCCATGATTTAGGAAGAATAAATACCACTTAGGACATGCATTTTTACAAATTATATTAGACCTATTTATTTTAATTCTTGCTCTTAGGGTTTCAATCACAAATTGTTGATTAATTTATTTTCAAAGTAACATTTCCATTTTTGCAATTATTTTAAGATTTTATTTTTTGAAATTAACTACATTACATCTGATCAACTAAATAAGGAAACATTGTATGCTACATATGTAGTGCCAACACCTCTTAAGTTTGGATGAACCCCGAGTTGATAATTAAAGTTGGTGTTGGGTGCAGGAATTACACTTAAGCAAACTCCTCAACACTTAATTTGTCAACCCGGGGGATCCGTAAACTTAGAGAGGAAGCAAAGGAAATGCCAGAGATGGTATGCATAATTTATTTAAAGGAAATATTGCAGAATCAAATTAAAAAGAGAAAAAGGCAACTTGAACCATCAAAATAATCTAAGACTGGAACAAGGAAGAATGCATTTGCAAGAGGGAATTAAATATAAAAGGAAATCACTCTAGCTAATTATTTTTTAACTACTGAGTGTGTGTTTTTATTTAGTAGAGACACTAGTAGTCTGATCAGATGGGCCCTTAAACCTCCTCCTTTAGAGATTTCCTTCTTGCGCTAATCTGTCCTTCACTATCGCAGTCTGCTTGCACTAGTGCAGGAAAAAAGATTTATGCAGAAGGTATAAATGGTGTCTTTACTAAAGGATTTTTAGTTCATGCAAGGGATTGAAATTTTCCAGGTTCAAAGCACTCAGATCTCGTGGCAAGAAACTATTTCTTGCACTGGATCAAAGCTTCCTGCACTTAGCATGTAATTCTTAAAATGAGAGCTTAATTATTGCAAGTGCTATTATACTGTTAAATCAAATTGTACACATAAAAAGTGAATGTTTCTGATCTTAATAAAGTGTAGGAATAAAGAAACAATCAATTTACATTTATCCTGTCATAAGAATTTAATGAAAGAAAGAAGATTGTGGGAAGTAGACTAAGAAGGCTTGCTGCATCACACCAACGTGCACTGGTGTAGGTTCATTTCTCCTGCTTGGACCAGGCAGGGAAAACCAATCAAACATAATTTCAGAAAAGGAGATATCACACCAATGTGCAATGGTGCAGGGTTATTTCTCCTGCTTGGACCAGGCGAAGGAAAACCAATCTGAAATCAAGTGTAGGAAAGGAAATTGCAGGAAAAGGAAATTTATCTACTTCACACAATGGATCCTCTTTCACTCAGACAAGAATGCATGTGCTTAAAATTAAATCACACTTGACAATGTAAACACAAATTATAGGAAAACAGGAAATGGGGTAAACGTGCTGGGTTGTGTTAGGTTCCTATATTACTAGTATAGTCCCTTATTGTTGTTATTGTAACCCCATTATTGTTATTATTGTACCCTTGTAACCCCCATATTGTTATTATTGTGCCCTTAAATCATTATTGTTAGGTCGGCTAGGATTACATTGTGGTCCCACTAGGATTACATTGTGGCCCCATGGAATCCTATATATAGAAAGGAGGTTTTGTAATTTGAATCATCCAAGAATTGTTCATTCATGTAATTTATTGGAGGTTTCCCCCTCGAAGTGGCTTATTTATAAGTCATTGATATCTCTTTTTTTGTCTTTTTGGAGCTGGTTTCACAACATTTGGTATCAGAGCTTTGAGATTCTAGGGTTTCGATGCTCCAAACAGGTCAGCGTGGAATTTTCACTATAAATTTTTTTATATGAAGGTTTAGAATCTGAAATTTTTAGATTGCGAAACCAAAATCCTAAGGAACATCGTCGCAAAATTTCAGATCTTGGTTCGCAATATTTCAGGAGATATGATCTGTGCAAGTTAGGTCATTTTGCAGGCTCCTGAATTTAACCTAAACAAGTCATCATGGTATTTTCGTAATAACTTGTTTTCAACGAAGGTTAAGAAGCTGAAATTTTTAGAGTGCGAAGCTGAAATCCCAAGGAACATTGTCGAAAAGTTTCAGATATTGGTTCACAATATTTTCGGAGATATGATCTGTGGAAGTTAGGGCTTTTTGAGGCTTCTGAATTTCATCTCAAAGAGGTGATTGTGGGAAAATCTTCATAGCTCTCTCTCTGAGCATCGGATTGGAATACCATAAAAAGCGGCCATAAGTACACGGACTGTAGTTTTTGGTCTATTAATTTCAGAGCCAAAAGAGGAAACAGTGACACGTGGAAAGTCGTACAAGTTCGCTCTACTGAACCAGTCCAAAATTGCGTCATTGTGGGAGATTGGACATAACTTTGCCTTGAAGAATCCAAATCAGATCAAACCTATGGAATTTGAAAGAAGCTTCAGAGGGTTACTATAGTGCTGAATTTCAGATATTGAGGATTCGCAATTATAGAGATAATTCAATTTCAATATCGAGCTCCTCAAAAGAAAGTAAAACGTGTCTATTTTGTTTTCTGGATTGCATAAGTCTTGTTTGAAGAATCAAGGGCATATTGTAGAATAGATATCAGTATTGGATTCTAAAATGACCCCTAAAAAGAATTAAACACCTATTTAGCCTTTAGAAATATCCACTATGACTCATGAAGATGAAGAATGGCAACATGACATATCAAAATTACAAGAGCAAGTGTAACAAATTTCGCTCTCGCAAAGAGCAACAAAAAATGACATGGAAGTTTTGAAGAAAGGCGTGGAAACTAAGATGGATGGTTTGAAGAAAGGCATGGAATCTAATATGGATGGTTTGAAGAATGACATGTAATCTAAGATAGTTGGCATGGAAGCTGGCATGGAATATAAGAATTTATGGCATGGAATCTAAGATGGATGACATGGAAGCTAAGATCGATGAGAAAATGGAAAACATGAAGAATGATATTAAAGAAGACATAGAAGGTTTGACAAAGTTGATACAAGAAATGTTTCCTAATAGTGAAAAGATAGTAGAGGAAACTCATGATGACAACAAAATAAATGTTAATCGTGATTTTATAAAATATGATGTTGGCGGGAAGAACCACCATATTCCAAAAATGGATATGAGGAAGTTTGATGGAAAGGATCCTGTAACATGGACACTGCATATGGAGCAATATTTTTATCTCCATAATGTGAAAAACACACAAAAGGTATGCATTGCAACTTTACATTTAGAACAAAATACATTTGTATGGCATCAATGGCTTTGCTCCTGTAAAAAAATTGTCACTTGGTCAATTTTTATGGAGGAAATGATAGCACATTATGAGGATACAAAGAGCAACACCTTCTTTATCCAATTGATAAATCTCAAACAAAAGGGTTTAATGGGGGAGCACATTGAGGACTTCCGAAAATTGAATATAAGGGTAACTGATATTCTAGAGGAACATAGGATTGATCTCTTCATAGGTACTTTAAAGGATAACATCCAACATGAAGTTCACATTTTGGAACCTGATTCATTGGAGAAGGCATTCAGGTTTGCAAGAAAAATTGAATGTAAAATTATGGTGAAAAGGAAGCCTAACACTCACTTCTATAAATAGGGAAGTGTTGCTACTCCTAGATTTCCACAACCTACAAAGTTGACACCACAAAAATTGGAAGAAAAAAGAGAAAAAGGGCTTTGCTACAGTTGTGATAGAAAATACACTAAAGGTCATAAGTGTGCTGAGAATAAATTATTTTACATAGATTGTGAAGAGGAAGAAGAAAATGAACAAGAAGAGGATATACACCAGGAACCAACCCTAAAAGAGGAAGAAATGAGTCCGACCATATCGTGTAATGCATTGGCAGGAATTACCACTCCTCAAACTCTCAAGATAGAAGGACATATCAAGAAGAAAAAGGTAATAGTGTTGATTGATTCCAGTAGTACCCATAATTTTATTCATTGTAAGGTAGCCAAGGAATTGAATTGTTTCCTATACCCAGCACCAGAATGTCAAGTGATGGTTGCAAATGGAGGAACTATAAATTTTTCTGGAAAATGCCATAATATCAAGCTAACCATGGGGGAATATGTATTGAATAGTCCAATGCTTTCCATTCCTATGGGAGGTGCTGATGTTGTACTAGGAGTACAATGGTTACAATCTTTGGGGACGGTGGCTTTTAATTTTCAAGAACTTTTCTTGAAATTTTTTTCAGAAGGAAAGGAAGTCGAGTTACGGGGTATTACAGGGAAGCCGGGAGAGATAATAAACTATAATGTCATGACAAAGCTTCTAAAGAAAGAAAAATGAGGCATAATTGCACAATTATACTCAGTAGAAGTTCCAACATCACAATCATCTATTTCTACAGATCTCCAAAAAGTCTTGGACAATCATTCAAAGGTTTTTGAAACTCCAAAAGGACTCCCACCTATTCGTGATCATGATCATGCTATTCATTTGATTCCAGGAAGTGTTCCTCCAAACATTAGGCCTTATAGATATCCTTATGTCCAATTAGAGGCGGGTATAATTCAACCTAGTCAAAGTTCTTTCTCTGCTCCCGTAGTATTGGTACACAAGAAGGATGGATCATGGCGCATGTGTCTGGATTATAGGGAGCTCAATAAGCTCACCATTAAAGATAAATTTTCCATTCCTGTGATTGATGAATTATTGGATGAATTGCATGGAGAAATTTATTTTACCAAATTGGATCTTCGTTTAGGGTATCATAAAATTAGAATGAAGACTGAAGATATTCCGAAAACATCATTTCGAACTCATAAAGGTCATTATGAATTTTTGTTCATGCCTTTTGGCCTCACCAATGCACCTTCTACATTTCAAGGGTTGATGAATTCCATTTTCAGACCCTTCCTTAGAAAATTTGTGCTAGTATTTTTTGATGATATATTAATCTACAGCAGGTCCTCGAAGGATCATGTTCAACATGTTGACAGGGTGCTCAAACTATTGTAGGAGAAACAATTATATGCAAAAACATCCAAATGTTTCTTTGGAGTGCAAGAGGTGGAATTTATGGGTCATATTGTATCGCATGAGGGTGTTAAGGTAGACCCTAACAAAATTAAAGCCATTAAGGAATGGAAATTCCCCACAACCATAAAGCAGTTGCGAGGATTTCTCGGGTTAACAGGGTATTATCGAAAGTTTGTTAAGAATTATGGGATAATAGTAGCACCTCTAACAACATTATTGAAGAGAGATGCATTTTCATGGACTCCTGAAGCAACTAAGGCCTTTGAACATCTTAAAGAGGCAATGTGCCTAGCACAAGTCTTAGCTACGCCAGACTTCACAAAAACCTTTATTGTGGAATGTGATGCTTTAGGAAATGGAATTGGTGTTGTTTTAATGCAAGAAGGAATACCCATTGATTTTGAAAGTCATCCAATCAAAGGAAAGTATTTACAGAAACCTATTTATGAGAAGGAAATGTTAGCAATACTGCATGCACTAAAGAAATGGAGAACTTACCTAATGGGAAGACACTTCAAGGTAAAAACTGATCATGATAGTCTTAAACACTTTTTGGAACAAAGAGTATCTTCAGAAGAGCAGCAAAAATGGGTCACAAAGATGTTGGGTTATGACTTTGAAATAATATACAAAAAAGGGAAGCTAAATGTTGTTGCAGATGCACTCTCAAGAAAGAATGAAGAGGTGGAAGAATTTCTTTGTGCCATTTCTATTATCCAACCAGATTGGATAATCGAAGAACAAGATGAATGGAAGAAGGACTAAGACGTGTGGACACTCATTCAAAAGTTTCAACAAGATCCTAGTACATTTGATACATTTAGTTGGAAAAATGATTCCTTATGGTACAAAGATCGCTTATATATTTGTAATAATTCCCAACTAAAACATAAGATTATTTTGGAATTGCACACTTCTCCTTTAGGAGGACACTCGGGATTTTTAAAAACTTACCACAGGGTGAAGAAAGAATTTTTTTGGGATGGCCTTAAATCTGATATTCAAAATTTTGTGGCAGAATGTTTTGTTTGCCAGCAGAATAAAGTTGAGACAATTAAGATGTCGGGTCTTCTACAACTTTTATCCATTCCAAGTCAATGTTGGGAGGAGATTTCAATGGGTTTTATCATAGGTTTACCTAAGTCTAAAGGAAAGAGTGTCATCATGGTGGTCGCTGATAGACTTACCAAGTATGCACACTTTTGTGCATTATCTCATCCATTTAAATCAAGTACAGTTGCTACTACATTTATGGACACAATTCAAAAGCTACATGGAAACCCAAGGGTTATTGCAAGCGACAGAGATCCCATTTTTACTAGAAATTTTTGGATGGAGTTATTTTCTTGTTTGGGTACTCAATTAGCTCATAGCTCATCTTATCATCCTCAATCCGATGGTCAAACTGAGATAGTAAATAAATGTTTGGAAGGATATCTTCGTTGTTTTGTATCTGATAAAAAAACACAATGGGTCAAGTGGTTACCTCTAGCTGAATGGCGGTATAACACTTCCTTCCATACTGTAGCAAAAATGACCCCATTTATGGAACTTTATGGATATAATACACCATCCATCACATCATCTTTAAGAGAAAATTTGAAGGTTCAAGAAGTGGAAGATCACATCGAGCATCAACAAGAAGTTCTCCAACTCTTAAAGGACAACTAGAATTTGGCACAAAATTGAATGAAACAACAGGAAGATCAACATCGCAGTGAGAGAAGTTTTGATGTAGGAGACTGGGTATTTTTACGGATACAACCATACAAACAAATGTCCCTCAAGAAAGCTAAGAAGGATAATAAATTATCGCCAAAGTACTATGGTCCTTACAAGGTGTTGCAAAATATTGGTACTATGGCATACAAATTGGAGCTTCCTGCTTCTTCAAGGTTATAGGTCAAAATCTTCCAGTTCAAAAAATATTGCCAGAACTTGATGAGGAAGGAAAAATCATATTGGAACCTGAAGCGGTCATGGAAACAAGAACTCGAAAGCTATGGAATCGATCAATTTCAGAGTATCTTATCAAGTGGAAGAACTTACTCACTGAAGATTCTACATGGGAGGATGAAAATTTTATACAAAAGCACCCAGAGCTACTCAAGTGTTGAGGAAAACACTTTTTTGAAGGAGAGGGGCATGTTAGGTCCCTATATTACTAGTATAGTCCCTTGTTGTTGTTAGTGTAACCCCATTATTTTTATTATTGTACCCTTGTAATCCCCATATTGTTATTATTCTTCCCTTAAATTATTATTGTTAGGTCGGCTAGGATTACATTGTGGCCCCACTAGGACTAGGACTAGAGACATGAATAATGATCTAAAACATGAAGAAAAATTCTCCCATCCTCTTCCTCATATATAATACGAGTTTTCTTCTTCTTGGGTCCACCCAATTAGGTCTCCTCTATCCAAAGATGAACTTCCCTCCAAAATTGCGTTATTCTTCATAGGGTTTCTTCTCCTCCAAGACTGCGCAGTTGAGCAAGTCAAAGCAGCTGCATTTTATCCTTGTTGACACATAGAGGTATTTTATTGAGCTTGAAATAATGTATCCTTTCACAATTGGAGTGTTTTTATCCTCCTTATGAGAATTATGGGCTTTTCTACCTATTTATTTGCCGACTATAGCTGCTGCTAACTCTAATGTTCCATTTAGCTTGGAAGCTAAAAATTTTGAACATTACAGTCCTCCCCTCCAAAATCTTTGCTTGTCCTCAAGAAAATGCATAAGGAGAGAAAAATATCTCCCCTCCTCCTCATGTGGCCTCCATCAATAGCCTCCATTACTGTATCAAGAGAATATGCAAATAAACTGTCATCCAATGCTTCCTCCCAAGGGTGAAAAACCAAAGTGTCTGCATCAATCAAAGGTGGAAAAAGTGAATGGAAACATGATAGCTATCTCATGGCCTCCACAAAGTAGGAGTGATGATCAAAATGGTGAATGAGTGCCTCCCTCATCCATGCAATCATCCAAATGAAGTGAGTCACTCTCCAACATGGTAACTCAGGAAAATTCTCTTCCACCTTGTGCTCCTGAAATGAATGTGGGCTGAATAAGTGAACATGATAGGCAAGATGGCCTATCCTACGCTATCCTCCTCTCCACTCATGATAAGTGTAGAGGGTATGCTGATATTGGGTTGAAACATGATTTCCCTCCAATGACAAGAATAAGATTGAGCCTCCAAAGACTCTTCCTCCAAGATCATGAGTCATGCCAACCTAAACAATTCCATTCAAGATGAATGGCACATCATCACCATATGGCATCCAAATCAGAAAATGGATTAAGGTTATGTGAAAGTTTGGGTGATACATATGGTCTCTCTGGTGGATACTGCGCAGTTCTCCCAACTGCTGCTTGAGAATGTCATATGGAAAGTGTTCCTGCAACAAGTTACAAGCTGAATATGTATGTTCTCCCAACATGTGGAGGTAAGAATAAATGTATATCAGTTGTACATATACAAAATAACAATACACCTGCCCAATGTAATGTATATATGGGCTACTATCATCATAAACATTGGCCCTAAAGGGACCATGAAACCCAAAAATACTCTTGCTCTTTTGAGGAGCAATGCACTGTGCAAACATGGTGAGAAAGTACAAATACTCGATAGAGTAAACAACAAGTACAGAAATGCATTCTCTACCATACATAGTGAGTGGGATGAAAGTGAGATCTTCCAGTAAGCCCTCCCATGAGAATCTACTCATAAAAATCTGCAAGAAGAAGGGATGCCTCCTTCCCTTGGAATATCTCATCCGTAAGAACATGCTCCTATGTGACAGCGTTGTAGGCCTTTGTAATAAGGCTCCATGACTTCTCCCTTCGACATTCCATATGCTAAAGCCATCCACCATAATGTTGCTATGTGAGAAGATCATCTCCTGACATGGAAGTCTCTCATGATCCTCCAATACTGAAGGGTAGCCTCTTTGCACCATGAATGTGCATTTCTTCTCTTCATAAATATCATGAAAAGTATGGGAAGAATTTTTCCCATACTCTCCCAAGTGCAGCCATAGAAAAAAAATATTTGTTGCTGCCTCATCTCTCCCTCATAAAAGCTTCCTTTGAAAAATAACACATCAGAAATACATGGAAGCAAGTTACAATAAAAACAAGTTGCCAATTGACAACTGGAGAGTGAATCTTGGTCCCTCTCATGGAACCAACACAGTGCATCCTTGGCCTGCATCAAAATAAGAAATAACAAGTGATTTGATAGCCACTTGTTTGCTGCCATAGTCATCTCATAAGATGGAAACATGAAGTTAAAATATGGTGTCATTGGTGCACACCAAGGGACATATGGCTTCCCCCACAGCTCATAAAAAATATAGCCAAAATCAATGCTACAAGTAGCTGCAAGTACATCATCATATAATATGAAAGAAGAAGCAAATATTTTTGATACATCATGCTGCTCAAATAAAGGAATGAAGTACAATACAAAACATGGAATGATACCTCCTCCATTATGTACTTGAGGTCTTGAGCTAAAATGGCTCAACCGGAAATTCTCCCTCACTCCCAATGAGTAGGAAGGTAGCTGTGACATCCTCTCTATCACCATCCAGGCTATGCATCTCTCCATATGCTGATATATGTCATGCTGGATGCCCTCCCAAGTGAACTCCTCCATCAACTATAAATATGCATCAAAGTGCATATTAGAGAAGTCCTCATGTGCTGCATGTAGCAACCTCTCCTTGAGACTAGAAGATCTAGTCAAGAAGATCCTGCCATAGGAATAGATGACCACATCATCTACCATGTATCTGTCATCTCTATCCGGTTCATCAAGAATCATGCATGAACCAAGATCCTTGGAGTACTCCACTAAAATCTGAGACCTCCAATAAGGATCAATCCTCCTCAGTGACAACGTTGGTGATCTGGCATGTGAAGCTCCACTCATGCTGCTGCCTGCTACTTTGACATCCCCCATGCCAAAGTTCTCATCAAAACTCTTCACCTCTCCAAAATCCAAGAGTGGTGAACCCAAATACAAGAATCTCTCATCAACTGAAGATCAGGTGGCCTCCCAGGTGGAATGGCTCCATATAGTGAGACATCAACGTCAAGAGTAGACTGTATAGATGATTGGGAAACCTTGCCCTTGCGCTCACTGCGCAAATCAGCCTGCCTCTTCCTTGCATTAGCTTTCTGAAATAGAGAAGGGTGTATGCCTCTCATCAACTGATGCTGATCTTCCTCCTTTCCTCCTCCTTCCAGCTGCAATGCTGCACAATCATGCTGTTCACTGATTGTGCTTTGACCTCTATGTATGAGATCCTGGGGACTTCCTTGCAAAGAAGAAAGAAACCCTCTTGTGGGAGAATGTGATCCTCCCTCCTCTGCATGAGGCACTGGATGTGCTCTAGATATGATTGATAGGTTGTCTTCTTTAGGGGTCTGTGCCTGTACTGGTTGTGTAGAAGGAGTCTCTTCAACAGGTGCACTAGTTGTATTCTTATTTGGAGATGGGGCCCTTTCTTCTGTTGATTTTTCAGGTCATTTCCTTTTTTCACTAGTGCAATAAGGACTCTCCTTTACATTCTTACTTGGACCCTTGTTTGTGCTAGCGGGGTCCTCTGTCTCCTTTCCAGAAACTGTATTTTTATGTAGCTGTTTTAACAACACATCCCAGGTCATTCCTTTAACTTATAATTGTTTCTGGAACAAAATATTTATCGGGCCGTGGTGATATAACTTCTTGTCGGCCTAGTTTTCCAGTCCATCTCGCACACCCTTAGCCATTTTTTCCATGCTCTTAAGCAAAAAATGGGGGAAATTAATCCTCCACCGGGCGTGCCGGCCGCCTTCGAAATGCTGCAACATCCTAAAATGGTACAAAAAAGTGACGGAGTACCTTCCCTCACAGGTTATGGATTTCTATAGGATGAAAAGGAGGTCCTGTCAATGTCCCAATAGGGAACTACGTGGAATTCCTTTCTTCCAATCTACCTTCATCTTCTTGTCGACGATGAAAAGCTACCATTGCTTCCTTTCTAGTTTCTAATTTTTAAACCACTGCTCACCAGTATTTTCCAAGCCTGTCGCTGCTTCTATAAACTCTTCCGTAACCTCAAATTTTAGAGGCCCAATTTTTACTTGGCCATTTTTGAAACTTCTGGAAAACTGTAGGGCCACTTCACTGTTTTTCCCATCAAAATTTTGCAAGAATTGAAGAAAGCCCGAGTCTCACAATAGTGCAAGACTATTGTGATACTCAACAGTCTGTTCTACCCTACTGAGAGACGAAGGTTCACTTCGAACAGGCAGCATCGCTGCTTAATGGTTATGAACAGTTAAGAATTTACATGCAACATCGGAAAATTGGTTCTTATAGATAGGGATCCAACCATCCACCATCCCTTCCATCTTATCACCTACTCATTCCACTGAAATAGCTGTGGATGTGTGACATCGTTGAGATCATGCCATATTGGTACTTGTGGTGGCGTTTTAACGGCTAGGTGAGGTAATCATTATGAGTGAAGGAAATCTAGGATTAGGGAAAAAAGGGGCAATTATATCCAAGCAATGGTTAAACACTTCCGCACTCCTTCATAATTCAAAAAATAACTTTAGAATTCATTAAAAAATGATCAGGATTCTTAACTTAAAAAAACATTGTACTTTAAATAATTTTCTCCTAGTTAATATGATAGCACAAGTACTCATTGACTAAGTGAAAATAATTCTTATAAAATTTCATGATGACCACTTTCCTATGACGTATGCTATGAAAAGAAAAAATTGTACTATGTTTCTGACAGGGTGCATGCTTGCACCGGTCTTCTTGCACCGCTTAAACTATGCTATTCTGCTGGTACCATTATGCTTGTACTTATTATATAGGATGACATGCTTGCACTAGTGCAAGCATAATATCTGAAAAAAAAGAATAGGGAATTTAAGTAAAATATAGGCTGGACTTCCAACATGGCTTCCTCAACTTATACTAGAAATTTGCTTCACCCTTTCTTGATGCTTCAGAGCATATCCTTTTGCTCTTTGTGCGCGAGATCCTGCAATGAATTCATGAGGGAACAAAGAATTGGGAAAAGGGAAATTTCAGAATGGGAAGGAATTCTGTTATAGGGATTCCAGGAATACTACCACAAGAGGGGATAAACAGAAGTGGGATAGGGAAAAAAAAAATTCAAGAGTAAGGTGGGGTTTTTACGAAACGAACAGGGTAAATTCAAAAGAATATGGGAAGGTTAATCATTCTAGGATTGAAGAAGAAAACTGAGGGAATATTACGAAAGTGGAATATGAAGAAAGGTATAAAATTTTCTGGAAGGTCTACCTGCACTGGTGCAAGAAAAATAATTGCAGCGAGAATTAAGCGTTACTTGAATAAAAATATCGATGATAATTACCCCAATTGTATAAAGGTTGGTTCTGCTGAACCTGATTTTACTTGGTGGTCGCTGGCATATCTAAAGATCAAGAAAAATTCTATTTTTATTAGAAAATTTTGATCTTCCTACCAGCAAGTTGGTTTTCAGGTTGATCCTTCTGCAATCATGTCAGCGAACTGATTTTCATAATTACAGGAAAATATTTTTTCTTTACTTTTTATTTAATTTTTTTTTTTTGTATTTCTTTGTATTTTTTTTTTAAGAAGAAGAAGAATTCATATTTTCAAAAGGTTGGTATTATCATTCATCACTACCGTCCCGAATTGATGTTGGAATTGCTGTGTAAAATATTTCCTGGCAAGTGGCTGAAAATACTTCTTTAATCTGTGTCCATTTACCAAGAATACTTAATTTTGTCCATCAATAGTTCTAACTTCTACTGCTCCATTCTCGAATATTCGGATCACTTCATAAGGTCCCATCCAACGTGTATGGAATTTCCCTTTAAAAATTGTAAATCTAGAATCATAAAGGAGCACCCAATCACCTGGTTGGAATTTCTTTTTTCTGAATAAACTTGTCATGCCACCTTTTGCGTTGTTGCTGAATTAGTATGTTACGCTAAACAACATCCCTACAAAATTCATCTAACTCATTTAATTGGAGAAGACACTATTGTTGTGCCTCAGAGAGATCTAGTCCTAACTGAACTGCAGTTCTGAAAGTTTTGATCTGGAATTCAATTGGTAACAGAACATGTTTTCCATATACCAGCTCATATGGTGTATGTCCTGTGCTATTTCTCCAAGTGGTTCTGTATTCCCACAAAGCTTCTGGTAATCTTTCAGCTCAGTCTTTCCGATGCATATTTACTGTCTTTGTAAGAATGGACTCGATCACTTTGTTTGTGGATTTCACCTGGCCATTTTCTTGCGGGTGATACGACATGGATTTCTTGTGCCAGATCTTGTATTGCTCCATCACACCCTGTACCAGATTAGAAAGAAACTGTAGACCATTGTCAGAAACAATTTCTCTAGGCACACCAAATCTAGTAAAGATTTGAGTAAAAATAAAATCAACAATGACTTTTTCTGTAGTAAAGGAAACAACTTTAGCTTCTACCCATTTTGTAACAAAATCTGTACAAACCAAAATATGCTTTTTACTTAATGACGTTGGATTTATTGGCCCTATAAAATCAATAGCCCATTTTTCAAATGGCTCAATCATAACTTGGGGGCATAAAGGCATTTCATTGGTTTTATTAGGCTGGCCCACTCGTTGACAGCTATCACATCGCCTGACATACTGTTTGGCATCCTTAAACAAGCAAGGCCAAAAGTAACCAGCACACAATACTTTATATGCAGTCCGCTTATCAGCGAAGTGGCCTCCACAAGGTTCATCATGAGAAGATTTCAATATGTCAAAGACTTCCTCCTCTCTTACACATCTACGGATAATCAGATCTGGACTAGTGTAAAAGAGATCTCCTTGAATCTAGGAGTATGCAACACTTTTCTGAATAATATTCCTCTTTTCACGAGTGGAAAAGTGGGGTGGTGTTTTCCCAGTAACCAAGAAATTAGCAATGTCAGCAAACCATAGAGAATCTGTTGACATAGAAAAAATATGTTCATCCGGAAAATCATCATTAATAGGAGTTGCTTCACGAAGATTATCTAATCTAGAAAGAAAATATGCTACAACATTAGATTTTCCTGGTCTATCAAAAATAGTAACATTAAATTCCTACAACAATAGCAACCACCTAGTCACTCTACCGCTAGTCAATGGTTTGTTCATTAAATATTTAATCGCGAAATGATCAGTATGTACAAATACTTCATATCCTGTAATATAGTGCCTGAACTTATTAATTGCAAAAATTACAGCTAATTTTTTGTTCTCTGTAACTATATAATTTAATTTAGCAGAAGACAAATTCTTACTAATATAATAAATAGCATAGGATTGCTTATTTTCCTCTTGTCCTAAAGCTGCGCCAATAGCCAAATCTGAAGCATTAGAGGAAATGTGAAAAGGTAGGGACCAGTTAGGACCTCTCAAAACTGGTGCCTATACTAACTTTTCCTTCAATGTTTCAAAATACTGTTGGCAAGGAAATTCACTATCCTTAGCTAGAAGTCCGAAAAGAGGGGCACATATATTAGAAAATTTTTCAATGAATTTTCTATAGTAACCAGCATGTCCTAAAAAACCTCTTACTTCCCTTTGAGTTTTGGGTGCAGGAAGATGCAGAATGATTTCAATCTTTTTTGGATCAACCTGGATACCTTTGCCAGAAATCAAATGGCCAAGTACCACTCCCGCATTTCACATTAATCTACATTTCTCTTCACTGAAGGCAATATGGGCTTCCTAACAACAGAGAAGTACTTTCTCCAGATTTTTGAGAGCTTCCTGAAAAAGAATCAACAAACACAGAAAAGTCATCCATGTAAATTTCTACAAATTCTAGATCATCAAAAATGTCTAGGACTGCCCTTTGAAAGGTAGTTGAGGCTTTACATAAACCAAAGGGAAGCACTTTATAAGAAAATGTACCCCATGGACATGTAAACGTAGTTTTATCCTAATCTTCGAGTGCAATTTGTATCTAGTTATAGCCACTAAAGCCATCCAAAAAGGAAAAATATTTCTTTCCTGCAAGGGTATCAAGCACCTGGTCAATGAAAGGGAGAGGGAAGTAATATTTGAGAGTGGCTTTGTTTAATTTTTGATAATCAATACAAATACGCCATCTTCCATCTTTCTTAGGTACTAGCACTAATGGAGAGACCCACTAACTGTCGAAAATAGGATAGATAAAACCGACATCCAAGAGTTTCTGTACTTCTTCCTTCACAATATCTCTTAGAGCTGGATTCATTCACCTTTGGGGTTGTCAGAAAGGTTGGGTTCCTTTCTGAATATAGATATGATGTGTAAAAGTTTCAGGAGGAATAACTTTCATATCTTCATAGCCCCAAACAAAGGCACTAAGATGGTTTTGCAACAAATTCACAAGTTTCTCCTGCTGAGATGAGTCCAAATATGAAATAATATGCAAGGATTTACCAGGGCTAATCTCAAAAAGAGTAGTTTCGAGCTCAGGAGTACTCAAGGGAGTGGTCAAATGTAATATTCCGAAATGGAAATCAGCAGAGTTTTCTCCACTGAAATGTTCCTTTGTCGGAAATATGAAAAAGGCTATTTCAGAGATGGAATGAGTGGGAATTTACCAGATATGTCACCTCCAAAAAGAGGATGAGACCCGGAGGCTAGCTGGCCCCTTCTCAGGCTCTGTCTCTAGCTATGTAAATATTCCTCCTTGGGAAAAATCAGGAAGCAAGAAGTAAAAACACATTTCCAGCCATGCATGAAATAAAATACTGAAATTAACTCTTGGATCCCATAGATACAGCAATAAAAAATCTAAATCCAAGAATAGAGCTGAAACAAAGCAAACTAGGTGGGCTAAATAGATCTCCCACTACTAGTATTGCCAGAAAATGCTAAAACCCCAAGACTGCAAAATACCGAAGTTGCTGCTTGATGGACTGTGTAGTCTATGAAAGGGTTTATACTTAGAAAATGAAGGAAACAATAGATCTACTCATATATTAATAAAAAATACTAAAGGAATGAGAGCTAGTCTCCTTATACAAAAGCAAGACAACTCGACAAGGGTTGCTTGTCAAACACTCTGAATACAAAATGTAATATTCAAAAATTTCTAAATACTCACTGAAAAATGAAGCATGAGAGTGTAAGAGGCTGATATAATATTATTTGATGCAGATCCTTCAAAGGCTTCCTCCCATGAAAGAATGAACCTCTCAATCACAAGGGAAAACCACAAAGAAGCCACCAAACCCTGCAATGAAATCTGCCTCCCAAAATAATGCAGTTCCCAGCTACAACTGCACTGGAAACTTTGATAAGTGTGTGGTCTGATACCACTGATCTGAAATCTGTGCCAAGACCCTTCAAACAGATCTTTGGATGAAATGAAATCTCCCTCCAACAAAAGATTAGCTTAGAAAGTGGGATTTCAATCCCTTCCACTGCTGCACCTGGCAACACTGCACAATATCCCCAAGAAACTGCGCTGATGAAGATGAATGAAGCTTCACCTAAAAAAATCATGTGGAATGATGAATTCAAGCTCTCCCAATGAGGCTCCTCAAAGGAAGAGGTGGGATTCCCACTCGGGAACACCCAAGTGCTAAACAACACTGCTACTCTGCTAAACAGAAAGAGTGAGAAAAAATCTAGAGAGACATGAATAATGATCTAAAACATGAATAAAAATGCTCCCATCCTATTCCTCATATATAATACGAGTTTTCTTATTCTTGGGCCCACCCAATTAGGTCTCCTCTATCCAAAGATGAACTTCCCTCCAAAATTGCGTTATTCTTCATAGGATTTCTTCTCCTCCAAGACTGCGCAGTTGACCAAGTCAAAGCAGCTGCATTTTATCCTTGTTCACACATAGAGGTATTTTATTGAGCTTGAAATAATGTCTCCTTTCACAATTGGAGTGTTTTTATCCTCCTTATGAGAATTATGGGCTTTTCTACCCATTTATTTGCCGACTATAGTTGCTGCTAACTCTAATGTTCCATTTAGCTTGGAAGCTAAAAATTTTGAACATTACAGTCCTCCCCTCCAAAATCTTTGCTTGTCCTCAAGAAAATGCATAAGGAGAGAAAAATATCTCCCCTCCTCCTCATGTGGCCTCCATCAATAGCCTCCATCACTACATCAAGAGAATCTGCAAATAAACTGTCATCTAATGCATCCTCCCAAGGGTGAAAAACCAAAGTGTCTGCATCAATAAAAGTTGGAAAGTGTGAATGGAAACATGCTAGCTGTCTCATGGCCTCCACAAAGTAGGAGTGATGATCAACATGGTGAATGAGTGCCTCCCTCATCCATGCAATCATCCAAATGAAGTGAGTCACCCTCCAACATGGTAACTCAGGAAAAGTCTCTTCCACCTTGTGCTCCTGAAATGAAGGTGGGCTGAATATGTGAACATGATAGGCAAGAGGGCCTATCCTACGCTATCCTCCTCTCCACTCATGATAAGTGTAGAGGGTATGCTGATATTGGGCTGAAACATGATTTCCCTCCAATGACAAGAAGAATATTGAGCCTCCAAAGACTCTTCCTCCAAGATCATGAGTCATGCCAACCCAAACCATTCCATTCAAGATGAATGGCACATCATCACCATATGGCATCCAAAGCAGAAAATGGCTTAAGGTTATGTGCAAGTTTTGATGATACATATGGTCTCTCTGGTGGATACTGCGTAGTTCTCCCAACTGCTGCTTGAGAATGTCATATGGCAAGTGTTCCTGCAACAAGTTATAAACTGAATATGTATGTTTTCCCAACATGTGGAAGTAAGCATAAATGTGTATCAACTGTACATATACAAAATAACAATACACCTGCTCAATGTCATGTATAGATGGGCTACTATCATTATAAACATTGGCCCTAAAGTGACTGTGAAACCAAAAAATACTCCTGCTCTTTTGGGGGGCAATGCACTGTGCAAACATGGTGAGAAAGTACAAATACTCAATAGAGTAATCAACAATTACTTAAATGCATTCTCTACCATACATAGTGAGTGGAATGAAATTGATATCCTCCAATAATTCCTCCCATGAGGGTATACTCATAAAAATCTGCAAGAAGAAGGGATTCCTCCTCCCTTTGGAATATCTCATCCATAAGAACATTATCCTATGTGACAGCGCTGTAGGCCTTTGTAATAATGATCCATGACTTCTCTCTTTGACATTCCACATGCCAAAGCCATCCACCATTATGCTGCTATGTGAGAAGATCTCCTTCCAACATGGAAATCTCTCATGATCCTTCAATGCTGAAGGGTAGCCTCCTTGCACCATGAATGTACCTTTCTTATCTTCAGAAATATCATGGAAAGTATGGGAAGAATTTTTCCCATACTCTCCCAAGTGAAACCATAGCAACAAAAATTTTTGTTGCTGCCTCACCTCTCCCTCATACAAGCTTCCTCTGAACAAAAACACATTAGCAATACATGGAAGCATGATACAATAAGAACTAGTTTCCAAATGACAATCGAAGAGTGAATCTTGGTCCCTCTCATGGAACCAGTGCAGTGCACCCTTGGCCTACCTCAGAATAAGAATTAACGAGTGCTTTACCAGCCACTTGTTTTCTTCCATAGTCATCTCATAAGATGAAAAAACAAAATTACAAGTTGGTGTCATTGGTGCACACCAAGAGACATATGGCTTCCCCCACAGATCATCAAAAAGATAGCCAACATAAATGCTACAAGTAGCTTCAAGTACATCATCATATAATATGCAAGAATAAATATTTCTTCTTGTTACACCATACTGCTCAAATAAAGGGAAGGAGTACAATACAAAACATGAAATGATACCTCCTCCATTATGTACTTGAGATCTTGAGCTGAAATGGCTCAACTGGAAATTATCCCTCACTCCCAATGAGTAGGAACGTAGCTGTGGCATCCTCTCTATCACCATCTGGGCTATGCATATCTCCATATGCTGATATATGTCATGCTGGATGCCCTCCCAAGTGAACTCCTCCATCAACTGGAAATATGCATCAAAGTGCATAGAAGAGAGGTCCTCATGTGCTGCATGTAGCAACCTCTCCTTGAGACTAGAAGATCTAGTCAAGAAGATCTTGCCATAGGAATAGATGACCACATCATCTACCATGTATCTGTCATCTCTATCTGGTTCATCAAGAATCATGCATGAACCAAGATCCTTGGAGTGCTCCACTAAAATCTGAGACCTACAATAAGGATCAATCCTCCTCAGTGACAGCGCTGGTGATCTGGCATGTGAAGCTCCACTCATGCTGCTTCCTGCTACTTTGACATCCCCCATGCCAAAGTTCTCATCAAAACTCTTCACCTCTCCAAAATCCAAGAGTGGTGAACCCAAATACAAGACGTCTCTCATCAACTGAAGATCAGGTGGCCTCCCAGGTGGAATGGCTCCATATAGTGAGACATCAACGTCAAGAGTAGACTATATAGATGATTGGGCAACCTTGCCCTTGCACTCACTGCCCAAATCAGCCTGCCTCTTCCTTGCATTAGCTTTCTGAAATAGAGAAGGGTGTATGCCTCTCATCAACTGATGCTACTCTTCCTCCTTTCCTCCTCCTTCCAGCTGCAATGCTGCACAATCATGTTGTTCACTGATTGTGCTTGGACCTCTATGAATGAGATCCTGGGGACTTCCTTGAAAAGAAGAAAGAATCCCTCCTGTGGGAGAATGTGATCCTCCCTCCTCTACATGAGACACTGGATGTGCTCTAGATATGACAGTGCTGTTGCCCAAACCCTGCAATGAAATCTGCCTCCCAAAATAACATAGTTCCTAGCTACAACTGCACTGGAAACTCTGAGAAGTGTGTGGTATGATAAAACTGATCTGAAATCTTCTCCAAGAACCTCGATAAATATCTCTGGATGAAAGGAAATCTCCCTCCAACAAAATATTAGCTCAGAAAGTGGGATTTCAATCCCTTCCATTGCTGCACCTAGCAACATTGCACAATATCCCCAAGACACTGCGCTGATGAAGAAGGCTGAAGCTTGGCCTGAAAACCTAATGTGGAATGATGAATGCAAGCTCTCCCAATGAGGCTCCTCAAAGGAAGAGGTGGGATTCCCACTCGGGAACACTCAAGTGTTAAACAACACTGCTACTCTACTAAACAACAAGAGTGAGCAAAAATATAGAGAGACATTAATAATGATCTAAAACATGAAGAAAAATGCGCCCATCCTCTTCCTCATATAGAATATGAGTTTTCTTCTTCCTGGGCCCACCCAATTAGGTCTCCTCTATCCAAAGATGCACTTCCCTCCAAAATTTCGTTATTCTTCCTGGGGCTTCTTCTCCTCCAAGACTGTGCAATTGACCAAGTCAAAGAAGCTGCATTTTATCCTTGTTCACACATAGAGGTAATTTATTGAGCTTGAAAGAATGTCTCCTTTCACACTTGGAGTGTTTTTAACCTCCTTAGGAGACTTATGGGCTTTTCTACCCATTTATTTGCCGACTATAGCTGCTTCTAACTCTAATGTTCCATTTATCTTGGAAGCTAGAAATTTGTTACATTACATCAAATGCAGTGGTACAAAAGAATGAGAATCATGATTATCTTGAAAATCTAGGCTAAAAATCTAGATTATTCAGAAAATCTTGAAACTCATCTTCTTATGAAGACCCAGTATAATGATGGATAAGGGAAATGGGTTGATTCTCCTCATCACTACTTTGATCCAACCATAAAGTATCTCGAAGGTCCTGAATGGATCTGGCAGGAGGGTATAAGGTAACTTTCTTCCTAGAATCTCCATGTGAAATATACATATCACCAGAACGACATCCAATATATGCATCGGCCATAGCAAGCCATGGTTGACCCAAGATCAAGGGATGTCCTCCTACTGGGTTCTTTGGCTGAAGCACAATGAATTCAACAAGATATTCCCAAGAATTTAATGAGATGATCACATTGTCCAATACTCCTTCTGGCTTAATTTTAGATCTACCTACTAATTCAAGCACAGTGGGAGTAGGGTGAAGATGAGATAACTGAAGTTGATCCATGGTTTGCTTAGTCATGACATTAATGGCTACCCCCAGGTCTATAAAAACATTAGAGACAAGGACATTACCAATCTGGACTGAGACAACAGGGTTTTTGGGATTAGTATATTTTTCCATAGACACACATCCCGTCATCAACTCTGCTGCCCTACCAACAAATTGAATGGTTTGGGGTTCCAATCTCTTCCTCTTGGGTTTATTGAGACATATTTCCTTAATAACATTGGTACAAATGGGGATCTCTTTAATGGCTTGAAGCAAGGGTATCTTAATGAAAATATTCCGAAGCTCAGATGCCAAACTAGTCTCAGAAATAGGCTCACTTCTTTCCATTACTAGCCTCTTTGGGAAGGGAGCCTGGTTGGAAGAAGATGGAAAGTATTCAGAGGGTAAGGATTGCTTAGTGACAAATTTTGGAGAATGCTTAAGAGTTCCCTCTTCTCCTTTCTCTTCAAAAATCACTATAGGTTTCTTCTGATTTTTTGATGTTACAGTCTTTCCCGATCTTAATTGAATATCATGAAACCCAACTGGAATAGACTGGTAATCGAATGGTAAAGGTGGGTTTGTTACATAGATCATTTTCACTACTTTATTATTGTTAGGATTGGGCATAGGTTGAGCAGGCAACTAAGGAGGTCGAAACGGTGGAGACAAAGGCAACAATGGAGTAGACTGACTCGCAAGTTGAGGCATTGAATAAGGTGTATGCGTAGATGGATATGACTGCATAGGTGGCTGGTAGGAGTATGGAGAATGAGTTGGCCCTCTCTAACCTTGTTGCCATGGTTGAGAAGGTTGCCCATGCTAATATTTATTCCCATACTGCCACTGCTGATTAGTGTTAGGATAAGAATATGCATATGAATTATAACCAAAATAGTTTGGAGAAAATTCAGGAGCCATACCTGCACCTACCTGAGGCCAATTCCTTCTTGCTCCCATAGCATAAAAGTATTCAGCTTTAGGCTGTCCCCCTGTAAATATAGCTTTAAGTCCTGGTATAGAGGGACATTTTTCTATGACATGGTCTTCTGCACAAATAACACACTTATTAGTTTCTTTCAAATTAAGAGGACACTCTTTAGGAGGATGATTGTTTCTACATTTAGGAAAGAAAATACATAATGACTCTTGTTCCTTCATGAGTTTTTGCTGAAATTTTAAAGAGTCTAACTGTTTGGTAACAGTATTCATTATATCAATTTTCATGTTTTCCATAAATTTATTTTCTAGTCCAATAACCATAGCATCATTAGATTCAGTTTTTCTATTTCTATTTCAAGTTCCTCTACCGGATCTATACTGATTTCTTGAAAATTTTCTGCATAATTCACAAATTTGTTCAAAAGTTTGATGAGAAATATCACCTTGTCCTAACAGATTTAAATTATTTCTAGCATTATCAGTAAGTCCTCTTAAGAACAAGGTTCTAATAGTACTGGGATCAAACTTAAGTTTCGACCTTTGTAAAATATACAGAAATCTTTCTAGGTAATCTTCAAGAGTTCCATCATCATCCTGTATGATTGTAAAAATCTCATCCTGCATGTCCCGAGTTTTGCAATATTCTTGATATTTAGACAAAAACACTCTCTTCATCTAATCCCAAGAGGTTATAGCATTTCCTCCTAACCCCATAAACCAGTGTAGAGCTGTGTCCTTGAGAGTAACATAAAATAATCTTAACTTCTGAGTGTTAGTTGAATAATCATAACTTCTACACAAAATATCAAACTTGAATAGAAAAGAGTCAAGATCTTCATGGACTTTATCATGGAAATGAGGGAGAGCTGATGGTGGAATATTCTTCATTCGTGCCACAATATCAGGATCCACAATTAGAAACAAAAAAGTGGATTGTTCTTTACTTACCTGGTTTTCACCAGTCCCTTCCAAATGATCTTCATGGTCCACCATTGTTTCCCTTTTACTTGTACCGCTCTCAACAGGCTGAACCACACCTGAGATGTTGTTACCAGAATCCAGGTGGATTGTTCCTATGTGATGGGTTTGAATTGGATTAGGTTTCCTACTTACAAAAGGAGACCCAATATGAGAATTTTTTTCAGAATTCTTTTGGCCCTTCGTGGGCTTTGAACCCTTACCTTTTCTAGGCATTCATTTCAAAAAATAAAGAAAATAACAAACAACTTGTAGTAAAAAATGCTGTCAGAAATCAATTAACACCAGTAGAATTCCTTCAAAGAATATTTTCCAAAAAATACTGCAAAAATAAAGGAAAAATTACCTCTATTGTATAATTAGAAAATTCTTACCAAATCAAATCGCCTCCCCGACAACGATGCCAAAATGTTGGGTGCAGGAATTACACTTAAGCAAACTGCTCAACACTTAATTTGTCAACCTGAGGGATCCGTAAACTTAGAGACGAAGCATAGGCAATGCCAGAGATGGTATGAATTTTCCTGATATAAATCCCTACTTTATTTAAAGGAAATATTGCAGAATCAAATTAAAAAGAGAAAAAGGCAACTTGAACCATCAAAATAATCTAAGACTGGAACAAGGAAGAATGAATTTGCAAGAGGGAATTAAAGATAAAAGGCAATCACTATAGCTAATTATTGTTTAACTATTGAGTGTGTGTCTTTCTTTAGCATAGACACTAGCAGTCTCATCAGATGGGCCCTTAAACCTGCTCCTTTAGATATTTCCTTCTTGCGCTAATTTGTCCTACACTATCGCAGTCTGCTTGCACTAGTGCAGGAACAAAGATTTATGCAGAAGGTATAAGTGGTGTCTTTACTAAAGGTTTTTTAGTTCATGCAAGGGCTTGAAATTTTCCAGGTTCAAAGCACTCAGATCCCGTGGCAAGGAACTAGTTCTTGCACCGGATCAGAGCTTCCTGCACTTAGCATTTAATTATTAAAATGAGTGCTTAATTATTGCAAGTGCTATTATACTGTTAAATCAAATTGCACACATAAAAAGTGAATGTTTCTGATCTTAACAGAGTGCAGGAAGAAATAAAAAATCAATATACATTTATCCTGTCATAAGCATTTAATGAAAGAAATAAGATTTCGGGGAGTAGACTAAGAAGGCTTGTTGCATCACACCAACGTGCACTGGTGCAGGTTCATTTCTCCTGCTTGGACCAGGTGGGGAAAACCAATCAAACAGAATTGCATAAAAGGAGATATCACACAAATGTGCACTTGTGCAGGGTTATTTCTCCTGCTTGGACCAGGTGGAGGAAAACCAATCTGAAATCAACTGTAGGATAGGAAATTGCAGGAAAAGAAAATTTATCTACTTCACACAACGGATCCGCTTTCACTCAGACAAGAATGCATGTGATTAAAATTAAGTCACACTTGAAAATGTAAACACAAATTACAGGAAAATGGGAAATGGGGTAAACGTGCTGGGTTGGTTGGGCCCTAGCCAACCGGCGTGTTTCCCTTTTAAATAAAAACACTGCTCAGTACCTTAATCAATTCATCAGCTCAAATACATAAACTCAATTTGCGAAACATGAGGCGGAGCTCCATTTTATTAATTCACTGAGGCAAGTAAATACATTAATACATCGTGCAGCCTAGATTCGGGTGATAAAAAAATACATCAACCTGTTACCACCTCTCCGGCTGTGTCTCTGTTCTCTTCTACTAATGAAGAGCGAAACCCACTACAAGCAGGTTCGCCTTTATTTTACCAAAAAGAACCCGCAAACTCAAATTGTATCAAATTGCAGGCTCATAAAACCGATACTTGTTCTTTAGATCTGTGGGTTATGGCCCACTCTACTTCCGTCGTGTTACTTTGATGGTTACATATAACATACATATAGAAAGCAAATTTCAAACGAAAATCTATGCTCCAATAATAATCCATGCGGCCCACTCAACATTTAATTATATTGGAGGTGGTTAACAAAACAATACCCGCCATAACCTTTAAATCAACGAGACCTGCTATTGACTGCGTTCAACTTAGAAATTCCTCGTAATTGGCCGTTCTTCTCCACTATGGCGTTATGAATCGATCTCCGTTGATTCTTCTTCAGACAAATAGAGGTTAATACAAATTTGAACATACCCAATAACAAAGTTGCGCATTTCATCAAAAGGATCGAAGTTCACTAATTTCTATTTAATTCTTCACTGAAATACAGTATTGGGGCCTTGACAGAATCAATATTGAGTCTACAGATCGAACCTTTATACAGAGATTTAAAATGCATTCACCACTTAATTAAGGAAATCATATAAATTACAACTTCATTCTCTCTTTTATAAACCCGCAATTTATTTAATGATCTCAATCAACGAAATATGAATCGATTTTGTCGATTTCAGCAAAGGGACAGGGTTCGATCCCTAACAGGCTTTTATGCAGAATTTAACATGCTTGGGTAACCAGAGATTTACTAATTCGGTACTCAACGGACAAAATTAGCTTCTATGACCTCTTTAGATTACTATACAACATAAACATCCTTAATTCATACATAGAAAGTGTAGATTCACAAGCATTCCGGAAATATGCGCCTTCACACAGAGAGTGAGCACTTTAATTACAATCCATTCAATACACATAAAATATATATAACCCATAATTCTATTATATACAAACATCGTAGAGATTCTAAGGTATTTCAGCCTTAGTACAAGTCCTCACGATGTTACATTGTGCTTGCACTCCTTGTCTCACACTATTACAGATTCGCTATTATATAGAAATTAAATAGAATCGGTTGAGATCCACAAAATCTCTCCGAGTCACTCAAACAACCCTTTGTATTCTCAAATGCACACATGGCAGATCAATTACATAAGTTTCAACATTGGTTTTAACAAATTTCGCCCCAAATTTGCATGACTGTTCACATACCCAGCCTTTCTAGCTTCAGATTTGAACTTAATCCAAATCTGTTCGAATACCCCTACATTAGACTCCCGAGGCACAAAACATTATGACCTCCTGGTCATATGTATTCTACAACTGTCAACATTTCTATCCATGTCCTCTATGGAACTGCTCCTTGTGATATTCCCGTAGCAACATGCTTGAACAATTCTCACCCGCATCCTCTGCAGAATTGTCCTCTGTGAGCTGCAACAAGACCTCTACAATAGCAAGTCCTCCTTGCTACCAGATACCTCACCAAGATTCTCTCCTGAGCTCAGTCTTTCAACATCTCTTTGGTTCACCCTTGTGGAACTAGTTGAGCACTCATGCTCTAGGCTGCTGCAATATTCTCACCTTCCTTTGCTGCTACCTTCACAAAACATAAAAATCACAAGCATCACAAAAGTGTACGTCTCTTCCTATGTATGCAAATTCCTTCTCTGCAGGAAATCATTTTCCTGCTCTGATACCACTTGATGAAGAGAAAAACCCACTACAAGCAGGTTCACCTTTATTTTACCAAAATGAACCCGCAAACTCAAACTGTATCAAATTGCAGGCTCATAAAACCAATACTTTTTCTTTAGACCTGTGGGTTATGGCCTACTCTACTTCTTTCATGTTACTTTGATGGTTACATATAACATATATATCGAAATAAAATTTCAAACGGAAATCTATGCTCAAATAATAATCCATGCGACCCACTCAACATTTAATTAATTATATTGGAGGTGGTTAACAAAACAATACCCCCCATAACCTTTAAATCAGCGAGACCTGGTATTGACTACGTTCAACTCAAAACTTCATCGTAGTTGGCCGTTCTTCTCCACTACGGTGTTATGAATCGATCTCCATCGATTTTTCTTCAGACAAACAGACGTTAATACAAATTTGAACATACCCAATAACAGAGTTGCACCTTTCATCAAAAGGATCGAAGTTCACTAATTTCTATTTAATTCTTCACTGAATTACAGTATCAGGGCCTTGACAGAATCGATATTGAGTCTATAGATCAAACCTTTATACAGAAATTTAGAACGCATTCCCCACTGACTTAAGGAAAGCATATAAATTACAATTTCATTCTCTCTTTTATAAACCCGCAATTTATTGAATGATCTCAATCAACGGAATATGAATCGATTTTGTCAATTTCAGCAAAGGGACAGGGTTCAATCCCTAACAGGATTTTATGCAGAATTTAACATGCTTGGGTAACCAGAGATTTACTAATTCAATACTCAACGGATAGAATTAGCTTCTCTAACCTATTTAGATTACTATATAGAATAAACACCCTTAATTCCTTCACACAGAGAGTGAGCACTTTAATTACAATCCATTCAATAAACAGAAAATATATATAACCCATAATTCTATTATATACAAACATCGCAGAGATTCTAAGGCATTTCAGCCTCAGTACAAGTCCTCACGCTGTTACATTGTGCTTTCACTCCCTGTCTCACACTATTACAGATTCGCTATTATATAGAAATTACAAAGAATCAGTTGACATCCAAAAAATATCTCTGAGTCGTTCAAAAAACCCTTCGTCTTCTCAAATTCACACATGGCAGATCAGTTACATAAGTTTCAACATTGGTTTTAACAAATTTCACCCCAAATTTGCATGATTGTTCGCATACCCAGCCTTTCCAGCTTTAGATTCAAACTTAATCCAAATATGTTCGGATGCCCCTGCATCATCTACTATCAAAAAATTAGACTCCCTAGTCCTATTTACATTCTAAATTATATAGATATTTGGCCAAAGGCCAAAATAGATCATTCAACTGATTACATAACCAAACGTAGAATTTAGCTTTTTAGCCTTCAAAATTAGACAGTTAGCAAAACTGGTCGTAGCCAATCTCCAGCTTTCGTCCTTCACAGATTCAGTCTCAGCTGCCTTTGGATCGATCTTGCTATAGTGGCTGAAGCTGCTCAAAACGAGGCGGTGATCAAGGAGGTTCGGATTTGCTGCAAGGATTTGTTGTGCCAGCAATGGTGTAAGATCCGATCTTGCACTAGGATCAACGGTCATGGTAAGTAATCTAACTACCAAATAAACATTGGAGATATCTATAATTTACAAAGAGTGATTAGAAGTAAGAAATAATGTAATAAATGATTAATTAATGCTAAGTTGAATTAAAAATATGAAAAATAAAGTTTATACGAAATATGTCACCGTGCTTGGACTAGTGCAAGATGAGGGTGCATAAAAGAGGTAAAACAGAGGTAAATGGTTATGATTTAGGAAGGGGAAAATGCAAAAAGAGAGAAAATTAGGGGGCTAGCAGTGGGTAGCCTTGGGAGTTGCAACATTCTTGTTGCAATATTGAGGCTCATCAGGTGGAACTAGAGGGAGAGCTCTATAAATAAACTCTATGAATCCTAGATAGGAGATATCTTGCACTACGGAGTTGAGTAATAGAGAAATTCAAAGTGTACTGGAGGCACTTTGGGTCCAAGAAAGACACATGGGAAATGGATGACCAGATGTGAGAAACATATCCTTTCTTATTTGCTGAGTAAATTAAATTGTTAATACATTATAAATTTTATACAAATATGTTTGTATAAAGCTCCATATCAATTGTGTTTATTTTATTTATGGTTAATGAACACTAAGGATGGTGTTCCCCCTAAAGGGGGACAGGACTATGCTATCCCCTAGTTAACATTTTCTATCTTGTTAATAATTGTAATCATCTTAAATAACTAAGAAAGGGAGACAAATTCCATTGCTTGAGGAGGGAGGTTACCTGAGGAAGTGGTTGTTTTAAATATCAATCCTGGTTGGATGAAAAGAATTTAATGTGATGACTATGGATTGAATCAAACTGAAAGACGAAGGACTAGTCCAAGTGTCATTCGACTCAAATAGAAAGCAAAGAAAGGACAAAAAATTTGAGTGTGTCATGGGGTTGCATTCTCAGATTGTATAATTCTATGAAAATTGTGGGAAGTGTGGTAGTTAATTGGTTTGGAAAAGGAAGGAATGGGGGACAATGGTGAAGAATTGTTTTTTCATACATGCTCTCTCGACTCTCCTTCAAGTGGAGAGAAGAAGAGGAATTTCTACGGAGAGGACGTTGTTTCTAGAATTACTATGTAAGAACATAGAACTAAAAGGGATATTGAGTTATATCTAACATTGAATCGAATCTTGGAAAGGGAGAGCACCAAATAAGGAGCCCTATGAGGGAGGTTTTCTAGGTGATTGTTTCAGAGAGTGTGTCTTTCCTATAACGATAAATATTCCAGTGGAATCTTATGGATTGATGAACATATTGGATGTGGGAAGAGTCACTCAGGTGTTTGTGAGGGCTAAAGAACCACCAGGAGTTTCCTTTGGGCTAAATCTCTGGTTCTTTACTCATCGATGAACCACCCAGAGAAGTGATTTATTTAACCCATCAAAAACTTACCCACTGAATAAAATTACTTATAGTGGACTCTCCTCTCCTAAAAGTGAGCTAAATTTCTCTGTATTGTGAAATGATGACATGAATGTGAATATGATTGAAAACATTGTGACTTACAATGAGCATAGATGATGGATGAAGGAAACACAACCTTATGAAATCTTGTTTATCCTATCTTACTGGTTGAAGTCCCTCAGAGGAACCCCAATTGAAGATTTGGAATCTTACTTGGGGGTGATAGTTTCAAGTAAGGCTTGGATGAGATTGTATATATTTGGGTGGTGAATTTTAGTCCTGATCTTAGTTTCCCAATGTTAGTGTTGATTCAAGATAAGTGTTGTAAATGAATTTCTTGATATTGAGTTCAGGATGAATTGTTGAATCAATGATGTATTGTTTTTTTGAATGGTTAATGGTTCAGTCCGAGTGGAATGAAAAAAATCTGATGAATGTGTGCCCTATTACTATAGTGTTGCACTAACGCTATTTATGCTAGAAATACACATATATAACTCTCCATGTGAGTGTTGTATGCACATAGTAATAGTGTATGATCGTTTTATATGCAACTATATGATTTATTCCTAAAATTTGAATTAGCTTGGACGTGATAACTATAGGCTGGTAATATTGCTAAACTTTGATGTTAAATTGTATGGTTTATTCCTATAGTCTAAACTAGAAAGGAGGCTTCAATTTAACTTTGGAATGTTGATCTCCTTGTGGTATTATTGAGCATTGTATGCTCTCTAGCTACTTGTATCATTTTTTGTATTCTTAACTGTATCTCAAAAGAGACCTATATATCTATGGAATGAGATTTACCATTCCTTATAAACCATTAAGAATAAAAGGGACTGCAGACCTCTCAGAGCCTGAATGGAAAAGTCCCTATTCAAAACTTTATATCTCATCCATTGAGAACCTAGGAAGGGTAACCCTATTGCAAGATTAGGAGGGATAGCACTAATATGTGCCTCATACATCCTTAATAGAAATATTTGGGTTGAGGCATAAGTATAAATTATTACAAAACCACCATAGCTGAGAAATAGTCAAGTATTTCACAAATGACTCTATATGGATTAGATTTCCAAACCTTTGGTTAGAACCACCATGGATTCGAATAGTTATACCAAAATACGTGTGCGGGGAGGAATTACCTTTACCTTAATCATGGAAAAAACATGTTAATACAATGTGATTCAAGTTGTATGATGGGCCTTTATTGGAGCCTTATTTTTTAACAAACCCTTTTCTCTAGCCTATGTGACGAGGTGCATAATCGTAGTCCTCAGATGATGGATCTCAGAGTTTATGGATGGAGCCACCTATCAAAATTTCTAAGATAGGAGTTATGATATTTTTCTTGAGATGAAATGAATTTCCCATGAAATTCCATACCTGGAACTTCAATTTGGAAGTGTGATAACAAAAGTTCCCCCCCATGATTTCAATGAAGAGGGGTGGGGTGGGGGGTGGGCGGGGGTAGTGCTATTGATATGAATCATTAGATGGGTTCAAAGGAGGATTATTGGATCAAATGTGTGAGACTTATGGCGAGTGTGAGAGTTTTATCCAAAATGAAGTCAATGGGAGTTTTCTATGAGATGATGTGGCATGAGCATGTTCGAGTGAGAGTTTGTCCCAAGGAGGTTTCCTTCGAGATAGTATCTTACATGGAAGTTATTATCGAGATGATGTGGTAGGAATGGGCCTAGACGTGAGTTATCACCGAGCTTCTAATTCCTCCGATAAGGTGTTTCTGATGAGCAAGGATTTATGAGAGAAGGAGTTATTCTTGAGGATGAGTTTTGCTGAGAAGAGTACTTGCCAATAACAAATGTTCGCCGTGAGTGGGTTTCCGCCGAGAGGAGGTTTTTTATTTTTATTTTTTATTTTTTTTTGAGATATAAAAACTCATACCTTGAAATTTCCTGTAGCGCTTCCCACACAAAACCTCTAATATTTTTATCTCTAGGAAGGGTTTTCCTCCTGGGAGACGTGTCTTCGTGGGACCCACACCTACCTACGGTTTTTGTGAGAATAACGTGGAAGGATGGGTGGGTTTATAGCTTGCACATGGGCTTGCATGTGTGTCACGAACCCAATAATGCATGGGTTGGAAGCTAATGTACCAACACCATGTGGTAGTGATGGGTTGATGGGAATAATCACGAGGGTGTCATGTGGATTGCAATTGGAAATTCGATGCCATGGCATCAAAAATTTAAGTGGCCATAATTTTTTACCTGGGGTTGGATCAGGAAAAAATGTATATCCTCGTAATCATCTTGATGAGATGAATGCAATGAGATCACGCATTTGGAGTTTTAAAGAAGTTGAAAAATATCAAAATTTTTAGACCCCATTTCCATAATGCTACTTTAGATCTCAAGTTAGAATAGTAACCACCTTCTCTCAACCTGTACTTTGATTGGATTTAGGAGGGGGTGTATTACACCTTCATAGGTAAGAGAATTTGGAAATATTGGTAGTTTTTAAACCTAGTATAATTTAGAAAAAGGAATCACCTAGATAAAATTTATATTTCAACGACCACTATCTATGGTCTCTTGTGGTTCTTTCTTGTGTAAGATAATTTTTAGTTGAGAATGCATGGTTATGTTTGATTTACCTTTTTACAAGAGGCATTAGTAATACTAACAAATTCTAAGATTTTTAGACTTGTGATTTTTACCATGGCTATACTTAAAGGCTATGGTTAGTTTGGAAAATCTAGATAGGTTTGTATGACATTGAATTAAGGAGTCCCCTCTACCTTGATGGAGATATTTGAGATGGAACATAACATATTTATTTAAAAACTACAAGCCATATGACCTAAATATGAGTTCAAATCATTTTTTCAAAACTTATTCTCAATGGTAGTATAATAAAGCTTCGTTGAAGGATAGATTCAAAGTATAAGACTAGCACCAATGTGCATTGATTATTTGAATACAATCCTCCTACATCCATTTTTTTGTCCATATATCTGTTTGTAAACTTCCAACTTCCAACTTCATAGGACATGAGAATGGAAACTATAGGTGACATTATTTTCTCCTCAATTGTGCATTTTTGGGTTTTTTTTTGCATTGATTGTGCATCAATTTGTGTCTAGCTAGCAATGATTATGCATCTTTGTTTAGTGTTTCATCATTTTCACATATTTTTCACATTCTTATTGCATTTATTTTTAGTATCATTTTCCTCTAAATTTTGTCTAATTTTCATTTTCTTAATCTTATTTGCACCCATTATTTCTCATATGTTTGATTTTAATAAACTTTTGTACCTTAAGTGTTTGACTTGCACCTTATGTGAGATTCATTTTCATTCTATTATTGTGCATAAATTGTGTCTCTTGCATCTTCAAGTCATATAATTAGCATATTGCTTGTGTCTTGTGTGGATCTCATTTTCATGACACTTGTATATTATTTTCATGCAATTATTTTCTACTTTGTCACATCTTATCCATGCCTTATGTTTCTTTATAGCATGTTAAGTGTGTTTTCTTTGAGCATTTTAGCTTTATTTGCATCTAGTTTGTCCCTTTGGTTTCATTTGCTTCTTTTTAGTGCCTTATTCAAATCATTGATTGCATCTAAAATGAGTCTTTATTACATCCAATGTGTGTCTCCTATGCATTCATACTTTTCATTGTTTATGTGGAAGTGAAATAGTTAATGAAAAATGCATTATAAACGTTTCTAAATTAATGATTCAATTGATATATTATTTGTTACCTTTATGGTGCTTTCTTGTGTTATTTCAAAGGCAAAATATCCTTAATATTGTCTCTCTTGATGATCCTTTTCCTTAATTTTGATCTAGATTATTATACCTTTCAATAATTGCTTGCTAATATTCACTAGTTTGGTTTCACTTCTATGCAAGTTTAAGAGGTCCTTTATAATGGTCTATTAAATGTGTAAAAAAAACATTGAAAATGAAAACAATTGTAAAAATTATTTGGAGAGTCATCACTGACTTTAAAAAGGAAGATGACTACAAGAACCAATCAATAAATTGAAGATAAATTCAAATTTTACCTTATTTGATTTTCTAATAGTATGTTACATTTAAATATTTTCCTATTTTTTAAAATCATAAACCTTATAAGATTACAACTCTCTTCCCTAGAATATGTAGATGGAGGGAATCTATGACTGCTAAAAATAATAATTATTGATAATTTCTTGTGGCCACAACAACCACCCCTTTTATTTTTCTTAGATAAGTAAAACAAAATGCCCTCCCCACCAAAATTTATAATACCTAATCTTGTGACTACTTTTGGTTTTTAGGATTCAAGCTTCAAGAAGTTTCATGTCATAATTTTACATCATGGGAAACCCAATGTTTGATTTCACAATTCAATTGTTTTTTTTTTATAATTTCATTTGAATTTTCTTAGTTTTTATTTTACTCTACTATTTTTTTATGATCATTATTGTTGGTTCTCTCATTTTTCTATTTTTTTCTTATTTTGGTTTTGGATTGGATATTTGTGTTTTAATATCCTTTTGGTTTTTATTTTGATTACATTCATTACTTTTCATAGATCATGGATCAATGCACATTTTGTTTTAAACAAGAGTGGGTAAAAATTGTATTAAATATGTGCCCGGTCACAACATAAACATGATAAATTTTACATTATGGTCCCCTTCTTGTAAGTCCCTGGGGCTGAAATTTTGTAATAGAATTATTACAGGGCTACATAGTATGCAAAAATTTAGTACATTCGAGGTGGTGTAGATTCTACAAAAACAACCTAAGAAAAAATAGAATTTGTAGAACAACATATATCAATTAAAATTATCTATTTCCTTAGATGTTGGCTGGTTAAGGTCCAAAAAATCCCCGCTTTGTCTCCAAGTTTCAATATAATTTTCATTGAGCCTAATATTTAGAAGGTTTACGTAACCTTGGAGATTCACTATGTAGCTATGGTTAGCTTCCATCTCATCTTTGTGCTTGGATAATTTTGTCTTCAAATTCTGAAGATCATCCAACGCTTGCACGTTGGTCATCATTTGATATTTTATTTTCAGGTTGACTATGATCATGTACACTGGAACACATCTATTTTATTCATTAGTTAATTTATATTATCCTAGCAGCTGTAATTATTTTTCCTAATACCACTAGTGTTTCCTGCTATTTATATTTTACCTCTATAGATTATGCTTCCTATCCTCCTCTTGGCTGCACAGAGCTGAACCCTTATGATGGTTCCTTTCTTCCCACAGGTGCGAGTTTTAAGGTGAGTTGGAAGCGCCAAGTCCTTGGATGGAGTATTTTGATTTCCCCTTAGTAGCTATTGGGTTTCTGACCCCAAGACACAATTCCCTGCCAAAATGAAAAAAATCTAGTGTAGGCTTGTCGACAGGTGAACCACCAGAACTAATGCATTGATAGTGAGAGCAACCCAAATATGCCTATCCACCACCTTACTAGACTTGCTTACTGCTTATATTTCATCTTGTATATTCTCAATATGCCAAGCCCATATCCAATTAGGAAAAAGTGCCCCCCACTTCCCTTGCCCCTAGAGAATTAGGATTTGGGAGTTGCTCCAATGCTAGCTCAATTATGAAATTTCCAAGCACAATAACAAAATTTGACTCATAACACAAGGGAAAATTAACTATGTTACTTTCATCTATAAACTATGTGTCGCCTTCCTATAATTTCCATGGAGACTATGATATTTTCCATATCTAATGACATTTCCTTACTTTAGTAAAAACTAAAATGGAAAGACCCCTTTGCTTGTCTGAATTCTGATCCATGGATTTATGCCTCCGCCTCTCTAACCCACATGCAAAAGGAGTTATGGCTGCATCACTATTCATAATATCTTGTATACAATATTCAATTATTGTTCTAAGTGGGTGTCCTATTTTGTAATATTATTGTGGCTTCCAAATTAAAATTATGTGCAATGGATATTTACTTGTGTCACCTGCATGTTACAAATATTTACAAGATTCCATGATGTCTTGCAGGCTTCCTTCCTCTTTTGGTTTAATATTCTCCATAATGATTTTAGTGTAATTGATGCTATCCCATTGTAGAGGGACTATTTTTTGTACATAGGCATGGAGTCCTTCATTAGATTGTTAAGGACTTTGGTGTTATAGTAGACTCCACCATCCTTGTTCTCCATTGGTTTCAAGTTTTCGAACCAGGAGTTTACATGCACGATTAACACTCCGAATATTTTATATATTTTCATTCTAGGAGATGTGGACAAAGGATTTGTGAAAAAATTCATCTAGATGCCTTGTTATTCTCTTCAAGAAGATTTCCAAGTGATTTTCTCTTGGCCAAATTCCCATGTAAATATTTTTAATAGTAATAAATGATTTCGAATTTCAGGCCTATGCGATCTATATTTTGTTGTGATGTAGTTTCAGGATCCATCACATTAAGTGAATTATTTTATGAAATTTCAAACCATCGACCGAGGTTCATTACCAAGATATAGAAAAGTGTCAAAAAATGATCTCAGGAATGTAGAATAAATAGGAAAGGGTTTGGGTGGAAAATTATGGAAACATAATAAGTGAATCTCAAAATATGATAATGTTGGTCACACATATAGCTTTAGCCATGAGTAGACCTTGCAACATGCTGTGCATTTCATCTTGGTTATTGGTCACACATCTCAAACCCCATGCATATATTATTACCAATTTTACTTCAGGGTTATACAATACTCCTTCCCCTCTTACCACCCTAATTGATGTGCAATTTAATTTTAATGCACTATGAGGTTTAAAATTTTTCTTCTTCTTTTACTTTCATCATTTCCTAGTTTTAAGGCTACCATAATCTTCTATTCATCAAGAACTTTCTATGATAAAAATTTTCTCATTCCAAGTTCTAGACAAAAAATTATGTCCCTTATATTTTTTTTACTATTATCATGTTTTAATGAGATGGTGGATGAAATTTACCCTATATCCATGTGGTCATGATTTGACATGTTAACAAGGTAGGTGATATGGCATGCTGACTGCGTAGGTCATTAGATATAGATCTAGGAAATAGCCTATTGGAGAATTCAACCGATAGTACTAGATGCTGAATGGTATTCAATGGTCCTTGATACTAGATAAATGAGATATTCCAGATATTCTGGATATATTTGGATCTAGATGCCTCTTTGGTGTCCTAGATCCCAGATATATCTAGATCTAGTTCTCTCTTGGTTTTCTTTTTTAACTTTGTTTTTATTTTGAATTTATTTTAAATTATGTATTTTTATATATTTATTCGTTATTAGTAGCCTTTGACTCGCCAGGGACTATAAAATTCACCTCATAGTCAAGGTACATTGACTTTGTATTATTTTGCTGAGTTTTCGCAATTTTAACCAAAGTTTTTGGAATATGTTGAATATTTCTATTTTCCTGTAAATTCAAAAATATTTTTCTAATTTTTGGAAATCTTATTTCTATTTTTCCATTGGCTAAGCGAGTCTTGATGTGAAATAATTCACCTAGTGGAGGGCGATTTATTTTTTCTGTTTGTTAGTGTCTGACAAATCATTTTAAAATAAAAAAAAGGACAATTTTGTGAGTGGCCATTTCGCTAGTGAGTGCTATGAAACTGAAATTGACAAAATGCTCTAAGAAGGTCCTTTACGTAAGTGGGAGTTAGGGGGGTGGGGAATTTCTTCAACTAGTGATCTAGCATTGAAAACAGATAGGTATTTATAGTGCGTTTATCTTTTATTATTTCATTTTAAATTCTTTTCCTATGTAGAATGAAGGATGTGCAGAGGAAGGGGTACCTGTGGGATAACAAAGGTGCAAAGGAAACTTTATTTTGTAGACACATAATTAATTTTAAACTCTTTTGAATTTAATTTTCTTACAGATTTAGCTATGCGAGAGAAAATTTGCATAGAACCGTGAATCTTTTCAGAATGAAGGATGTGCATATGATGAGGTATGTGTGGGATGGCGAGGTGTGTGTGGGATAATGAGGCTGGAAAGGGAACTTTATTCCGAATACATGAATTTAGTTTTACTCTTTTCCATTTAAACCATTTACAACTTTATCTTCGCAGGAGAATAATTGCATATATCTATGAATCTGTGTGGAATGAAGGATGTGAAAAGGATGGGGTATGTGTGGGATATTGATGGTGTAGAGGGAAATTTATTCCTCATACAAAAAATTAATTTAATAACTAGGAACATAAATTTTAATTTTTAGTGTAACAAAAAATTTCATCCACAATGTTATAGTCTTCCACATAAATTTCTCGTCGAAAAATTTCTTCCACACACTCATTCTCCTGCATTTCCTCTTACATTTGTGAATTAAATACTAATGATCAAATATTCAATTAAGATTATTTTTAATGCGTTTGAGGAAGAGGTGTTGTGTGGGGGAGTGGGTGTGCGGAGAAAGGACAAGAAACATTGATACATTGTGTGACCCCCTTACTTCATTTGCACTATGCTACATTACTATTATTAAACCAATAATAATGAAATTGTGTAAGTTATGTCATCATCGAGAGAGTGGTGGGGAGTTTCTTCAAGTCAATGCTCTAACACTAATAGTGAGATAGGTATTTCTAGTGTGTTTATCTCATTATTTCATTTTAAGCTCTTTTTCATTTAAAATTTTTATCGATTTAGCTGTGCAAGAGAAAAATTACACAGAGCTATGAATCTATTTGAAATGAATTATGTAAGAAGGATGGGGTATGTGTGGGATGGAAGGGTGTGTGTGGGAGAACATGAGTGCATAGGGAAATTTATTCCTTAGACAAAAAATTAATTTTAAACTTAAGTTGCGCGGGAGAATAGTTTCATATAGATGTGAATTTGTGTGGAGTGAAGGATGTGCATAGGATGGGGTATGTGCGGGATATCAAGGGTGTAGAGGAAACTTTATTCCATAGAAATTAAATTAATTGAACTATGAAAATAAATTTTAATTCATAGTGTAACAAAAACTTTCATTCACAATGTTATAGTCTTCCGCATAAATTTCCCGTTGGCAAATTTCTTCCACATACCTTTGTGAATTAAATTCTAATTATAGAATATTAAATTAAGTGTCTTTTTAATGCATGCAAGGAAGAGGTGTTGTGTGGGGGGATAAAGTGTGTAAAAAAAGGATAGGAAACATTGATACACTGTTCGGCCCCCTTACTTCGCCTGCACCTTGGTACATTACTATTATAAAACCAATAATAATGTAATTGCATAAGTTCTGGCATCATCGAGAGAGAAGTGGGGAGTTTATTTGGTTATTTATCTGACAATGATAGAGATATAGGTATTTCTAGTGAATTTATCTCTTATTATTTCACTTTAAGTTCATTTCCATTTAATTTTTTTACAGATTTAGCTATGGGGGAGAAAAGTTCCATAGAGCTGTGAATTTGTGCAGAATGAAGGACGTGCGGGGGACCGGGTATGTGAGGGAGAACGAGGGTTCATAGGGAAATTTATTCTCTATAAACAAATTAATTTAACTAGGAAAAAAATAATATGATTCATAATGTAATAGGAACTCGTTATAAGGATGGTCAGTTTGAGACTAGAAAGAGCGGTTTGTAAACTAGAAATAATGAATCTTGGTATTCAAGGTTTCCAAATACTATGTGCATTTGTGATTTCACATTTGTATTTTAATGCATGTGAACAATAATTGTTGTGTGGGAGAAAGGGTTTGCGGAGAAAGGGACATAAAATTTAATTCATACAACATCAAATTTTATATGTAATGTTGCGATATTTTGTATAAATTTCCTGTTAGTGAATTCACACATACATTTTGACTTCTTGCATTTGTGAATTAAATACTAATTATCCAATATTCAATTAAGTGTTTTTTTAATGGATGTGAGGAAGATGTGTTGTGTAGCATAACGAGTGTGCAGATCTATGACAAGGAACGTTCATACAATATGTGGCCTCCTCTCTTCATCTGCACCTCAGTACTTTACTATTATTAAACCAATATTTATTCAATTGCGTAAGTTCTAGCATTATTGGGCAGAGTAGTGGGGTGTTTTTTTGGTTAGTGCTATGAAACTGATAGTAAGACAAGTATTTCTAGTGTGTTTATATCTTTTTATTCCTTTTAAGCTCTTTTCCATTTAATTTTTTTATAGATTTAGCTATGCAAAAGAACAATTGCATAGAGTTGTGAATCTATGGGGAATGAAAGATGTGCGAGGGATGGGGTATGTGCAGGAGAATGGGGGTGTAGAGGGGAATTTATTCTGCAAATAAAAAATTAATTTAACTAGGAACACAAACTTTAATTCATAATGTAATAGACACTCATTATAAGGATGGTGAATTTGAGACTAAAAAGAGTGGTTTGTAAACTAGAAATAACCAATCTTGGTCTTCAATGTTTGTGAATAGTATGTGAATTTGTAATTTCACTTTTGTGGATTAAATATTTTTTATTATTATGGAATATTAGATTAAGTGTCCTTTTATTGTGTGTGAAAAATTAATGTTGTGGGAGTGAATGAGTATGTAGAGTAAGGACATGAATTAATGTTGATAAGTTTTGGCATCATTAGGAAAAGAAATTGCATAATACTGATACACTATGAACAATATGCAAAGATATTTTGGGCACACGTGCACAATCGGTGAATTGAATGATGAAAAGAATGATATTTAACCACATATGTGTTTTCTATTAATTAGAGGACATGCATTGGGATACTAAAAAAATCTAAACGACAAATTTGTCTCCGATACAAATATTTTGTAACATGTTTCAAACAAAAAATAGTATCAGGTGGTTATTTCTATGGAAATTATTCAACAAGCATTTGAAATGGCTATTAGAGTGAGGAAAGTGTATTTTTAATACATGTGAACAAGTAATGTTGTGTGGGAGAACAAGTGTGTAGATAAATGAACAAAGACTTTCTTTGCACAAAAGTAAGAGGGACTCATTAGAAAATGGAAAACTAGATATTAATCCAATAACAAAAAAAAATTTGAACTTCTTTGTTCTAAATTATTATATTTATGAATTAGATACTAATTCTCGAATATTTTATTAAGTGTATTTTTAATGCATGTGGGGAAGAGGTGCTCTACAAGAGAATGGGTGTGCAGAGCAAGGGCACGAAACATCAATAAATTGTGCAACCCCCTAACTTATTCTGCACCTCAGTACTCGGTACAATGTATCAACATTGGATGTAATTAGGCAAAGAAATAGAAAAATATTGATACAATGTGAACGATATGAAAGGAGATAACACGTGCACATGCATATTCGATGAATTGAATGCTGAAAATGATTGATATTTACCCGCATTGATGTTTTCTATTAATCAGAGGAAAAACATTGGGATGATAAAAAAAATATAGATGTCAACTTTATCTTTGACACAAATATTTTGTAACATGTTTCAGATGCAAAGTAGTAGCAGATGGTTACTTCTAGGGAAACGAGTCAAAAAGTATTTAAAATGACTAGTATTTTCTAATATCAATAGGAGCTTTCAATGACCGACTACATATTTCAAATAACAAAGTGTGTGGTGTTTTTTCTTTTCATTATTCATTTAAATGGGAATATTGTGGGAGGTTTTTTTGCCTTACATAAACTATTATATTTGAATTTGAGGTCACATAAAATCACATCCTTGACTTTCAATGGTGTTTGAATGACGTCTCTAATTATCATATGAAATGTATGAAATTCTAAATGTATGTTCATTGAGAGGCATATTAGGGTTCAAGAAGTAGTGTCTCATTACAAAGGGATAAGTGTATCTTAGAGAAATGTAGCATGATGTTCCTTATTATCGATAGATATTACAGGTTGGAGATGTCATTCAAGATTAATTGGATGTCAATATGTGATTTTTTGTGATGCAAGCTCTGGCATAAACTATTAATTCATGGTTGGTGGCATTAGTCAGAGAATACTTTAGTGTATGGTGATAGATTTTGTCTAGTACTTCATATTATGTTCAAATATTTGGGATTTTTGATACATTTTAAATGATGGCTAACTATTTGAGGAAATATATGCAGAGGTACAAAATATCTTGAAAGGGAGTTTATATTCCTTGAATTGTGCAGGTTGCATGATGGCATGGGTTTTTCATTTCCATTGTGTGCAATGTTAGAATTTTTTTTACCAAAATCAATTGACTTTACCAAAATCAATTGACTTGAACAACTACATTGAACGTAAAGCTACTAGAATAAAATATTAATTTGTGGTTGGTGTAGTTAGTGCGGAATACTTATTTTGTTACATTATTTCAAATAAAATTGAATTATTGAAAAATATTGTGGAACATGTGGAGCTAGTTTTCAACTAAAATACTTATTAATAGTTTCAAATGACAGTCATCATTTGAAATGAACATGTCATAAGAGATAAAAATTTACGACATTAAACAAAAAAGAAGTATTTTTCTTTGAAAATTATCTTAGACACTGTTAATAATAACTGTAAATAGAAAACCGTGCAAGGACAATAAAAATTAAATGTTATACAAAGACATGTTATGCTATCTCTACCATGAATTGGCTTGATGGATGATATGATACCCACTAATATGGAAATTTTCATTCATTTTATTTGATATCAAGCCACAAGAAACAAACAAAAAATGGAGGAAAATTGATTTACGAATTACCTGGCACCTGGGTTTGAAGAAATAGTTATATGGAGCAAGGAATATAAACTCTATTATAATATTAATCATTCAGAACAAGTTCTCATGCAAATTGCGAAGGAAGTTGTGAAGAGTGTGGATGTGCATGAAAATATTCCATTGTGCTTCTTTTGTAATTGCGTACAGCCACACATATTCCTTGCTGTACACATCCACTTTATGGCACAACACTTATTCTTGACACACATTAAAAGGAAAAATATTTGAATAATTCATAATAAGAATTTAATATTACATAATAATTATTTAGAAAAATATGAAATTGGTAGTAAAAGCTGTGAATATATGTGGAATGAAGGATGTGCTAAGGACGAGGTAAGTGCAGGAGAAAAAGAGTGTAGAGGGAACATTTTTCCATAGAGACAAAATTATTTTAACTACTAGAAACATGAACTTTAATTTGTAATGTTCAGTGGATCGATGTGGGATGTACGATTTTCAAAAACAAAAACAATGGTTTACAAATTATAAATAATGAATCTTGATATTCAAGTTTTATGAATATGACGTGAATTTGTTTATGTGTTTGAAGAAGTAGTGTTGTGTCAGAGAACAGATGTGTGGACACAGAACACATACTTTCTTCTCCACTATATTAGTCCTGCTTATGCACACATCTAAAGAACACAAAAATAGATGTTATTAATCAATTAATAATGTGGGATGCAATTGCAGAGAGAACTTTATTCCATAGACATGAAATTATTTAAAGTTTAAGTAAAAATTTAGTATCCAATATAAAAAAAACTTAGTATCCAATATAAATTTACATTGAGTGTGTGGAGGAAGGACCATAAATTTTAATTCCTAATGTAACAAAAAATTTCATCCTTAATGTTTCCATCTTCTGCACAATCGTATTTTCTGGATGCTTTCAAATACTATGTGCATTTGTGATCTTACATTTGTGAATCAAATAATTATTATTGAATATTCAATTAAGTTTTTATTTTATTTCAATGCATGTGAGGAAGAGGTGTTGTGGGCAGATAATATGTGTGCATTCAACATTATTACATTTAATAGCAAGAAAAAATGGAAACAATTATCATTTGTCTTGAACATGTGAGTGAAGCAAGGAACATAAACTTTATTTCCCAATGTTACAACTATTTAGATAAATTTTTTGACCACAAATTTCTTCCACACTACTCTTCCTTGTTAATATTGAATCTGTAGACATTTAATATGATGAATTTTCCATTAAAATTCCAAATTTTATCATGAATATGCATAAAATGTCATGGAAAATTCATAGGAATTTTTATTTAATGAAATTATCGCTGTGAAAAGTAACATTTATTCCTAATTGTTTTGTTTGCACATCCTAATTTACGTAAGAGAATTGCAATTGAATAATTTTTAACATCATTGGGCATAGAAATATCATAATACTAATACAATCTTAACTATATGCAAGGAGATGACCTGCATATATGCATATTTTGTGAATTGAATACTAAAAATGCTGATATTTACTGGTAGCTATATTCTTTATTAATTATATATACTAGTTAACTTTAATCATGAGTTATTGGAAATGTTTCTATGATAATGAAAGATAAAATTGGTGATATGAAGCTATTAGCATGAAATGTACGAGTGATTATGACACAAATATATCAATGCTAACACAACATTGGTTAATGAGGACAGACATTGGGACGATAAAAAATGTGGATGCCAACATTATCTTTGATACAAATATTTCATAATGTGTTTCACACGCAAAATAGTAACAAGTGGTGAATATATAGGGAAACGAGTAAGCATTCATTTGAAATGGCTAGTAGAGTGTTGAAAAAAAATATTTGAAGTGAACAAATAACTAATTTTCTCACATCGAATGCGTATTTGGAATAACAAAGTGTATAAAATTTTATCTTTTCAGAATTCATTTAAAATTCGGGAGTATTGTTCGAGCTTTTGTTGCCTTACATAATATGTTATCTCCAAAGTTAACGTCGCATAAAATTTCATCCTTAGATTTCAATTGTATCTGAATGGTGTGTCTAAGTATCATATGAAAATTGTGAAATTATGAACATAAGGTCATTGGGATATAGTACTAATTCACTATTGATGACAGATTAGGTTTCATGAAGTGGCATGTCATGATAAGGGGATAAGTCTATCCCGGGGCAATGTAGTGTGATGTTCCTTGTTATTGATAGCCATTACAAGTTGGAAATGTCCTTCAAGCTCAATTAAAAATTGAGATTTAATAGATCTGAACGGAAAATATATTAAATTATTTGATAAAAGAAATCCAAGAGGCAATACAAAAATAAGATAAAATTTCTTCTCTTTATTAATCAAACCCTTAAGGTAGGGCAACACCATACAATTACTCCTTAAGGAAGGAGATCAATCCACAAGCCATATGTTTGTCAATAAAAACAATACTCAACATCTCTTAATGGAGAGTCTTTAGTCTCTATATAGGCTTCATACATACAATACCATGGGTCTCTCAATACCATACATCCAATACACTACGATTATCACATTATTTCCTAACTAGTTGTGTTCCCTTGCATTATGCAAGTTAACCAATTTATTTATTAATTAAAACCCAATTATTTATCATCCTTACATTATTACATCACATTATTCCCTTGGTTACCTCCCTCTGTAACCAATATTATCCCCCCTAGGTATACTACATTCCATCCCCCTTAGGCATGTTTCATCCTCGAAACACGAGAATAACACAAATAATAAGATACGATCAAAATAATAGTCCACTCATACCATGCATGTGCATCTAGACATCCAAGATAAAGGTGAACACTCGATGTAGCCAATGCCTCGCTCACTTGAGATGGACACTATTTTTGTGGTTTCCTTTTTGTTGATGTGTTATGGGTGGATATTTTCACCTCTCTGTGTGTCTTCGAGGGTTTGTCGTCCTTGATTCTAATTCCTTGCCATCTTTTTGGGTGGTGCAGGTAGTGATTTTTTGAAGCTTTAACTGATGGTGTATCTTTCTTCAATTCCCCACTTGATGGAGCCTTGGTGGTATCAAGTTCCTTTCGTGGTACTTTCTTTTGTTGCTTGTATTCCATTATTACTTCCACCACAAACTCCTCATTTGATGTGTCAGTACTTGTAGAATTTTTTGATTAGGCCTCCTTGGAATCTACCTGTTTACTGATGGAAACATTATGTAATGTGTTTTTCTTCTTTTTATACCAGAGCTTTAGGAATTTTTTCTGCACATTAATATTAATAGTACCAACGAGTTCCATCCAAGGGTATCCTAAAACTACATCCAAATAATCCATATTTGAAGCATAAAAATCATAATGCAAAAAATAATTATCCATAGAAATATTCAAATATTTATAAATTTGAAAATCCTTATTATCAACCTATGTGTTTTTTATATGTTTTTCTGGAGCTTGCAATTTTTTTTCCAAATTAACATTGACAAAATTATGTTGGCAGCTAGGGTTGATAGACACAATGATCTTCTCTTTCTGAATATATCCATGAACCTGTAATATGGAGATATAGGTACAAAATAATCCCTTTTGCTTCTTATTGTCCTTCTTTCTATCCTCAGACCACTGGTTGAAGAGGAATTTTACGAAGTATTCATTAGAAAGTGCACACATTTGTTTAGAGTCAAGTGAGTTCACCCATATCTCAGACTCATCGCTGAAATTTAACCATGGTGCTAATATTGACACTCTTGGGTGGTGTGAATTTTCCCATTTTAGGAATTATTCGATAGTAAGACCATCATCTTTACCTATAAAAATAAGCTCAACAGAACCCATTAAATAGAATGAGGGTTTTGAAAAAATTACCTACTTTGTGTGGAAAATTTAAAATGGCCACAACTCAATCTATATGGCTCATAATAATTATTATAGCTTATTTTCAGAAATGGAACGACCATTTTGAATCTTCCCTTATGATTGAAATCATGATCTGGGAACTTTGAAAACTCAAATCTTTGTTGCAACTATCTGAATTTTACAAAAATTTCTTAAAAAAGAGTTGATTTTAAATCAACGATATCTCCCTCATTTGGACTCTGATTCGACTTTTTTTTTTTATAAATTGGGTGATTTTTCAAGAAGAGCTCAGATATGTAATTATTTTTGTGAAAATATGCACAAAAAATACAAAAAATGATTGGGGATATGCCATCCAATATTTTCCATCAGAAAAAATTCTATAAAAGTAGTTAATTTTAATCAACGACATCTCCCTCATCTTGAATTTGATTCAGATGAATTTATTTTTGAATTGGGGATTTTTTCGCAAGGAACTTATATATTATTTTATTTTTTTTGAAATTTTTGCACCAAAATTTCCATATCTCATATGAAAAATCCTCCCATTGTATATGATATCTAACTAGTTGATTAATATGTAGTGTTGTGTAAGAGGGAGGTGTGCAGAAGAAATGTGCAGGTAATGTATGCAGGGATACAAATTATTTGGTAAGAGAGTTTCTGTACCTTACTTCGTGTAGTTGTATTGAAGGCATTGGTTGTTTATTTAAAACTAATTGTAATGTTTATTTCTCTTTGCATTGAAATTTTTGAATATTCCAGCGTTTGCGACCTTAACATTTTTGTTACGAAAATCTACTGACTTGAGTCCATTGAATATAAATATACTAGCATAAGCTATTAAGTCATGGTTGGTGGCATTAACTAGAGAATATTTTAGTGTATCACAATAATTTTTATCTAGTATTTTGTATTATGATCAGAGTGAATCCTTGTCTAAGTTCAAAGATTTGGGTTTAGTGTTGTGCGGGATGTAGGTGTTTCAAATAAATGTGTAGAAAATGTATGCAAAGGAACATAATATTTCGAAAGAAAGTTTTTGTTGTTTTCTCTTCCAACTAAATTGAATGCACTATGACAGTTAAATTTTCACCATTATGTTCAAAACCTCATGTCAGGTCATTCATAAATCAAATTTGGCTCAATTTTTTTTATTTTTTTTTATTTTTACAATTTGATATAAAAAAAATGAATCAAAATTGACATAGTGGTGAGGACTAGCTTATCCATAAAGTTGGTTTGTGGTAGAAGATAGCTAAATATGTCTCCGCATAATATTTATTTTCCATTGTCCTTGCACAATTTTCTATTTAGTGTTATTGTTGGCAGCTTCCTGGCTAATTTTCATGATCACATGTAATTCATTTTTATTTTATATCATAAATGAATATATCTTATCAGAAATATATCAATTATATTGTAGCAGGAGAAAAGTGCAGAGTAAATGGACAAGATTCTTTGGATTTTCGAGATTTATTTCCATTACTTCCCATAAACGTTGGCTTTCATATTTTTAATTGCTATTTATTGAGAGTTTTGTGTGTAATAGTTTTCACATGAGTAATAGTAACTACTGGTGATTGTGAAGAGAACAAAGAATTGAAAAGTTAAACAATATTTGATAACGTTACTTTGACAGAGTATATTTTAGTGCAAAGAGAAAATGGTGAGAAAATCAAGAAAATAGGCTATTTGCAGTGATACGATTAATTAAATTGCTCAAATCTATGATAAATTTCACTGGTCTATGGCATATGAACAATATGTGAATACTCCAATGGAAGATAAATAAAACAACAAAATTTGGAGTAGCGGATTAGAGAAATTTGGGTGTGCTCCAAAAGTTTTTGATTTCAAAGAAATTATTTTTCTGTGCGAAAACAACTTCAATTCAAGAACAAGAAAAATTATGCTAGAAGTGAAGAATATTCCTATGAATCCCAACAAATTCAAGTTTTTACTCAAGTTACTATAACCGAATAAGTGTTTAAAAATGTCTAATGAAGATAGTTTCCTGAAGTCGGAAGTAAGCGGGGTTGAAATTACTTCAGAATTCATTTCCCCATCTTCTTATCTACTAGATATTTATTTGTTTAAATAGACATTTAGGGACTTCTATTGGCACTATGACCACGTGATGGGTCAATAAAATAAAAAATATGTTACAAAATGAATTTTCTATTTGCTTTATCAACTATACAAACAAAATTGTATATTCTACTGGGATGAAGTCATTTCTAAAATCTTAGCATTTCTATTAGTTAATTTGTCTAAGAGCATTAGATTCTTTATGATGGTGTATTTGATAAAAATTCTCGTCTCAAGACATATGTTTGAAGACTTGTCTTGTAATCCTAAATTCAATTTTAGTGAGGAACCAATGTAGTTATGATATGCTATATTATTGAAGCATACAACTTCTTTAATTTAATTTTTTTTAATTAAAGATGTCATTGTAAAGCAAGTCTATTACATGATAACTGGACAAGAGGCTCCTCAAATATTTTCACAAGCTCAATTTTTCCTATCTGGAAAAGGGGAACATGAAGAAATATAAAATAATATGGTAATTCAAACTTATGGTTTTGAAGGTAAGCCATTTGTATTGCAAAAATTTGTTCTAGATAGGTATTTTGTTGCTGAATTCTGCAGGAAATATCATCATTGGCTAGTTATATTTGACCAAAAAAAAAAAAGATTTATTTATTTTACATTTATTGTTGGATAAGTTATTGTGAAGAATAAGGCTCATGATATCGATATTTCAAGGCCTTTGGATCCTTTTAACTTAAGTAAAGATGAAATTGTTAAAGCCTTTGATCCAAATGTTGTTTTTTGGAGAACACCTAAATTTTGTTAGATACAAGAACTTGTTCCCAAGAGCTAGAGAGCAGAGTGAGGAAAGTCACAATACACCAATAAAAAATCAATAATTGATAATAATTGTTGAATAAATTAAAAAATAAGTGTTGGCACGAGATGAAGATATAAATAAAAGAGGCACAAATCCTACAAGGAAATCTCAATCTTGCATCAGAGCATGTGTAAATTCCATGTTTGAGCATGTGATGAATTCCATGTCTCCCTTGAGCTCACTTTTGACCCAATCGAAAACTGACTTAATTATCACATGCTTTGATGCAAGACCAGGATCTGTGACATTTATTGTATATAATTAAGTCAGCCGTTGTCGAGTGGGTCAAAAGTGAGCTCGAGGGAGACATGGAATTCATAAAATATGATTTTTTTTACTTTTAGTCACAAGCTTGATTTACTATCTGATCTAGAAAAATAAAAGCAAGGACTCCGAGACGTTGACTGAATGAAGAAGATCAAAGCTACATGGTATGAGAGAATAAACAACTACTACATATAGGACTAAATTACAACAACATAGTCTGATGGTATGGCCCATACCATCACAAATGTCGAGAAAAATGTCCTTTTATCTAGTTTTGGTGCCCTTGTTCGTCACAATTACGACGACATATTTTCCATGAGTCGGAATTGCGACATAATATTTATAAGGTGTATTTATTGTGATGAAAAATTATATTCGTCGTAAGTGTGACAACTTACATTTTATGTTAGAATCGCGACAAACATCGTCTGTTGTCACAATTTTGATGACTGCTGATTTTTTGCACCTTGAGATCAATTTGACCATTTATTTGACTTTGACTAGTCACATAGCATCACAATTGTGATGATAAATAAATATGTAAATATCCAACATGCAAGAGATGTTGTGACATCTTTTTTATAACTACGAAAATTCTGAAAGGTTATAAGATCTTTTTTGCGAGCAAAAAAATTAATTTTTTTATATAATTATTTTGTGGTTGCGTGTAGGAAGAATGTCTTAAAACATTAAATGGGGAACTAATGTGAAAGGGTTCAATGGGAAATGTTATTTCCCTTGCAATTTTTGTAGGCGAATATGCCCATGGAGAATTTCATATGAAACAACTAATAGACGTTGTAGGAAGAATTGGAAGATTGAAGTGGGGAAATAATATCTTCTAGTGGTAAGTTGCTATTTATATTGAATCATTATATATATTTTCTTTATATTAATCATATTTGTAATTTTTTTTAATTGTTATAATATTGATTGTGCAGAGTAATTATTTCACATGATTGTTTGAAATTATTAGAAAGTCAAGGTTCCCTACTAGGTACTGTGATGAAATATTTCAGTGAGTTTTTGTGCTAGAAATGATGTTCTAATAGTTGAGGAAGATGGAGTGAAAATTGAAGCTCAAGATAATAATCCTTTGCAAGAATATGAAATTAATAACATAGTTCCAAATGATGGGACAAATGAATTGATCCAAGGCGTGCTTGGCAATGAGAAAGAAGATGTTATTAATTGTGATGATGAACCTATGCTAGAGAAGACATCAAGATGACTTTATGAAGGCTCAAGAGAAAATATTTTCTCTGTTACATTATTCTTGGTGAACTTGAAGGTTTTGAATGGTTTCTCAAATGATTGTATGACACATATACTAAGGTATAATGTAATATTTTTCATCACACGAAAGGTTGATTTTTCCCCCTTTTTTATTTTTGATTAAAATGTATAATAAAAATGCAATATTTATGATTAATATCGTTTACACTAACTAGTAATTTTTTATGTTGTACTAGATTGTTGGGTGAATTTCTATTACCATTACAAAATAAGTTACCTCACACATACGAATATTGATGTGCTATTATGAAAGAAATTGGAATGGATTATAAAGATATAGATTCATTTCCTAATGATCATATTATATATTATGGGGAAAATGCACCAAAATTTTTTTTCATGAAATGTAACAACAATAGGTATGAAACTGATCAAATAAAAAAAAAGTGCCTCAAAAGGTTCTTCGTCATATTCCCATAATTCCATGTTTGTAATGATTGTTCAAGTGTCAAATCATAACATATTTTATGGATTAACATGCACATAAGATAAGTGAAGATGGGTTTATTCTAATTCTTGTAGATGGTTATGCATTTAGGGAAATTGAGGAAAAATGGCCGCATCTTAAAGATGAACCTTGTAATGTTAGGATTTCATTGGTAGCTGACAGTGATAATTCATTTGGAGAGCTCAGGTATATTTAATTATTATGTCCTATTTTCATTATTAACAATAACCTTCCTCCTTGGATGTCAATACAGAGGGAGCACATTATGTTGACAATGATTATTCTAGGTATTTTTTTTTCATTAATGTTTTGAATATTATAACATTTTTATTTGTCTTTTTTGTTGCATAATATTTTATATTTATTTATTTAATTATATTTATATATCATAGATAGTAGTAATTATGTGTAATTTAAAACAATTAGGTAAGTACCATATTAAATATATGAATGTATATATCAAGCCTCTTATGGATGAGTTAATGAAATTATGGGCTGACATCACTATGTATGACATTTGTAAACCAATAAGGTAGAGGGAATTTTATTTCCATGGAGTATTGGTATGTAAAATTCATGATGCCCCAATAATACCACATTTTTATGGTATGAAACATTCAATTTCACTTTAATAATATATAATTATTTCAATTAGATAATATCATGCATGTATTTGTTTTTTGTTGATCTAACCCATGGGGAATTGAACATTGAATCTCTTTCTTTACAATGACTTCAAAACAAGGATATTAACAATTGAGCTACACCTTGTGGGGTATATCATGCATGAATTTTAAATAATCCCTTCATTTATAATTGAAATTAATCCATCTCTTGCAGGCCTTCAAACTAAGGGTAAATTTTCATGCCCAGTTTGTGGTCCTAAGATGAAATCTCGTCATTCAAAAAGTTTAGGAAAGGAGTTGTTTGATGAGTATAAGCACTTACTCTCCAAGAACCATAGGTATCATGCTACTGAAAAAAAATATTTTCAATGGGAAATAAGAGACTGGATTAAAATGACGAATAATAACACCTCACCGATGGAAGTTGGAATATAACATAAATCATTATGAAGGACATGGGCTTCCATAAGAAAGGAAAATTTATCCCGCTCAATCCATGAGGTTTCCCTACTATGAATTCCTAAAAATATATCATTTGTTTGATACAATACATATCAGGAAGAATGTGTCAAAATATTTATGGAAAAACATAAATGGTAGGAGGGAAAAAGAAAAATTCCTGAAAATTTGTAATGACATTATGGAATCCAATCATGTAATAAAGAGTGGGAAATGATTAAATAATGATGGATATTGAAATAAACATCCATGGTTATTAATAGAGAAGAAAAGTGAGGATCTAAAAGAGGCCATTGAAAGAATTAAATTTCCCACAAGATTTTCTTCAAACATAAATAATATCTTAACAAAGAAAGGTGAATTTGGTGAAGTAAAAACAAATGATTGGCATACCTTTCCATTATTAAAAAAAATTATATATATATATATATATATATATATATATATATATATATATATATATATATATATATATATATATATATATATATATATATATATATATATATATATATATATATGTATGTTGGTATATATAAATATTTATGGTTTTTTTTGTCTAATTTTTATTAAACATATAATTATTCATTTTTATTGTTACAATATGTTCTACCTCCATCAGTCCCAGATGAATTCAACAACAATGTTAAACAAGTTATATATGATCTTTGAAATACATGATGTAAGTAGAGATTTATATGTTGAGTGTTTTTTCAATTAGTTGTTGATAAAATTAATGACACGTGTTTTACTTGTAATGTAATATATTATTTTTTGTTGAAAAATGTACTTATTTACTTGCCTCATGATATATATATGGTTGTCATTGAAAATAAATACATAAAGAAGATGTAAAGCATTGGAAGATAGAAATTCTCTCTCTAATGTATGAAATGCAAAGGTATATACCTTTGACATGTTTGAATGCACAAGAAAAATACATCACACACCAAGTAGAGGAGATTGAATTATGTGGAATTTGTACACACAAAGTCAATGTGAATTGTTGAGAGGCACTTGAAATCATTAAAGGCCTTGCTTAGACAAAGAGCATGTCTCGAGGGTTATATGGTGGAGGGATATATGGCATATGAATAGATGGTGCACATTAATCAATATATTACTATATTAGCAACAAATGTGTGTGTGGATTTCACTTGGGATGTGAACTTGATAAAAAATATGAAGGGGAGAGCCTGTTGGGGAAAGCTAGAATGGTGAAAGTGAAAGGTATATATATATATATATTCATTTTTGTGTATATCATACTTATTTAATTTTTATTCTTTCATCAATTATTAATATCGACCATTGTAAATAATGTTTATTGGTGAATTATATTTTTATGATACAACTGGTCGATAGTGGGATGCACTACATTTATACATTGAAAAAAATCTTGATTGGATGAATCCATGGATTGAAAGATGTGAAAAATATGATGGTATGTTATCATGGCAAGGGGTGTACGCATTGTTTAAAGAATCTCTTCATGCCTGAGATGCCAATCTTATTCAGAGAGAAAATTATTTAGAAAATGGTTTGAAATATAAACAAGCAAGCATGAATTTTCACCCTCTTGTAATATTTTATTAATTATTTTATAAATATTCTATTAATTTGAATGCAAGTGTGTTTTTTTTCAGATACTTTCCAAGCTATATATATATATATATATATATATATGAATATGTTTATTAATTAAAAATGCCTTTTTTATGTGTTTGACATATTTTAGTTGAAACACCACAAGGTACGTGGTGCAAAGGCTATAAGTTTCGTACCTAAAAGTTGCATGAAAAGAGGAGAAATTATGATTGTGGGATAACTGTAGTACTCCAGGTTACTAATGTTTCCTCTATAAGTGACACACATCCACAAGTCTTTAAAAATCTATACTATGGGTATTTGGATGGAATACTTGAGTGTGACTTTGATACCTTCAAATTAGTTCTATTTGACATGAAATGGTATAGGCTACGAATGACTGAACATGATCCCGAAAGAATTTTTATTCAACATGTTAATGGATTTACCATGGTTAATACAAGGTCATTTTAGCCGGGATTGGATTAAAATTTTATTCCAAGACAATGTGGAAAAGTATTTTACTCAGATGTTTCGAGTAGAGTGGATTGGTCATAATTTATTAAATATGATCCAAGAGGAAGGCTGATAGAGTATAATATAACAAAATAAGATGACAATGTTGAAGAGGATGATGGTACATAGGATAAATTGGCTGATAATCATTTTTCAGATCATGAAGATGTCAAAGAAGTTCAGGGATATGTTCAAGACAATGTTCTTGATGAATATGATATTGATGATGTATTGTCAGATGAAGAACTTGAAGAATTTGAACCAAATATAGGAGGTAATGTGTGTAATGATGATATGATTATTGGAAATGATGACATTGATGATGATGCTAAAATTTTTGATCATTTCAAAATCATTTTTTAACTAGATGGCATAAATGTTGATTTGTTTGATGAAGAAGAAGATTAATGATATCAAAATGTTGTAATGTACGATGTATGTGTTTATATGATTTTGATTGTAGATTTTTTCTCTTTCATTTAACTTTAATGTTTTTTTCTTAGTAATATCTACATATGATTGATTCTTACTATGTTTCTTTCAAATAGTTTATGGTAGATAAATTGGCTGTTGGGAATATTGAGATTGATGTTGTGGGGGGAGGCCATATGAGCTTCCATCTTCACATGGTTGGCCTTGTTTAGTAGAAAATATTATATTATTATTGAAACCAAGAGAAGCTCATAATTTGAGGAAATTTATATGCTCTTATTAATTATCCCTGCAAATAATGGCCTGCGAATAGGGCCAACTTTGAAATTTTTTCATTTTTCTCTTATATGCATAGAAATTTGACATGGATATGATAGATGAATGAATTGACTGTATGGGAGGGTTTTGATACTCAAAATTTGTGGATGAATATTTCTTAATAATTTCTAAATAGAACATTAGATTGGAAAAATGATTAATATAAGGATTTATGTATCATTGATAGTTCTTAAGGCCTTTCTAATGGCTTTTAAATGGAAATTAAGGGTGTAATAATCAGTCTTAAGGAATTGACCATGGTTCAAGAACTAAAACCGTGTTATTTCTTATAAATTGAAGCTTCTATATATCATAGGTTAAGGGTGAGGAATTCAACCACCACATAGGTGTTATGGCATATAAATATATTTATTTCTATGAGTATACAATGTAAATAATTGTAAGATCTTACACAACAAGGATGGATATCATCACCTTGATGATGAATTTGGAAACAAAGGAAATTTTCATGGTTGTAAAGGATGCTCATAAAATATATGGGTGATGGATTGGGCCTTGGACAACCAAATATATGACATAAAACGAATTATATATGAATCACCTTGTTAAGGACCTATAGGGATTTACTATGCAAGATAATTGGTATTTGTATATGAATTATTTATTAGGCCTTCAAATACATGCTAATATTTTGAAAAAAATGAGGATGCTTATAATTGAATCATTATGAAAAGTATCATGATGATTATTTAAGTTTTTGTAATTGCGTAGTGCATGGGTGTATTTTATAGTCTGCATGTTCTTAAAAATTTACTATTTTGTAAAACAATACTATTGCAACTGTACATGCAAAGAGAATATTAGATTGGAAAAGTGACTAATACAAGGATTTATGTATCACTGATAAGTCTTAAGGCCTTTCTAATGGTTTTGAAAAGGAAAATAAGGGTGTAGGCTCCAAAAATGCTTATGCATTGCTAATAAACCATGTACATATCCTCATATCATGTCATCTATCCTTTAAATGGAATCTTTGGCCTACGTGTAGGATATGGGTGTCGTTACATGTTTTACACAAAAATAATGGGTTTTATTGTCTTGACCATGGTTCAAGAACTAAAACCATGGTATTAATTATAAAGTGAAGCTTATAGAGCTCACAGGTTAGGAGGAGTCATTGAACAACCACATAGGTTTTATGACATATAAATATATATTTTTATTTGATTATAATATGTAAATAGTTGCAAGATATTACACAAAAAGGATGGGTCTCACGACCTTGATGATGAATTTCAAAAAAAGGAAATGTTAATGGTTGTAAATTATATGCCTTATAGCATATATGGGTATGGATAGGGCCTTGTACAACTAAATATATGACACAATAATAATTATATATGCATAAGCTTGTTAAGGAACTATAATGATTGATTATGCAAGAGAATTGGTATTTGTATATGAATTATTTATCGGGCCCTCACATACGTGCTAATATTTTGGAAAGGATGGGGATACTTATAATTGCAACATTTTGAAAAGTATCATGATGATTATTTATGTTTTTGTAGTTGTGTAGTGCATGGGTGTATTTCATAATCTTCACACTCTTAAAAATTCACTATTTTGGAAAACAATACTATTAAAAGTGTACATTGAAAGAGAATTTAAATTGGAAAAGTTACTAATACAAGTATTTATGTATCACTGATAGGCCTTAAGGCCTTTCTAATGGTTCTGAAATGGAATCTAAGGGTGTAGGCTCCAAAAATTCTTATGTATTGCTAATCAACCATGTACTCATCCTTAGATCTTTTCATCTATCCTATAAATGGAATATTTGGCCTATAAGTAGGATATGAGTGTCGTTACAAGTTTTACACAAAAAATGGGTCTTAAGGCCTTGGCCATGGTTCAACAATTGAAACCGTAGTCTTACTTATAAAGTGAAGCTTCTAGAGCTCACAGGTTAGGAGTGAAACATTGAACCACCACATAGGTGTTATGACATATAAATATATTTATTTCTTATATGAGTATAATATGTAAATAGTTGCAATATATTACACATGAACAAGGATGGGTCTCATGACCTTGATGATGACTTTGGAAAAAAATGAAATGTTCATACATGATGGTTCATACTGCATAAAACAAATTAAAGTTGGAATGTGCAAACTCATGTGAATATCTATCATTTTGGTAATATTTTTTAAATGTGTATGCATAGTATGATCTAATGAAAATAAATGTATGCATGTGGGGTTCACTCTAGAAAAAACAAAACAAAGTCAATATTTTGGAATACCTATTAATATCTATCATTTTGATAACATTTTTTAAATATATGTGCATATTTACCTTTGAAGAATATTTATCTTTTAATAATATTATGATTTTATATTTATAAAATATTTATCTTATATTACATGTCATTATTGAAAAATAGTTATTTTCCATGATTTCCTTTATATCTCTTTAACCATTTTGGAAAAAGATATACTACATTACACTATATATATATATATATATATATATATATATATATATATATATATATATATATATCAGAGATCAAGAGTAAGATGCGTGAGGGCAATTTATGTATTTAGTAGACCTAGTTTACCAAACACCCATCCCACTGCTGAAATATATAGACAAGTTAGATTTTTCACCCCCCGTCAAGGTAAAAGGATGCAATCCATTTTATTTACAAATCCAAGGTAAAAAATCACAAATTGTTGATCTTTTGACTTAGTTGAAACAAAAGCATAGTTGGTCAGTTAGTGTGTGTAGTGGAAAATCACCTCCAATAGTAAGCCAAATCACCACAATATTGATGATTCAGGTTGTTTGTTTGGTTGTGTCTAGGAAACTAGTGGAGATCCTTTATGAAAAGTACCAGATATAAATGTCTTAGAAAACCTATTAGAATAAATAATGGTCATGGGACATGCATGGACTTTTATTTGGAGTTTTAGTTGAAAAAATGACACACCTTGGAAGGGCCAGCTTGGTTTAAGTGTTCATTCTTAGCAGGATGCTAACCCGCCACCCCCTTGTTGGAGGTGATTGGATGACTCCTACAAACCTACCATTTGGGGAAGCTTGACCTTCAACATCATGGTAAGGTTCTTGGCTGAGTATTTCAGTAGATTCGAGCGTGAACAAGCAATAAACCAAGACTAATAAGAGGATTTGCAGATTTGAGAAGGAACAAGCAATAGACACAGACTAAAAAATGGTAATCCTTTCATCCTTTTCTCAACTATTCATGAATGAAGGAGCTAATCGCAAGAATATGACTAGGGTTTTCTTCATTGTGTTTTTGGTCATATTTTTTTAGTGGTTTTTATGGGTACTGTATACTACAAGAGATGAATGGAATGAGAATCCCCTTCACAATTTGTGTACTCACTTCTTTGACACCGTGTTTCTAGGACCTTTCAAGCCTTTCCAATAATTCTCAAAAATACCCTCATTCCAACCTTCAACCATCTCCTACAATACTATATCAAAATATTTTAATGGAACAAATAAAAATGTTTAAAAAGGTGCTATAGGAAAATATCGTACATATCCTTTGTTCTTGCATTGTTATTCCAGACCTCACAGAAATGAGTAACCTACAATGCACATTCAACAATTTTCTTCCACCAAATCCTTTGATCACTACTCAAACCTCTAAACACATTATTTTCACTGGTTATATAAATTCCCCTAACGTAATCTCTTTGCAATTTCATTCTCCTTCCTTTTGTGAGCCATCATTCCTATTGCCTTTCCTCTATGATTCATGCAGAAACCAAAGTCTTAAATATATGATTTGACTTCATTAAACTATCTGATCCAAGTCATTGTGAAAAATACAATTCACCTTGATTTATACCATGATTAACCCTTATTAAATCAATATAAGTTTTATATAGATCCATGCTCGCCATTTCTGGGTTAATTCCTTGCACCGAAAACCGTTCTTGTAGCACGTCTTCTAAATGAAAAGATATGTTCATAGTCTACCATATTTCACATTTACAAGTGAAAATTTTATTTTTCTGCTATTGTGTCTCTAACACAATATTGATCTCCCAAAACTTGTAAATTTTGATTCCTTAACTCTCAAACTCTGTGAATTTTATTTCTATCTCTATTTGCAATAAAGACTCCTCATGTATGATTCACATATAGAATTAATATTATCCAAATCTTTTCTCCATGACTGAAATCACTCAACGAATCTACCCAGTTCAATCTATCCCAAATAAAATTAAACCATTTAGTTTTCTCCTCAACAATCTATCAATTAAACACCGATTTCTCTCTCTACCGAGTCAATGCACAAAATAGTTAATTTCATGGTAATAGACTATTATTTATCATAGTTAAACATAAAAAAATTCACAAACTTAGATACACAAAATACAATGGAAAAATTACCTTTCAATTCATAATTAAATATTTTGTACATGCGTTAGCAAACCCTGATCTACCCCTCTATTTAGTCAATCAAATAGAATGCCTCTAAGGCCAAGAAACCCAACATAAATTGACTTTCAAGCTGATCAATATCAATTACGAATTCCTTATGGCTTACTATTTATACAAATAAGTATGATTTCCAACTCATAACAAGTCCCTACAAAAATATATCTGTTTCTTACAATAGAATTCCTATCTTATCTTTAAAATGAATCATGACTTTAGATATTTTGATCTCCTCTAAATTTTCTTGGTTACGAAATTTTTTTATAATGACTCAACACTTACATTAACACTCATCCTAATGACTCAAATTTCTAATTTATACCTCATTAATTTAGAAACTTCTAAATTAAACTTGTCAACTTTACAATAAAATTGGAATGAAATCCCTTCTTGGGCTAGTTCAAGACCCCATGGTACGATCAATATTTAATTTTTCAAGGTGAGAAAGATGCTCCTATACTACAAAGTATGATAATAGTTATTGTCCAATGTCATTTATTTGGACGCATTAGCAAAAACCCTATCAGGTTAGGGTTGATTCCTTCATTGAATATATCACTGAATCGAGATTGTATATATGATTGTTATACATTTTAATTTCATACATCATATATTATTATTATGAGAACACACCATTTATCACTAATGTTTAAACATCAGTGTTCTGAGGTCACAAAACAGTGTAAAAAATTTAGAGTCACAACTATGTTGTTGTGAGAACATTGTCATGCATCATCACATAGATTACGAGCCTTAAGGAAAAACATACAAACCAAAAAAATATATATATAAATCCAATCCACTGTTACATAGAATGTGAGCTTGCGTGTCATTGTAAATACAAACCATAAAGACCATTGAGATAGGGTTCCATGCATGCCATTGTAAACCATAGAGACCATCGAGCCATGCTACAAAGAGTATTAGCTGCCTAGAGTGATACATATATGTATGGTTTTATCATAAGGAATGGAAATTTCGTTGTGTTTTTAGATGTCGATAAACACTAGTTCAAATGATCAAGTTAAGATTCACATAGTGAGGTTGTGTTGACGGTGTTGGACCTGCAAAAATTTAGGGGATCTCCTCGATATGAAGTCCCAATTAGACCTCACACCATTTGGTGTAGGAGTCCTATCTAGAATAAAGCTTTGGTTTCCATATTCTTAAAGATCTACCTTGGCTCTGACTGTCAGCATGAGAGAGGGGTGCAGATGTAATTTCTAAAAGAAAAGGGGGTGTACCCGGTGAATGTCCAATAGCAAGTGTGTCAAGGTTATTCTATTGTGAGGAGAGAGAGAAGTGAGCCTCTAAGAGAGAGGTAATAGTACCACCTGGGAAGAGGCACACATAAACCAAAGGATCCGTTTAACATCCAAAAGAATAGTCCACAAGGGATGTGACAATCATTACAACAAATAATTGAGAAAGGTCTACCTTATATCCCGCAAAATATTTCACAAGGATGGGACAATAATAAAAACCATTACAAGACATTCTCATTAAGATAAGTACTAATATAACCAAAACACTTCAACTATCTTAGCACATGTGAAAGAAAACATGAAATATAAACATCCACAGAATAGTATTGCAAACATTCATAGTCCATGCATGAAGAATGTGCTAGCCTCAGAAGGCTTCCATTATTAAATAAAAGTTCCAAAACATAAATGTACAATGAACATCACTAGCTCCAATAGTAGAGCATTGGAGCCACTCCTTTCTCCACAAAAAAACTAGCCTATCTCTCTAATGCATTGCTGGTGGAGCCAAGGTGAAAAGTATTTTTTTCATACAATGAAGGAGCATATATAACCAAGGGTGACAGTTTGACTAACCTCATGATTGTTTGACTTCCTATGAATTTTCAACTTACATAACTCTTTACATTCCATGTGTGTCCTTTGGACTTCCACTTTACAATACATTTTGAATACAATATACATGGTCCACAATAGTGATGTGGCAATATATGACCACTCATGACATGACATGAGATAACAATATTGACATGGACTGATTGATGACATGGAAATATTAAGCCATTGTTGATGCTGAGATTTGAATGTCTTCATGAAAGATTTTTCCTTTTCACCTCTGCATGCCTTGGTGAAAGGGAGTCTTCAATAATCTTAGGTCTCGTATAGTGGTCGCAAATTCATTTCCTTTCTCTTTCTCCTGATCAATCATCTTGTGAGCTCAACTACAAGAGTTTATTTGAGCATGATTCCTTCCTTATTTACCTTCATCATCATCTATCTGTGACATGATAGAGTACGTATTCCTACAATTTACTCATTAAAAAAATAAATCAATACGAAAACCCCTAACCTAATATGGTTCACTCTGATCCATGAAATGAGCTCAAAAAAAGTGATAGGATGGATAGGGCGGCTCAGTGACTATGCAGTTTTATAGTTCAAGTAGGAAAGGGGAATCCTTGAGCCTTGAGACTGCGTAGTGCATAGTTCAAGCTGGGATGAGGGACAAGATTTCTCAATTTTCGGAGCTAGTAAGACATGCTGAAGGGATGGGCACTGGGATAGCCTACTATGTAGGTCTAAGAGTCAAGGAAGGTCGGGCTACTATTAATATACACAATTCACAGGATCAAGGCATGAGATTAAGGCATGTGGTTTCAAAGTGCACAATTCAAGTCATTTTCGAGGTCAAGATTACACAATTCTAGAGGTTAGGGTGAAGGATTGGTCACAAAAAATGTGTAATGTAGTAGTACTGGGAGGAAGGAACTTCGCATTTCCTAGTTCCAAGTAGTAATGTCATAGCTAGAGGAATAATATTGGGAAATGCACAACTCAGGGGAGGCTGGGTGAAGCTACGTTTCTTAGTTGGGAAGTTTTCCAAAAAATGACTAAGTGTGGGGACCGATGAGATCAGTGTGAACAGTGATGAACTTTGAGTGATCACACTCTTAGCATAATTTGACGACTCAAAAAAAATAGATCATACATGACATACAAAAAAATAACTTCCCTCTGTGTGAAATCTTTACGACTGGTTATGAAAAGTGCGACACCAAATATAAACTTTATGACGACCGTGATGACACTTTTGCGACAGTGATCAAAATTTTTTAAATGAGTGCGACAGGTACTTACAAGGTTAAAAAAACTCATTTTCACAAAGGTGACCTCTTATAACCACTAGAAAATACTCATACATTCAGTGCAACAACCAACATTCCAAAAGACGACACTTTTCCTATCTTGCGAAAGGGATCACAACACCATAAGAAAAATAATAAAATGAACTTCAAAGTATGTGAAAATAATGATCAAGAACAAGGAAGACTCTGAAATCTAATATAGGCCAAAATTTTGGAGGGAGTTGTAGTAGCTACAACATTGGATCCAAATTAGGCCTCACATCATTTGATGTGGGAGTCCCATCCAGAATAAAGGGGATATCCCATGAATGTTGGCGGTTCCAACACCGTCAATAGCTTTGTGGAACAAATTTTTGTGGTGAGTTGAAGCACAAGGTCATGTCAATATCTAGTGAGGATGATTAAATAATTTTATGCATCAAATCATAATGTTAGCTGAAGTGTCCATGCTGCCAAATCATCCTTACAAGAGGTGATAGATCAACAAACCCTCAAACAATTGCTGAAAGAGTAGCAGAGGATCGATTCCTCCAAGTGGGAGGTCATGCAAATATTGTAGAAGCCTTGTGGTGGTTAATATGTGTGGATATGTGGACTAATATGAACAATATGCACTCAATTCCATTTTTACTTGGCCTAGTATACCTATCTTAAACTTCCAATTTCAGAAATTTGTAATATGTTTTGGACCTATTTACTAAATCAAAAATTTTATTCCCTTCTCTCAGATTCCTAAAGTAAGACAAACTTCTGCCTTGGATTCCTATAGTAACTCCCATGGATCATAAGGTTTCAAGTCCAAGGTTGGTATAATTAAATCAAAATAATGTTGTTGGTTTCCTTCCACCCGTCTCTTCAAATAGAAACCCACTAGTTCCTCCTATGTGGGAGACACCTAGAACCTGAAACCTAGAATGACCATCCACTCTCCAAAAAAAAAGAGACACTCTAAAAACACTGTGGTATATGCATATGGAATCTATTCCACCATGAGACTCGATCCTCTATGACACTCCATCGTGAAATGTAAGTTGTGCACTAATTACAAGTATATTTGATGCTTCAAATACCATGCAAATATGCACCAATAAAAGGTGCTTACTTATAACCATGGTATTTGAAGAAAATGGAATAAGGATAGAAGTATTTTCATTCCGAGGAACCTGTAGAAAAAAAATCTTAGGTTGTAAATAATATAATAATATATACTTACTGTAAACATCAAAATATAAAGGTTGAAAAAAAAAACCCCTAATTTGGTCCAAACCTTGCATACAACCAACAAAGGGAAGGAGAGAGAAATTTCCCACCTTAAAATATGCAAATGTTGTAGCATGATCTCATAGATGCGTCGATGATCTACGTAAAATAGTTGCAATCCCCTTAATGAGTTGAGGCCCTTGCCAAAAGATAGTGATATGTCCATGAATACTATAAATGGAAAAACATAGTGATATTTTCTTCAACTACACTTGAAATGTTTCAAGGCCAGGGATGTTTTAGGACTTCATAGAAAATTTTGTCAGCGTTCCAGAATTTAAGAAATGTATTCAGCCAAAAAATCTCCCATTCCTGTCCAAAAATTCAACAAAACAAAATTTAAAACCCAAATTTAAAAATAAATCTCAAAGGAAGCATATTGGTTTGTTATCATAGAAGATATGATTATTCATATCGATATTTTGATATTGACACACTCTGTTTCTATTTCCTAACTGTTTAATTTTCTTGCGACATATTTGCAAAGTAGTCTATTTAAAGTTATAAAAATTGTAGCTTCTCTATTCCTAAAATCGTAAAGGTCATATGTTCACCATCTAGTTGCTTTATGCATCTAACAATAGATACTTTTTCCTATCCATGGATGAGTTTAATGTCATAAGAGGTAGCCTTCTCCTATTTAATTTTTTTCCCTTGCCCCCAAAAATATCCATGTAATATAAACATGACTTAAAAATAACTAACCAGTGATAAGCAATGCCTAGTAATTTGTCCATAGTTTCTCAATAATGGATCTCTAAGATTACCAAGTTTTCTTGTTTTTCTAAAATTACCATAAAATCCAGTTGGCACTACATATATCTACACGTTTAGCCACACGAATTTCAATTTCTGCATCCTTAGTAAACACAACACATTATAGAAAACATTATAACTCTAATTTCTCTGTATCAATTTTTACATCCTTAGGAAATGCAATACACTATAGAAAACAAAACAACTCTTTAGATCATCAAAGAAATAATCATAAATGTAAGAATTGATAGAACCATTCATCAATGGCGTCCTTACTTTAGAGTGATCATGTAAAAATATACCTTTTATATTATACTCACTTTAGATTTTACCACAAATTATGTAATTTAAACTCATGTCAAGAGGAATTTTGGTAGGATCGAAAACTTCATTCTTAGGTCTTATTCAAAGAGTGATCTTCATTATTCTTCCAATAAAACCAAAGCTATGACACCATTTTGGAATTAATCTCTCCATTTGTAAGGTGTGAGTTGGAAGAGCACTAAAGCTTTGGAATAAAATTGCTTTATTCATTGTCTAAGCTATTTTGGAATGGTTATGGTATTTTTTTTATGTATGGTAGATTTTTTTGGTGCATATTGGCGATTTTATTATGGATTTTAGATTATCAAAGTTGTCTGAGGTAACAATGGGTATTTTGTAAAATTTAACTTGGGATCTCACAACTTGTGCTTCAATACTTTTATACCAATTGAGAGCTTAGAATGTAACACCTTAAAGTTTATAAGGATTTCTTTCAACTACTTTATTGAGGTTTCTAGTATTTTCTAAATACATTTTATTGAGAGGTAGTAGGTAATTGAGAGCTATAAAATGAGGAACTCTTATCATTTGAAATATAGAAGTTCAATAGGATGAAATACCCTTTATGAGGCGAATTCCATCATCATTTCGTAGGTGAAATGGAATACGCGCATTTTAGTGAATTTATTTCATTGGAACTTCTTTTGTTATAAATCACGTTGAATTTTGGGCTACCAAATTAAATATTTTGATCTATCCCTCATTCTTGGGTTGTATACACATTCTATATGAGTTGTTTGTACTTGGAGAAGGGATTTTAAGAAAAAATTTTCATATCTTTTTATCTCTTGAATTAAAGAAATATCATAACGAAGAAAAGGTTGCATCTTGTTCTATTTCTGAATATTGTTTGCTTCTCTCTTTTGCATTATTTTATGCGCAAAAAAATAGTTGGAATATAATTTAAATAATAGTTGGCATATAATTGGAGGTGAAATAACATCTTTATAGCCTTTTTATCCAACTTTATGTATTATTTTGGTTGATTTAATTGGTAAGGTTTATGTCCATGCAACTTTGTTGATTTCTCCATTACACTTTAATATTATTCATTAAGTTATGTTCTTGAATCCATTTTCCCAAATTTTGATGCAAATGGAGTCTTGATTTTATTTCAATTTACTATCTAAAAATCCAAAAATAACTCGATTCTACAAATCTAAATTTTATATCAACTTTCCATGGAGAGATTTGTAGCCTTATTGTGCCAATGAATGGATAACATAAAATAAGGAGGACAACCATTAATGTTACAATGGATGGTCTCTTCAATTTTCTCCCAGGTTTATGCTTGGCTATTGGACATGTGTTTTTTTAAGTGCATATTTTGGAGTTAACACCTCCACTATTATAAATCCATGAGTTGAGTGCTAACTATGATTTTTAAATTCCTTTTTCAAATCAAAATTCAACCCTACCTACTTAGGTTTTCTTGGATATGTTTTCTACCAATTATACTGCCATAAAAATCATTTTCCATCAAACAATTAACTAGGTAACTCCAAGAAACAAACACCTAATCATATAGAAACCTAGGAGATAATCCCCAACGTCTAGGATCTAGGTCTAGTGTGAAATTTGCATTGCAAGGGAAATACCTATTTGATTCTATTTACTTATTAATTTACCCAACTAAATTTTCCAATTGTTATATCTAATCAACATGATAAACTAGCACTACTTACTACTCAAATCATCATGAGAAATGAGTTCTAAATCAAATTTGTAAGTATATAAATTTAGGATAGCAATGTATGGTTCATATTAACATAGGAATGAAGTGCAAATACATATGAAAAACTTGGGATAAGCTATTACATATATTCCACTAGCTTATCACAAGGTATGACTACTCCACAATGGTCTCCAAGCCTTGCTATAATAACAACAAGAAGTTAAAATCACACCAATTTTCAAACCCTATCGTCCAAATATTCCAAACTCAGAATCCATCCTAAAAAAGGTTGGGCACTTCACCATTTTCATCACACAAGTGTACTTACAAGTAAATCATCACATGACCATTATTTTTTGAGAAAGGAATCTAAGGAAGCTCCATAAAAAATGACATCACATCAAGCTCCAAATCCTCCAAGTAAATACTCTCACTATGCTCCAATTATTAATAATAATTCTTTTGTCTTCCTTAGCAATTACAAACCCTAGATAAGTTTCATTACATTATTTCAAGGTTTATGAGACAATAATCGTTATAGCCTCAAAATATTCATGTCCATCCTAGGGTCTGAGTCCTTGAAATCCAGGTCTTCAACTCTTGCATCAACACACTCAAACCCTAGATTTTGAACTCCTAGATCAACATAATCACCAATACCTCCAAGTATATTTGATATCATACCTGGGCATTGACCTTCCTAGATGTAAAAAATTTTATGGACCCAAATTATTTCACATTGTATCTTCATGAAAGGGTTTCTTGGCTCCTAACAACATCACATCATGTCAAGAAATGAGATTCCTAGATCTTGACAATCTTCATGCAACATTGTCATCAATTGGTTCATCAATCATCTTCAAGGAGCCAAAATTCCTCACAACTAATAACACATGCATTTTATCCTTCCCAATAGAGTTCTAACTCATCTTCTTCAATAAGTCATATCAATTCATGCTCTTCTAATCTATCAATAGTACTATCCACACAATCCATGTGTTCCTTGATAAAAAAACTATATGTAATTAGATATCACTCAACAAATTATCTTAATTTCTATCTTTTCCAGCCTATGCATACCACTTCTACAATGTATCCTTTCAGGGATCCAACTCATATCCCCAAAAAATCATCTATATCAAAGCTATCAAAACACAATTAAATCCTTCTACTTGATCCCTCTGAGGTCAACATTTCTTTTCCATGCTCTATCCTCATATTTCAACAATGTTTTACTTCACTATTTCCATATATGATTTTACGAAATTATATGTCCCTCAATTAAATGTTTATTTTGATACCTATTCTTTAACATTTTTTTAAAATATTTCACTGCTCTAATTATATTATTATGTGGTAGGTTGATCCGCATGGAAAAGAACCTACACAATTAGAAGTAAAAAATTACCAGTTTCACTTTACATTTAATGTGAAATTTTAATTATTTGTTTATAAAATAAAAATAATAAATTTTGTTTTGTTTAAATATTTACTCTGAGCTCCATGATGATGGTGTTATTTATGAGGAAGACTTGTGGTCATCCCCAACCTTTAGATGACAATAAGAAAGTATGTGATGAAAGTGAACAAACAAAGTATGGAATTGATTCCAAATAGGGATGGAAATCATGTGTCTGAGGATAGGATCAGAAAATTGAAAAACTATCTTCAGTCATACAAGGTAATAATCATATTATACAGTGACTTTTTTATTATTATTTATTTTACATCATAAGCTTAATTATGCAAGTTTGTTTTTTTACTTTTACCTTATTTAATCGAAAAATTATTTTCTTTCTTTTGTAGATTTAATTGGAGGATTTTTTCCTCATGTAGCAGTGAGCTGAGCCTCAACTCAATGTTGGTGCTAGTGGAATTGATGAGACACAACATGAACATCTATCCAACACTAGCACCCAACATGTATCTTTGAGGCAACTATTGAGTAGTCCACCTTCGATTGGTCATTCTCCTATTACTAACACTGGGTCCACACCATTGGTTGTGACCATTGAGAACATGACCCCCAAGCCAAACACACAACTAGGCTCTGGATTAGGTGGTGACATAAGTGACCCTAGTATTGATGACATTATGGGTTCATTTCCTAGAGCATCACGTGTTAATAGAACAAGGAAAATTGACTACACATTTTTGGTGAATGACGAAGGAATTCCAATAAAAACAACACAAATTCCTGGTATTTTTTTATTTTTAACTATTTCACATTTTCTATATAAAACAAAATTCATATATATTATTATTTTCAAACTAATGATTGTATCTTTTTTCACGAGCCTAGGCAATAACTTGTTTTATACAAAAATGGAAAACAAAGCGTTACAATATCAGAGCTACCAAAACACAAGAGTTTCTAGTCAGGATGTGGGATATTTCAGGTCAAATCCTTCTGCTTGATCACTCTGAGGTTAAAATTTCTTTTCCATGGTCTATCCTCATATTTCAACAGTGTTTTACTTCACTATTTCCATATATGATTTTATGAATTTATATTTCCCCCAATTAAATGTTTATTTTGATACCTATTATTTAATATTTTTAAAAATATTTCACTGCTATAATTATATTATTATGTGGAAGGTTGATCCACATGGAAAAGCACTTTCACAGTTAGAAGTAAAAAAATACCAATTTCGCTTTACATTTAATGTGAATTTTTGATTATTTTTTTATATAATAAAAATAATATATATTTTTTGTTTAAATATTTACTCCGAGCACCATGATGATGGTGTTCTTGATGAGGAAGACTTGTGGTCATCCCCCAACCTTGAGATGAAAATAAGAAATCATATGATGAAAATTAGCAAACAAATTATGGAATTTATCCCAAATAGGGATGGAAATCATGTGACTGAGGCTAGGATCAATAAATTGAAAAAATATCTTCAGTCATACAAGGTAATAATCATATTATAAAGTGATTTTTTTTTTTTTTTAATTTTACATCATAATTTTAATTTTGCAAGTTTGTTTTTTGACTTTTACATTATTTAATCGAAAAATTATTTTCTTTCTTTTGTAGATTTAATTGGAGGAACTTTTCCTCATGTAGCAGTGAACTGATCCTCAACTCGGTGTTGGTACTAGTGTAATTGATGTGACACAACATGAAAATCTATCCAACACTAGCACCCAACATGTATCTGTGAGGCATATATTGAGTACTCCAGCTTCGATTGGTCATTCTCCTAGTACTAACACTGGGTCCACACCATTGGTTGTGACCAATGAGAACATGAAACCCAATCAAAACACACAACCAGACTCTATATTAGGTGGTGACATAAGTGAACCTAGTACTAATGACATTATGGGTTCATTTCCTAGAGCATCACGTGTTAAGAGAACAAGGAAAACTAACTGCACATTTTTGGAGAATGACGAAGGAATTCCAATAAAAACAACACAAATTCCTGGTTTTTTTTTTTTTTAACTACTTCATGTTTTCTCTCTAAAAAATAAGTCATATATATTATTATTTTCAAACTAATGATTGTATATTTTTTCATGAGTCTAGGTAACAACTTGTTTTATAAAAAAATGGATGACAAAACGTTATATATTTTTGGTCCCACCATATGCAGAAGGTGGAATTTCCAAAATTGCAACCTGAAGAAAGAACTTATGGATTACCTTGAGGATCTATTTAGGGTATATACCTTCAATAAAACCAAGGTCACCACCATAGTCGAAAAACAATTAAAATATCTATGGGAACATTGTAGGTAAAATTTGATAGAAAACCCCAGGTATGAGCGCCCTCCCATGATTATTGATATGGAATGGAAGGGCCTCATCAAGGATGAAAAGGAGAAGGAAATGAGAAAAGAAGGGAAAAAACCACTCGGTCAAGCATTGGTACAAATTACATCTTGAATTCAATATGTTTAATTTTATTTAGTTTTAAATAAAATTGAAATATATAACATACTTAAAAAATTTCATAAGCTCCTTGACACGTCAAAGGAAACCAAGGAAAGTATGAAGAAACAGGGGAAAAACAAACTAGGATAGTGTGACTATCTTTAAGCTACAAGCACAAATTGTAAGTACCCAAAAATTATTGGCAATATTACTGTTGTTAGTGTGAATTCTAATCGCAAGCATACGGAAAAAGATCACTTTAGCTATGCATTAAAAATATCTCTAACATCAAATATGGCTACCAATTTCTTTAGATCTGTAGTTAGTTGAACAAGAAAAATGCTACAAAATCCAGATCTATGTAGTTAAAGATATTAAACAAAAAATAATAAGAGTTGCACCATGCATCCAATGAACAAGACAAGAATATTTTTAAAGAATTTTTGTATTATGACACTTGGGAAGGGAACATAGAAAGATGTTATCGGTCCCCCTCAATGGGACGGGTTCTTGTATTTCCTCAGTGCTTCAGATCTAACATCTCTCTCCCTTGATGGTGTAAAAAACCCAGACAAAAATGGAACTCAAAGGGAGCTCACAAGAAAAATGGTAGAAAAATATGACAATGATGGAGGATCAAAGTCAGACCAAAAGTACAGATCTAGAGTGATATTTAGGCAACAAAAGGTAGTGAGTGAATGGAAAAACCCTTCTATTTATAACAAAATATTGAGTTAGTCTACATATTGGTGCATAATTAAAATATTATTAACCAAATCTAGATAAAGCGTTTATGAAATATTTTATTATATTTGTTGGAGGGAAAAAGAATTCGAATTTGGTCAAATCCCTTTATTTGTAAATAATAAATAAATAAATGATTTATTTATTATTTTAAGAATTTGATTGAGTAATAATTAAATAAATATTGATTTATTCAATTATTTATAAATGATTTAGTCAAATTTAACAAGGAATATTATTTAAATAATTATTCCTAGAAAGTAATAAGATAAATAATGATTTATCTAATTAATTTTCCTATTTTGGGTTAAATATGATCTGGAATATTAATTAAACTATTGTTTAACTAATTATCCCTTGAGTAAAATAAAACAAATAAGGATTTATTCAATTGTTCCTTATGGGGTTTCGTGTTTAGACCATACACAACTTAATAAATTAAGGATTACTAAGTTATTTTTCATAGTGAAAGCAATTCTACTAGGGTAGAATTGGTCTTACATGGTGTACTTTGGTCCACCTAATATCAATAGTTTATATGAACAAAAAATGGTGTAACAACTGTTATATTGAGAGTGCAAGCTTCTGTGATCCATAACATTTTAAATATAAATCTTCCGGGAAATCACATAATATATTTTGGAACCGACGCGTTTCGAACTACCAACTGTAGTTCGAAAATGATGATGAAATACAGTTGGTAGTTCAAAACGCGTCGGTTCCAAAATATATTATGTGATTTCCCAGAAGATTTATATTTAAAACTGTTATATTTCCTTTTGACATTTTGGTAATTCCGATAGAAAATAAAAAAAAATCAATACTCTTGTGCAATGCAGTGTGATGTATTTGGAACTGAAGCCATGGAGGAAGAATTCAAGATTGGTTTCAAGTTGGTATTTAAAGGTGTATTCGAACGCCAAAAAAACATGGGGCAAACCCCAAGATACATATTGAAGGACAAGGTAAATAAAAATGAATCCACATTAACCATTAATTATAAAATACAATAATGTTTGATATAAATCTAATGTGTTTATTTTATTTAATTAGAAGGGTATTAGTTCAAATATAGATGAACCCATGACTACTTAGCATCAATCCTCTGATAGAGTGCACGATCTAGAACATTTTGATGCTCCCGAGGAACCCCATGAGAGTGGGGTGCAACCGCAAGATATTTCATCGACAAATGAGGCCCACAATGGTAATAGCTATATATTAATCATATAATTAATAATTTTGTACTTATAAAGTATTTTTTTTTTAACTTATTCATTTATGATTATTTACTTATAAATTTTGTGGTTTGAATGGTAGAGCATGTCGTACAAGAGGATCCTCAACTAGGAGGATCATGAGCCAATCATTGAATTGATGTCTACTAGTGCAAGTTAAATAATTATATTTCAAAGGTATTTTTTATTATTAAAAAATAATTCAATGATATTCAATAATTAACCATATAAATTTAATATTTTTTTGTAGGCGATGTCCCCCTCAACATCCTCAACTTCGTGAGAACATCACCACCAGGGGTGCAATGCATCAAAGGAGCCAATTAAAATAACCATTATAAAAATCTCAGGCATAAGATAAAAGTGCATAAATTAATTAATTTTTTGAATTATATGGGTCGTAATAAGAAGAGGAAAAAAGATTGACGATGTAGAATGTTATAATGTATAGTATAACACATATTGTTGTAAAATATTTTTCATGTAAAAAATTGCACATTGATGTTTAAATATTTTTGAATGAGTTCTTGCATACTTTCTTTTACTTATGTAGAAAATGTAAAATATACTTTCTTAGTAGTTTCCAAAGGGTGAATGTCAAAAAATATGTTTCTTTATCAATTTTATGTTTTTCTAGTGTGTATGTATGAATATTAATGTCCTCATATATTCATTAGGGGAATTTAGAGGTCTAAGATGGGCCTCCTAAGGAAATTATAAAATAATAGTGGAACTAATAAAATAAGATTTGATTACATCATCAAATTTTAGAGGGAAAAAAGGAAAAACTATTTTTTCAACTCATATTTTTAACTTATCTCCTTTTGGGTTTACTCAAATTTCGAGAAGAAACACTCGTTGGATGCATAATTCGATTTCTAATCCAAGGAGTACCCATGTTGCATACTTTTTATGGACCTTGCTACATGAAAAACGTGAATGCAAACATGTTTTTTCATGTATTTCTCATTTTTCGTGTAGCAGGGTCGATCGAAAGTATGAAACATGGGTACTCCTTGGATGAGGAATTAAATTTTACATCCAACGAGTACTCCCGCTTGAAATTGGAGTAAAAAATTAGGTAGATAAATAGAAAATACGAGTTTAAAAGTAGTTTTATTATTTTATTATTTTTTAATATTTTTACTTTTTTACTCCAAAAATGGTGAATCATCCCCCATGGTTGACATCATCATCTTGAATCCTATTGGTTCTAATAAAGTTTATTTTTTTGTAGCTTTTTCTTAAGAGGCCCATTTTAGACCTCAAAATTCCCCTAATGTTTTTTTTATAGTAGATAGATTGGGTACTGGAGAATGGAGAGTGATGTTGGTCGAGGAATGTTTTCTCCAAGATTATACTACTCCAATAAATTATTCTTGAAGCCAAGATCAGGTCATTCAGGTATTCATGCTCCTAAATCTTGTATAGTTTTTATTTAGTCATAATTTTTTTCTTAATTTATTTTTTATTTTTCTTATTCTTTATCTACCTTCAACACATTTTATGTGCATTTTAGGAATTCTTATTCTAGAAATCTATTGCACACAAATGTAACATGGTTGGAAAGAAAGTAGATGAATTTCTCCCCTTGAGTGGCTCAAAACGTTATCATCTAACATGGACATGGCTGAGGTACTTCAAAAATGATCAACATAGGTGTGATCTTGTCACATATGGTGCTATTGTTGGTGTTGCTGCAACATTTTGAACTCCGATTTGTGGTGTGGTTTTTCCCATAGAAGAAATATCTACATGGTATGTCAACAATTCCTTTGTTATTAAATTTTAGTGTTTTTGGATGCATGGTAGGAATGTTGATGATGAATGCATTGTTTTATTTTTTCATATTTTCTTGTTTTTTTCTCTCTCTTTGTTTCTTGAATGCAAAACCTCCAAAATCCATTTCTCATCCCATTTTAGTTTCTCATTTCATTTCTTGTTTCTCATTTCTGGTAAGATAACTTCAAGGTTGAATAGACTTTCAAAATTTATTGTATATATATATGTGTGTGTATCCCTTTTTAGATTTGACAAGTGAAAGTTTATTATCTCATAATTTAATAGGTAGGGTTTAGGGGTATTGGTTTGAAAATATAATCCTTTCCCCTATTTTAGGTCATCCCTATTTAGGCTTCAAGAAATATACCTGGGAGGCTTCAATATAAAGAGTACATTTCTTGTTGGACACCAAATGCTGAGGAAAATTAGTATGTTATACAAAACTGTCCAAAAAGTCTTAAAACATAGCTATAGAAAATCCTACATCCTTTATGATAATTAATCTTGTTAACATTGTCTTAATAATTAACCCAATACATGCCCATACTTAAATAATTTGTGTACTTAATATTATAAGAAGAAATGAGGACATATAAGAAGTGTAAAAAAATCACATGCCCATCAAATAAAATCCGCATTTTTATAGTGGGAAACTTTGGCACCGATAGAGAATCCCACTTTAAAGAAATTATCTTCACTATCAAATATGTTTGTTACATATCTTGACCATGTAACCAATCCATACATTCAGTCACATGTCCCAGTCCACATTCCATATTAGCATTATCCACTATCTTATAGACAATTTAAGACAATCCATGAGGCATTCAAAAGATTGATGTTTCATGGAAAATTTATTCGAGTCCTTTATTTCTTAAACCCACTTCTATAAATAGGAAATAGTTGATCTCTACCTCAAACCCTAGTGTGACCATCAAGGATATATTACAATCATTTAACTAACCTTATAGTGAACCATTTAATTGTTTTAGTCCTTAGACTATGAAAGAGTCAAATTTACATGTAATACATCATGACACTATGTCAAACTTTATCACTAAGGAAAAGTCCTATACAAAATTACTTTGGATTAGATGATGAGAATGAGGGTATTTATTCTACCAAAATATCCCAAGACTTATACCTCGCTTCATTTGACAAAGTGTATGAGACATTTGCGGTGCAAACCATATCAACAACATTAGGATGACCTAAAATGCATATAATAACCCCATGGGCAACAAAAACCATGAAAATGCATGCATAACAACATATAAACACTAACATGCATAACAAATGAATAACCGACATGAACTCATGAAGATCACATCTAATAATGACACCATCAACTTCCACATGGGGACACAACTGCAACAATGACTACCACCATGTATACACAACAAGCACATAGTCAACAAAAATACAAATCAATATGCAACTGGCATCTATGCATGAAAAACACATTCTTCTCATTGATTCCAAGTGTTGAACCATGCTCTGATACCACTCTCTGGTGTCATATATCACACAAAGAAAACAGAAACCAAACCCTAGCCAAGGAGAACAAAAATCGCTTTGATACCACTCTGTAACACCCTCCTCCCACATCTACCAAAGTAACTGACCAACTGAGGTAAACATGTGAAGAAGCATTACTATGATATGACTCGACTCCCTATGTGTCATCCAAGGAAGTGGAATCGACGAAAAAAACAACACAAAACTTTTGCACCTCCTACAGAACACCCAGGAGCCATCCAAACCTTCTAGGAGGCTATCGCCCGAGATATTTTATCGTTTTAGTGTAGTGGGAAAATGTGAAGTTGGGTAACACTTTTTGCCCTTTTTTGAGAAAAAAATTTCATTTTTTTCTGTTCTTCAACTTTCTGCAAGTGAAAACAATTTTTTTGTTTAGAATTTTGTTTTGCAATAAAAATAAAAGTTGTAAGAAATTTTATTAGCTTTCTATTACTTATTTTTTGAATTTCTTTATACACATTTGATATGTCAACTTAGCGTTTCTTTGAGTGTGTGTTTTTTAATAATCAAAGGATTCATAATAATTCATGTTAATACACACTGGCGTATTCTTTAAAACATTTTGTTTTTGAGAAACAAAATGTGTTACAACAATCTAGACAAAGTCTACTTAGGTTTTGTTATATTTACAAAAACAACTGATTCATATCATAATTACTAGAATTTTTTGAACTGATCCAGTATGAAAAAACTACATATTTTGAATATGTTTTGCGACGCATGAAATTTCTCAACATATAAGTTATAAACTAAAAATCTGAAAACTACCCATTACAGACGACGGACCGATGTAATGCCCCATAATTTTTTCAATTTTTTTTACAGTGTATTTTGGAAGACACAAAATATTTATTTCACTAAATCATAATGACCTTTAGAAATTTTTTGCACTCGTTTTATTACAAAATTAATTAAAATTAGTAAATATTTATGAAATTCCATAAAAGTTATATTTCTAGAAAGTAGATTGAACTCTAAAAATTCTCGTCTTGGTTCCAACAATTAATTTAGAATTTTTCATGGATTTTAATCAGGCCAAAGTTAAAGATATGTTTTTAGAGCTTGGATCTGCGTAATTGCAGACATGTTCGTTCGACCGAACTTGTAAAAAATTTCAGCCGAATTATTTTTTGTGTCGATGGCCCGTCAAGTCTAACGACACAAAAGTTCGGCCGAATTTGTTATAGAAGTTTGACTGAACATTTATTTGAATTTTCATCGGCCAGAAAATACAACGAAGCCCCTCCAAAAAAAACATTTCGTGGTAATATAAATTGATGTAAAAGCATTCATTATTTTCACATTGTTTTGCACATTTCTTCATTTGGTCTGACTTTGCAAAGGATTGTATTGGGTCTAAGGACTTTTCTTGGAGGTACATTCAAAGGAAATTTTTTCAAAGGATTGTTTTGGGTTTAAGGACTTTTCTTGGAGTTACATTCAAAGTACATTTTTGAAAAGGATTGTTTTGGGTTTAAGGAATGTTATTGGAAGTACATTCAAAGGAAATTTTTGCAAAGGATTGTTTTGGGTTTAAGGAATTTTCTTGGAGGTACATTCAAAGGAAATTTCTTGGAGGCATGTGATACATTTTTTGGATGTTTTTTCGGCTTCACTTTTTTTGAAGTTATTTTGTGATGTTTCGCTGAATGTAAGGGATGTGATGCAAAAATTAATACCACGAAATAAGTATGAAGAACATGAAAAACATTTCTTGGAAACCACTCAGATAGAGTTGTTCAACAAGTTCAAAGAACATAATCATGAAATTCATGTCTCAATCAGTGATTTTGTTCAACAAAAACCATGGTATGTAAAATCTATTACCGTATGTGACAGTTGTTGTTGTTGTTATCATGTGGAATTTCAGTTATATTATGACACATTATTTAATTTTGGTTGAACATTTTGGAAATATTCACCTCCTCCTTCCACTATTCGTGATTTCATATGTCAAATTCTATGTGAAAGAGAAAATGATGAATTATTTTACGAAAAGAAATTTGTTGGTGGTAAAAAACTGCGATGATTGTGGAATTTGACTAAATTTCAAAACAATATTGTATTGATATAAATTATCAATCATTGTCCAACATGAAAGTAAAATGGAAGAGATATGAATATATTCATAAATCAATTCAAGGTTCAAATAGTGCTAAGATATTTGAATTACAAGAAGAAGAAATTTTTGTCACAGATTTTTCCAGAAAGTTTGAGGCAGAAATTAATAAATACACCAAGCATTCCCATAGACATCGATGGCAAGACTTGAAATTGAAAAATCCCATGAATTTTTCCCGCCAGGGACCATTTTGTCAATAATTGATTTTGTAAAAAAATACACATTTGTTTCACAAAAAGAAATTTAGAGTGAATACTATCATTTTGATCATGTCTCGATGCTGGTACATATTCTATATAGACATGAAAATTGAAACATCAATCATATAGAAATCACCAGTGAAAATCGACATTATTAAATAATATCACTTTTATATCAGTGAAGATCATACACATGCTACATACTTTGTACAACACAGTTTTGGAAATATTTACGACTCCTTGAAAAGTCATGGAATAAAATCCAATGAATATTTGATATGGTCAGATGGATGCGCAGGTCAATTCAAATATTCATGATCATTCTTTTGGTTGTGTTGTCTTCATAGAAAGCCTGCATTAAACATTTTGGAATTTATTTGAGACTAGCCATGGAAAAGGAGAACATGACAGTGTAGGGGCATGCTTAAAATAAGCACTTCGAAGATATCAAATGAACCTCTCTGCAAGCCGACTTATGGACACTAAAGAACTTGTTCAATTGTGCATCGCTACTCCAAGCCATGAGACTAACCGATCAAGGGAAGTGCGAAGGTACATTAAATTTAATTTTTATTCGATATCTAATTTTAAACAATGTAGATTTATCACAATGATTATCTTTGATGGTATTTTGATATCATATTTACATTATTCTTTGAATTTTCCATATATAGGTTTTTTTGGCATATTGGGATCAAAGATGTAGATAGATCAATTGGAAATGATGTTGAAACAATAAAAGGACTCGAAAATTGCATTTAATTAAAACAAATTTGTCCACAAATGTGTTTGCATTGGATAAAAGAAAATATTCTTGTTTTTGTCATGTTTTCATAGACAACACAAAATCCAATGACATTTGTGTAAACAAAATGTATATAAAACATTGGAAACATACAAAGATAAATACAAAGGGGAAAATGTCCGTTGCAATGCTTGAAGAAATGAAATCATAGGAGACTACAATATCATCTGATGGTGATCGAGTTTCTGATCTTGTTAGAGAAGGTAACATTTGAATTACTTTCAAATGAAAGAGATCTCGAAATAAATTTAAATACATGAGTTTGTTAATTTTGTTTTATTGTGCAAGAGATGTTTTTGCTGTAATTTCACCTAATAACAACGATAAAAATGTGAAGTATTATTTGATGTGTTGCACTGAATGAAAAACAGAATTATTAGAAAATAATAATGATCTCGGCTTTCCATATGAAAGAGGATCTATTATACTGAAAGGTTATTTTTTCAGAAAAACCAATCAAAGTGGGGATTTTGATTACTTTGAAGATTATGAAACTGATGTCATAAGTTGTCAATATAGTCACTTGGTGTGTGCAGCACACATAAAGTTGATAGAGGTTCAATCAAAGAAAAAAATGAAAATTAAGAAATGGAAAATGTTAAAGTCCAATCATGAATGGATCATTGAAGATGGCATTCCATTGGATTTTTTTTTATTGAACTGCCTAAAAATTTCTTCTCTTTGGATTCATGTTTTAGAACTTCCAAAACTCAACTAAAAATTGAGCTTCCTTGTTATGTTATCTGTGCAAGTGTTTGCACATGTACATTGTTTTGGTACATGCACACTAGTATCAACTGAAAGTAGTTTTTCTATACATGAATTGATGAAAAATGTTGCAAGTACTGGATATATATGTTCTAGAATTATTGGATATATATATATGTGTGTGTGTGTGTTCTAGAATGAAATTAAAACTAAAAGTAGCTTTTCTATGTGCATTAATGAAAAATGTTGCAAGTACTAGATATATATGTTCTAGAATGAAATTAACTGAAAGTATTTTTTCTATGTGCATTGATGAAAAATGTTGCACGTACTAGATATATACATGTTCTAGGCAATTAACTGAAACTAGCTTTTCTATGTGCATTGGTGAAAAATGTTGCACGTATTGGATATATATATATATATATATATATATATATATATATATATATAATGAAATTAACTGTTCAAGTAGTTTTACTATGTTCATTGATAAAAAACGTTTCACGTACTGAATATATATGTTCTAGAATGCAATGAACTGAAAGTAGCTAAATTCTATTGGCATTGATGAAAAATGTTGAAGTACTAGATATATATGTTCTAGAATGCAATTAAATGTTCAAGTAGCTTTTCTATGTGCATTGATGAAAAATGTTTCACGTACTGGATATATATGTTCTAGAATGGAATTAACTAATAGTAGCTTTTCTATAGATGCATTGATGAAAAATGTTGCACATACTAGATATATATACATTATAGAATGAATTTTTAAAATTTTATGATTGTTTGACACATCTAACAAGACCTAGAATCTTATGATTGTTTATATATATATATATATATATATATATCAATATGTATTGTACTTCAATCGCTTTAACGTATATATTCAAACATGTGAAAAATCATTTCTACATGTACATATATTCATGTGAATTTTTTGTTTGTTTGTTTGGAAAACGACAACTTGAATTTTAAAAACAAAACATAATATCACAATCACATGCTTAGTGTAGTTCAACCATCCAAAAATTGAGTTTTAAAAACAAAAACATTATATCACAACATTAGTTCACATCCCAATTGTAGTTCAACTGTCCAATAAAAACAAAACATTTTATCACATGCCAAATGTAGTTCAATCATCCAAAACTTAAGTTTTAAAAATAAAACATTAATATAGATCAAAACATTACTTCACATGCCAAATTTAGTTCAACCATCCTAAAATTAAGTTTTAAAAACAAAACAAATTATAACACAACATTACTTCATATGCCAAATGTAGTTCAAAAGCAAAACATTAATATAGATCAAAATATTACTTCACATGCCAAATGTAGTTCAACAATCGAAAACTTAAGTTTTAAAAACAAAACAAAGTATAACAGAACATTACTTCACATGCCAAATGTAGTTCAACCATCCAAAACATGAGTTTTAAAAACAAAACATTATAGATCACAAGTATCAAGTATCAATTAACATTACTTCACATGCCAAATGTAGTTCAACCATAACACTTTAAAAACAAAAAAAATTATTTAACACAACATTACTTCAAATCACATGCCAATTGTAGTTCAACCATCCAAAACATAAGTTTTAAAAACATTATATATCAAATTCACATGTACCAAATGTAGTTCACATAAAATATGTCCAAAATTTGTAGGTCTCACAATTATCAAGTATCAAGTTATATAAGACTGCATCTAGATAAGACTATATATAAAAAAGTAAATTTAAGACTAAATCTATTGAAAATATAATGTTCCACGTGTGCATGTGCATCATCCATGAAATACATACGGATGTAATGTCTCTCCTAGCAAAGTCAGAATACTGGAGCTATCGTACGAAGCATGGGGAACCTGTACAAAATGTGTACAAACATTAAAATTTGTTGTTTTAAAATTGAGTGAGAATATATAGAGCTTCATGTAAAAACAAAACATAAAAAAAATCATGCAATACCTCATGAGGTTCTCTCTCCATTTGTTACTCATCCACTAAAACATCCCCCACAGGAACATATCCAACAATAAATTGTATAATATATATATATATCTATTAAAAAATTTCAAATGAAAATGCATATCTAAACTTTTTTCAATAATATTAAAAAAAAAGTTGGGCAACCTGTTCAAATGGTTGAAATGGTGTGGATGTTCCTATCTCCATCACTACAGTCCGTGGAGAAAAGAAATCCTCTATAGAAACCTAAAATTCAAAAAATTTAAAAGTATAAAATAACTCAAGTTCAAGATCTCAATTTATAATAAAACTTTTAAAATTCAATTTATAACTTATAACTTAATATATATATATTTAAGGGAAAAATTGAATACTTTTGCTGGTGGATTTGGCACATCTCCTAAGAGTGGTTTAGAAAGAAAATCTCGAAAAACCTAAAATTCAAAAAATTTAAAATAAGTCAAGATATATATATATATATATATATATCATTTTTTAATGGAACTATTTGGGGTGGAATATATAACTTAAAAACATAAATTTTAAAAGTGAAAAATTGTTCATACTTGTGATTATGTATTTGGCACATCTCCTTAGGAATTAGAAGGTACATCTCTCAAGGAAGAAGAAGGTACTACCATCCCAAAAACATAGGATGGAATCAGAATCTGTTAAAACATTTTATTATATATATCTACATCTACATGTGTGCATAATTATTTGTTTTAAAAATATCTCATCATGTTTCGATATATATAATAATAGATAAAATTATAATTGTACATAATCATGTTCACTTAAAAAACACTAACATTTTCCAACATATCTTGATGGTGAGAACCATCTTGATTATATGATTGATGGTGAGACCCATTTTGATTGTTTGAACTGGAGGCTCCAACCATGATATTAACATTTTCTTCATTCATCAAGCATGACAACTACAAATGGTGTTAACAAATAATGATAAAATTTTGTTAGATTAATGTATACAAAAAAATGTATGTGTATATGTATTTATTACAAATTGTACATGTGTTAAAATAATTGAACCCTAACCATTAACACATACCATTCTCATGCCCTTTTCCTCATGAACAATTAGGTCCTACCAACCATTTCGAAAATTCTTTGAATATGTTTTTAGATCTTCACACTCATGTTTTCAATCTCTTCATCTTTATAATAAAAAAAATTAGCGCGTTCATTATCACGTGCTCTTTGTCGATTCAGACAAACATCGACTCCACCCAATTAGTTGTGAACATTGTCAATGATGGCATCCCTTGCTTCTTAACTAATTTGAGAAGTGGCTTCCATCTGTGACCGCAAATTTTGGACATGAAAAGGTCGACTAACCAATGGTTGCTTAGGGTGATGCAAATCAACACCATGCATAGCGCCCCTATGGTCACACAATCGACCTTTCCCATGACCAAAAAATTCAGAGGGAAGGTCATTGTAATTGGGTTTCATTTACAAAAATATTTTTTCATAAAATAATTTTGCAAAATAAAGCGGAACCTTATTGTTCCATGGGAGTCTTCGATGGGCTGCAAGGTTTCTATCTACAAATAGTGAGCTATATGAGGGTGATTTAAATATTTCTCCTTCAACATATTTTCTTTTTCCCTTCTTTCAAATTAAACATAGACTTGGTCATTTATGTTCTAACTCTTGGTTTAAAAACTTCTCATTTATCGGGACCCATCACTGTTTCCTTTCCTTTTCTCATGACCTCTACAAAAGTATGAGTGGTTGGCCCAAGCTTTCAGTACACATCTACTAGTTCGCCTAAAGAGTGTGTAACTATTTCCAAGCTTTGTCGACTCTCAACAAGTAGAGTCAAAGCCAAGATATCTCTCTTCAATTTTTCATGAAGATGTTGATACATTTATAAGGTGCATTTCTGCATGTTTTTCTGGAAATTTCTGCTGGATAAGTCGTGGTTGGTGGAAAACCTTCTTCCTGAATGACGCATTCTAACCCACGTATTTTTTTACCAACATTTAGAGCAGCATTTTCAACTTCTGCATCAATATATAAAAAAATTTATATTAAAAAAACACATGTAAACAAATTTGTACAAATTGAATGAAAAAAATTCAAATTGATGGCCACCTCGATGTGGTTGGCTAACATCTTGCCGACCCTGAGACTATTGAGAACCAAAACAACCCTGCTAAGAACCAACACGACCACCGATTGGTTGAGAACCAACACAACCATCGATTGATTGGCCTCTGGGGTAATACATATCACCATCTTCATGTAATCCGCCAGCACTTATTGATGGCCCTCTAAGGGAATTTGAACCACCACCAACCTCACGAGACGAGAGAGAAGGTTAAAAAAAAATATGAATTTATAGTCAATTCAAAAATAGATTCATACATATAAGTACATGTACATATTCATTGATTAAATTGCGTGAAGCATACCACGATTGCGTGAACCATGGGCATGCTCCATTAATGGAGTAGAGACCCTTCTCCTCTTAGCTCCTAAAAAATAAAAAATGAAACTTATTAAAAACTACTTTAACTCACAAAATTGAGAAAAAATCAATTCCATATGTACACACATGTATGTATATGTATGGAGATTTAAGATTATATTTAAATACCATGAACATCCCTCGGTCCTTGATCCCCCTCTCTCGTAGAGATATGGGATTCTGTTGATCTTCGTCGTTCATCTTCCATGATATATATACTTGCAGTGGACATTTACAATTTTTTTTTAAAATTACTATTTAAAATAAATTCAAAATAAATTTCAGAAAATTAATGTAATTTAGTGTACACAAATTATGTAAAACACAACTTTCAAAGCACTAATTTATGTGTGAAACTCAATTTAAGCAAAAAAAATTATAAAAATATTAAGTTCACCAAATTGTGCTTTACATGGTTGGAGCACACTTGGTATAAAATTGAAAAAAACACACGGTCATTAAAAAAAAAGAGTGAAACTCCATTTAAACAAAAATTTGTTGAAGTCCTCGCATTTTAATTTTATAAAAATTTTAAGTTCACCACTTGTTGCAAATGTGAAGTTCACCAAGTTGTACTTTACATGGTGTGGTGGGAGCACACTTTGTATATAATTGAAAAAAACACACGGTCATTAAAAAAGACACATTTATAAGTACAAAACACACACATATCCAAGATAGGTTACAATGTCCATCGATAAATTTTGAAGGAGAGCATCTCAATGCTAATTCATCTTTGAGAGATGATTCTTGAATTTTTGAAGAAGAGCATCTCAAAATTAATTCATCTTTGAGAGATGAATATTGAATTTTTGAAGAAGAGTGTCTAAAAAATAATTCATTTTTGAGAGATGAATCTTGCATAGGCATTGCCCCGTATAATTCTAATTCATCTATTAATTCATCTTTGATACATGAATCCTGAATTGCAATTGCCCCACACAATAGATCAACATAAATCTTATTCACATTTGTACAATATATTATACTAAAAAGTTGAAATTGGCTAACAATATTGTTTGCTATTACATGCAGTTCGTTTAGCCTCTCCTTGTTAACTTGGTACACACCATTCATCTGGTTGCACACAAGTTCATAATCGGTGAAAACTACAATTCCATTTGATCCATACTCCATAGATGTTCCCAAGCCTTCTATCAATGCAATATAATATGCCTCGTTGTTTGTTGTTCTTCCCAGTATATTCATTTTCCTTTGGACGACTTTTCTAGTCACAATATTGGAAAGCACATATGTAATCTCTACTTTCGCTGGATTGGGATAGCAAGAAACATCTATGCATAATGTCCATTTTTTAACCATATTTAGTGGGTTTTTTTTATACCTGAAAAAAAAACAAATTCAATAAAAATATATCAAATTCAAATTTATTGCAAATGCATGGGAGAAATAACACATGTGAATGAGATAAATGACATGTGCATGGTTTATCTTATAATTTGACTTAAATTTTATGGTATAATTCACATATAGAAATGAGATGCGTTAAAAATTGCATTGCCTAGAGTTTAAGGGAGATTTATGACACATATGCATTGTTTGCATGAAAGTTTACCTTAAAATTTATGGAAAAAATCAGATCTAGAAATAACATGCCTTAAGAAAGGATGAGATCCGAAGGCTACCTAGCCCTTTACAGACTGCTTTAGAAATTGTAGAAGTTAAGACTCAACCAAAAAACTAAAATCCTATGGAAGTTCAACCACTTTAGGTTCAATTTTTATTCCTTAAAGTTTGACTTGAATTAATGGGGGAAAGCCTTGAGTTTGCAGGATACTATACTATGACAGTTCAACCACTTTAGGTTCACTTTTTAGGCCTTAAATTTTTTCTTGAATTAATGGGATAAAGCCTTTAGTTTCTGGGAGAAATGAAATTTAAATGGTTTGCAAAATTATTTTATGCACTTACTAAAACAACTAGTTGTGGTGGTTGATGAAGTTATGTTTATGAGTTTGTGGGAGAAATGAAATAGAAATGACGCATGCCTTAAATCTTTCCTAAAGTTTTATGGGAGAAGGGAGAAATGACACATGTACAAGGTTTGCCTTAGAGTGGTAGTGGTTTATGGATATTAAAATGAAGAACTTCTATTTATGTTCCAAAGATTGACTGTAGGGGAATTTATTGGATATGCCACCTTTGAGAAAAGATGAGATCCAGAGGCTACCTGGCCCTTTACAGACTCTTCCTTTAGAACTTGTAGAATCTAACACTCAACATACAGACTAAAATCCTAAGGAAGTTCAAAATCCTATGAGAGTTCAACCACCTTAGGTTCAATTTTTAGGCCTTAAATTTTACCTTGAATTAATGAGAGAAAGCCTTTAGTTTGTGCAAGAAATGACATTTACGTGGTTTGCAAAATTATTTTATGCACTTACTAAAAACATGCTTTAAAGTTAATGGGAGAAAGCAAACATGACACATGCTTTAAGAACTTGGAATATGAATTTATGGGAGAAATGAAACATGTATTGAAGAAATGACACATGTACACAGTTTTCCTTAAAGCGGTTGTGGTTTATGGATATTAAAATGAAGAACTTCTATTTAGATCTGTTCTAGAGATTGACTGTAGGGGCATCTACTGGATATGTCACCTTTCAGAAAAGATGAGATCCAAAGGCTACCTAGCCCTTTACAGGCTCTTCCTTTAGAACTTATAGAAGTTAACACTACCTGGCCCTTTACAGACTTTGCAAGTAGAACCTTGTAGAATTTAACACTCAACAGATAGACTAAAATCCTATGGAAGTTCAACCAATTTAGGTTCATTTTTAGGCTTTAAAGTTTTCCTTTAATTAATGGGAGAAAGCCTTTAGTTTTAGAGTAACCTTATAAAATTCTTTATTGTGAAGATAGTACTTTACCCACAAAACAATGGAATTGAAGACTGTGCTTATATATCAGAGTTCTGTTATGAAAAATTAGTTATATCCTTAATCACAAGTATGATTTAGCACTTATCAAATTGTTTAATAATTTATAATAATGTCATTTTTGGCTTTTACTATCATTCATCCTTGATATGTACAAGAATTTTACAACTTCAACATCAACTACACTATCATCATAAATTACTTATGTCCTTAATAAGAAGTATGATATAACACTTATCAAATTGTTTAATAATTTATAATAATTGATATGTACAAGAATTTTACAACTTCAACATCAACCTACACTATCATCATATCACTGTAGCCATGTCAATCTAGATTATTTATATCCATTACATCATAAAACACTCCACTTTTAACATTTTAAAAGAATACTGCAACATGGAAGGTGTTAATTTAGGTACATTAATACACTCCACTTTTAACATTTTACAAGAATAGAGCAACATGGAGGATGTAAATTTAGGTACATTAATAAAATAGATCCATGTCAATCTAGATTATAAAGATCCATTACAAGATATTTAACACAATCTAGATTATTTATATCCATTACATCCTAAAATAATCCACTTTTAACATTTTAAAGGAATAAAGCAACAGGGAAGGTGTAATTTTAGGTACATCAATAAAATACAGCCATGTCAATCTAGATTATTAAGATCCATTACATCATAAAACACTCCACTTTTAGCATTTTACATTTTACTCCATTTGAGTTTGGGGGATCCTATCTTATGGAAGTTAAGCTACTTTTAGTTTTTAGGCCTCAATGTTTTCCTTGAATTAATGTGAGAAAGCCTTGAGAAATGACACATGCTTTAAAGTTTTCCTTAAGAGTTTATGGGATAAATGACACATGTATGGGAGAAATGACACATGTACATGATTCTCCTTAAAGTGGTTGTGGTTTATGGATATTAAAATGAATAATTTCTATTTAGATCTATTCCAAAGATTGACTGTAGGGGAATTTACTGGATATGTCACCTTTCATAAAAGATGAGAACCAAAGGCTACCTAGCCCTTTACAGACTCTGCCTATAGAAATTGTAGAAGATAACACTACCTGTCCCAATTATACCGTATGAATTGTGTAGAGGAACCATGGCATCACTCACACTACTTTACATAGACATAAGGGTGTATAAGAGTGTACTAAGTTAAAAAATATGGTCATATTGTTGGATATATTTCCCAAGAGCCCAAATGTACTCCTTAAGTATATGTGGGGTCTATATAACCATCTAAAAAAACAAGTGATTCTTTCCAAGCTAAGGATAATGTATGAGCCATGTGTATATGCACATTATCTAGAAACCATATGTCAAAATAAAGGGTACTTAAGTGTTTTCAAGAAAAAATAGCACCAAGAAGATTTGAAGGAGGGGAATAAGAACTAGAAATGGGAGAAGGATAAGAATAAAATAGCCACTACAAATCCATGCAAGGGTAGTAGAAATAATTCTAACCATTGCAACATTGATGGCTACATTAAGGAGAATTATTGGATGTTTGGTATGTTATATTCTTTATGTGAATACCCCTATGCACTATATATTTTTCTAATATTAATGGTGGGAACAAAATGGGAGGAAAGGACCCCCACTTTAGGGTTTCATAGAGATGAAAAATCCCCCACACAGAGGTGTACAGGGATAGTGCCCCAAAAAAACATATTTGGAAAAAAAAAAAAATCTCCCTGTATGATGGTTTTCATCACATGGTTTTTTATTTTAGCATTTTTTTAGTGCATGGTAGTTTATCCCATGGTTCTACAGTTTCAATTAAATAACTAAATTTTTATCTAATCCAAGGTAATGGATTGGTAGTTTATAATTTTCCTCGGATATATACATATATAAATACATACATATGTGTCTGTGTGTGTGTCTGATGGTCTAAAAATTAATATAATAATAAAAAAAATGATCTTATTGTTTTGGGTTTCTCGAGTAAATTATATGTTAATGCATGTGTTTTACATTGAATATTTTCATTTTATTAAGAATCTATTTGAAAAAATTAACTATATAAGGTTAAAACCTATGTTTCTTATGGGAAAATTTTATGGCTAATGTGTTTTTCTCGAAATGTGATAGACCCCATTAAAATGGGAGATATATCAAATTGATTCATATGGTGAAACAAAATAGTCGAGTAGTTTAAAGATATAGATGCATAAATTCAATGAGCATAGTTTTGAGATATATAAATCCAAAATGGAATAGTTGTTGGTGGACAAATATCAGTGGATCACTATGGATATATCTGCTTCATTAAAAGGGATTTTTCTAGATGGATGGACTAAGTTGGAAAGAAGAGAAAATATCACAATACAAATGTTTCTCTTAGATGTTGAAGAACGTAGCTAGGTTCAGTCTTCATTATTATAATTATTGTTTCCTAACAAAAATCTATAACTATTATCAAAACAATTTTTTTATTAGGAAACAATAAAAGGTTAGAAAATAGACAAATAGTTATACTAATGATGAAAGAGTGAGACCTTCAATTTATGAAGTTTGAATAGTATGTCTCCTCCGATGCACTACAACTTCTAAGTTCACTAATATTTGGATTTGTAGTATTTATGCATACTAGCATTCAGTGTTGGTTAACATTTATGTTTATTACTTGTACAATATATTTGAATTTCTACTGATGTATGTTTACTGGATGGAAAATAAGTTAACATTTATGTGTATTGTTTTTACAAGATATTTGAATTGTTTCTACTGTATGTTTATTGGATGAAAAATAAGTTAACATTTATGTCTACTGTTTGTACAAGATCTTTCAATTGCTGTTGATGTATTTTTATTGGATGAAAAATAAGTTAAAAATTATGTATACTGTTTGTATAAGATCTTTGAATTTCTATTCATGTATGTCTACTGGATGAAAAATAAGCTGGAGTTGAACTAATTTTTTTCCTTATAGCTATTGTTTCTTCTATTGACTACATTTCGTTATCTCATTCACTGAGTCACTAGGTCATGTCGGCTCATTTACTGTGGAAAATTAATATGTATACCCACTGAGGTTTTCACATTACCAACACAGTGTTTTGTACTAAAATTATAGAGATAAGTTCAACCTAATTAAAGGTTTAGATGGGTGACTTTAGGCTTTTGTAAAATTATAGAAGGACTAAATTTCAAGCTAAATACAAAGATGTAATTCAGATGAAGTTTGTATTTCTTCAAACGATAGTTTTGGTGTTATACAATTTTGACGCTATTGAGTGTAATTGCAGTTAATTAAAGCCACAATATTGGTGCTACTTATGTTTCACTACCACCACAGAAAGGAGCTTGGATAAGAGAATATTTTAGTGTTATCTCATTCATTGAGTCACTAAGTCATGTCGGCTCATTTACTATGGAAAAATAATATGTATACCCATAGGGACTGGTTCAACGGATTTCATCTCACCATCAAATACAAATCATTGATCCTGCTAGTCGTTTTTAGTAGGCCAGTATAGGTAATTTTGGGATACCAACGGTATAAATATTACGTATTTGTATTGAACATAGGATCCATAAGATCAACTACATTTTGATGTTCCTGCCTGTCATTTTTGCGAGGCCAGTACAGCTAATTTTTGGATACCAATGGTATAAAGATTATATATTTGTATTGAACATAGGATCCGTAGGATCAACTGCATTTTGATGTTCCTGCCTATCATTTTTGCAAGGCCAATACAACTAATTTTTTGGATACCAACAGTATTAAGAATATTTCTTTGTATTTAACATAGGATCCGTAGGATATATATGAATATGTAACAACCACAAAGTTTTTATAGGGACTTTTGGAATGTTTCTTAAAGTTTTTCAATATGAACTAGTGTTTTTTCATTCTGAAAAAGGAACATAATATAAACCATTTTTTAAATATGAACCATTGTTTTTTCATTATGAAAAAAACATAATATAAACCAATGTTTTTTCATTTTGAAAAAAAAACATAATATAAACCAGTGTTTTTTCATTATGAAAAAAAACATAATATAAACCAGTGTTTTTTCATTATGAAAAAAAAACATAATATAAACCAATTTTTTTTTCATTCTGAAAAAAAAAAAAAAAAAAAAAAAAAAAAAAAAAAAAAAAAAAAAAAAAAAAAAAAAAAAAAAAAAAAAAAAAAAAAAAAAAAAAAAAATGTTATATAATTATGCAGTTTACATGCTTAAACAACATATATGAGCTTAGACATGTCATAATTATTTGAGAATTGCTAAGATGCATTATTTCATCATCACATTAGCTACATTATCATCTATTAGGTAATAGATTAATTTTTGTTTCATTTACAAATCAAAACATGATGAGAGAAATATATCATCATTTCCATGGAACAAATTCAACCAACATATAAGAAAAAATTGCAAGAATAGAAAAACCATATAAGAAACATAATAAAAAGCATTTTTACCCATATAATACCAAACAGAATAATATCTTATTAATGAATGCAAAGGCCAACCAGGTTCGGGACTTCCACGTTCCACCCGACCATAGACTAGCTGAACGAACTCTATCTTTATCTAATGACCCTTGTGCCATATTCCAAGCATGGATGTGGGATCTCATAGAATAAATCCATCAAAACCAAAACAAGGATTCCAGAGGCCAAACCACCTCAACCCTCAACTAGTTATTTCACCTCATGGTTGGATATCACTAAGCATCACAAGGTTGGTCTCTAACTAAGATTTCGAAGGCTCTAAAGCATTTGTTCAAATGAAGTCTTTAGGACTAGCAACTCAACCAATAGCTATTGTAAATCTATAGAGAGTTTTTCCAACCAAGGCTCTAGGACTAGTAACTCAACCCACCAAGGTCTCCAAAGAATTTTTCCCACCAAGGCTTCAGGACTAATTACTCAATCCAAGCTATTATAGGACTCTCTAACATTTGTCCAACCAAGGATACATAAACTAGTAAATCAAACCACAATTAAAGGAAGATGAGAATCAACCAAAAAATAAAAGGAAAATAACCCACAACACCATTTATATCCAAGAAACGGCAAGGGTAGGCAAAAGCACCATCAATCTAGGAGATCCTCCATGAAAATGACAAATCATGAACAAATAAACAAATGTATATGCCATGCATGCCAAAAATAGTGAGGAAAATGTATATTAAACTTGGTATTTGCAAGAAAAACCCATTGTAGTTGTTGATCCCAATGTCCTCTTGTGCTTCCCTTCTCTTCCTTTTCTGTCTTTCTCAGAAATTCTATGTTTTCCACACTCCTCCAATATTGCTACAATAAAACTCTAAGTATTCAAGAGTATGAGAGTTCCAAAACTGAACTGATCAAGAGCCTTAGCAAAATATTTGCAACTGATCCTCAAAAGCATTTTTATTAATGAGGCCTCTATTTTCTTCAATTTCTAGTATTTTTCCTTCATTTTTATCCTCATGCAAATGTGTGACCTTTCATCTTTTTTTCTCCGAATTTCCATTATTTTTATAAATAAATACCAATTAATGGCTCATGCCTTTCCAAATCCTTTTAAATTTCCATTTCCAATTTCCTTTAGCCATAATAATTGAAATGAGCACCCACTAGGATGTTTTTCCCACTATTCATCTTGGAATACATGTCCCATGCCCTTCATCTTATACTTTTACATGGATTTTTTAGCATGGTTGTTACAAGAATAGGGGTTAATGGCTTAAATAAATATTTGGTTCAACCGAATCTATGGTCGGGTGGTTCGTGGAAGTCCCAAACCTATTTGGTGTTTGCATTCATTAACAAGAGTTTCTTCTCCTTGGTTTTTCATGTGTAAATTTATTGCTTCATATGTGATTTTTATGGTTGTTATATCCTTATTATTTCTGTTGGTTATAGGTTGGTTATGGATATGTCTTATGATAGGATTAATGTATGGTTATCATCATTTTTTGATTAGAAAATGAATGTATAATGAATATATGTCCTAATATATAATAATTCAACTATTGTGATATGAAGAAAATGATTCTTTATGATTTTGAGATAAGTATGAGACCCCTATGCTGAGATCAGTTGTAATGATCTGTACATTACATATTTGTGACATGCTTGACGAAATTCCTGTCATGGGTAGTAAGGGATTATATTAAGTACTTTTACAAGTTATTGCATTAATGGACTTATTCCATTTTCATTATTCATTTTTGAAAATTTCATGAAGTTCTGGGTACAGGCCTGGTACCTGTCCCTAAAACAGTGGCTCTGAATCCGGGGTTGCTGCCATAATACTACTTGAAAAATTCCATAGTCACTTTCTTTCTTTTTTGTGGGAGTGATTGTAAGGCCTTAGTCGCATGCATGTATTTTCATAGGAGCGACCAAAGATCTAGATTAGTAAAATGTCAAGTTGTCTTAGGGGTTAGTCACCTGGAACGGTTGGTTAGCTCCTGAAGGTTTTGCAGCATGTGTGGAAGGTCAGTTTGGTTTTGTTATGTTAGATTCACTTCCTTAAGTCTACATGGGTAGTCGAATCACATCATAGTATCCTCTCATCACATGTTTGCCCCAGTGGATCACTTAAATTGGGTAAATATGGGAGGGTGTTACACTTCTAATGTGACCTTTTGACTTTTATATAACTTTCAGACTTTTTTTAAAGACTATTTTTTCCATATCTGAATATTTTACTTTTTATATTCCACATATGAATCTTGGACTTCCACACATTTTAGTTTCTCCTTTTTTATTATGATAATTAAATCATTATATCCAAAATTTATGTGGCAAGGCACATCGAAACACATGACATTGTGATGGCACTGATACAAGCCACAACTTGAGAATGATTACATGGTAATTCCAAAATATTCTTATTGATTCTTTGTCTTTAATATTTGTGAGGGGTCTGTTTAATACTTCATCTTCATTAAATATCTTCTTTGTTCTTCATCTTCACCATCCAAGAGGTTGAACGGTATGGAGTCTTCATGTGATCTTGAACTTTGGTCTTCTGTCGTAAACTTGTGTTCCTTCCTCTTCTCGCTTGATGACCTCTTTATGGTTTCCACTTCACAAGTTTATTTTAGCATAATATCCTTCTCCTTATCTCTAGGAATCATCCTATCATGTCAATATATAGTATCTACAAGTGAAATCCACTCATGACAAGATCATGCTAGTTCAGAAATATCCTAGTATAACTTGCTTCATGAAAATGTTGATTGAGCTAGAAATCTTTGTCATATTGAGTTCTATTGGTCAATATTCATGGAATAAATATTGAGGCTATGAAATGAGCATTTCTAGAGGACTAGGTAGGATGACTGGATCGTTGGGGAACTTGGCGATGAAATATTATAGAGGGAGATTGATTAGTGGATTGCGTAGTTGAATAGTTCAAGGACTCAAGGAGGAAAATTGATGAGTGATATTGCATAATACACAACAAGAGACTAGTTGGGACATATGATTGCACAAATTTTGCAGGAATGGAGGCAATCCTTGAACTCTATGACCGCGTAATGAAGAGTCCTTAGAGGGAGCAACTATCAATTGCATAGCTCTAGGAAGAATGGGATCAACTTGGGGCTTGTTACTGTGCAATGCATAGTTCAAGAAGCTTGAGTGAGGTCAAGTTGATCGGGCAAAGGATTTTCCCAAAATTTGACTGTGTGGGGTCAATGAAGGATTTATGAAACCAAGGTAAGACTTGAACATGATCACACACTCAAAAAAATCAATAAAAGAACATGATCCTGTTAATCTGGTGGTCAAACAATAATTTCCTCCAAGTGCGACACTTAGGGTACACTTTACAATGAGAACACTTGTATGACAGTGCTCAAGGCTTTGGAAATATGCCTAATACATTCCTTTATGACGAATTTGACACAATGATGCAGGATAATTAATGAAAAATTACCTTTAGTAATGTATAATTGACTTCCTTCAATTGGGTGCAACGCTTAAGACACACTTTACAACGACAATGATGAAAATAGTATGATAAGGAATAAAAAATGGGAATTGGTATGGTACATTCCAGAGTGAAGATAAAAATAAAAAAAAACTTATAAAAGTGAATTCAAGAAAAATGATAGTTGCAAAAGTGAAAGTGACACTTGACAGAACAAGGGTGCACCAAACTGACAGTCGAGAAAACTCAACGAAATGAAAGTTAAATTATAATCGAAGTAAGGGAAATTATACATGAACGGTGTGCACTAAGTGTCTATATGTATTGTGCAATGCAATGTTCTTATGGATTGTGCAGTCACCATCACCAGTGATTACACAAGCGTTACCTGCAGGAGTTGTACAATTCCCATGTAATCTTGCATCGTAAAATGTGTGTTTGTTAACTCGTCAAAGGAAGAACATATGTGAGAAAGTGACTTTGACACTTATAAGAAGACTCATTAAGTTAGATATCATTATATGACCACAAAGTGACCATAGAAAAACAAATCATAATTTCCTAAGGAGGCTTCAAAATTCAATTATAAGAAAATTTTTGGATGGTGTTTGTCATAGTGAAAAAACTTATATAGTTAAATTTATTTGCAACTTAAGCCTTCCTTTAGGGAAACATCGAAAGGGGAAAAAAATCCCTCCTTCCTAGAACAATCCTTAGAACATGATAACAACTATTCTATAAATATTTGGACGAAACAAATTTGTTTTAGAGGTGCTATGTATTTTTCAATAACTAAATGTACATGATTAGGTTAATGATAAATAAATGATTTGCATGTATAGTTCAATAATATATATTTAATCTTTAACAACATATTTAATAACACCAATTAATTTTGATGGCATGGTATCCAAGTTCCTATTTGATTGAGACTACATTTTGAAAGTGTTTTTCATCAGTTCCTTGCATTCTAAGAATGCCCACTAAAAATTATGACACTTTGATGGAAAATTTCCGTAACACAATTGGGAGACAATTACACCACTATTATTTTGAAATTATATCTCATTTTAATTCACTTTTAAATAGCTATTGTAAATTTCAATTTTAAATCGATTCTTTATCTTTTAAGGATTATTTTATGGATCATAATGAATTAATAATATATTAAAGTAATATAAATCATTTCAAAAAAATAGAATATTAATATAATAATAAATGGAAATCCTTAAAAGGAAAACCATTAATTTGTAAGGTTTTTTCTCACTATGGGCTACAAACTGATCAAACTAAAATTTCTTTCTTGATTTTTCTTGACTACAATGAGATATATTTTATTTTTGTATGGTATGAGGGGTTTATTCTATGTTTTTTATGTGTTTGATGGTTATTTTATTGTTACAATTGTGTATACATGTAATTGTTTTAGAGTCCAAAGGAGAAGAGATGACAAGAATACAATAATGGCTTTGAATGTTGAAATTCTATTCAAAGGACAAGTTGATGTTACATGCCTAGATGGTTTTTGGGTTTGTTTATAGTGTTGAATGTGAAGCTTCCAATAGGTCTCAACTTCCATTTTAATTTGTCAAGCTTGGTGTCCCTTATGTGTGGGCTTAAAATGAGAATATAGTGGTTGTCGACTGACTGTGATTAGAATAGTAGATGTGAGAACTATAGTTTTCTCTTCATTTTTGGTATTTCCTCATCAACTCCATAGTCTCCTACCTAATATCCTTGGTTCTAATCTAGGGACCTATTGGGCATTGAATAATCCAATGCTCCACAGCTTCTTCGTGATATGCATTTAAATGAAGGTGTAGGTTCCATTAAATCTTTTTATGTGGTCATTTACTAACATGTGCGGGTTTTGGCGTACTGGAAATCATGATCCCAATAGGTGGTATCAAATTGAAATGTTTCAAGTTCGAAAAACTCCCATCTCAGACTAGGGCACATTGTTCGGCATTAGATAATCCAACGCTCCCCATGTTTCAAGAAATGTGCTTAAATGGCTCTCAAGGATCCATTAATTCTAATGGTGCATCCATTTACTAATACATATATGTTTTGGTGTAATGAAAATCGTGATTCCAACAAGACCTTGTCTAAGAGATAATGTGATAAGATGGCCCACAACAATTTTTTTAGCTCTATCCTAGCATATATGAACTCGTATTCTTTTCATATGTGAAGAAACTTGTTAGAACTCCTCGTGGGTTCCCTCAGATAATTACAAATCACTCTCCGAACACTGAGATATCCATTTCATTGTTCGTGTTCTCCCTAGGTGTGCAACCTGGAATTTGCAGTCACAGCTTAATATTGTTCCTCTTGTTCCTGATTACAATAAATCACCTATGGCCAACAATATGTCGTGTTGTCAACACTTCAACATTCGTAGGTTGTTTTTCTAATGGCCTTGATCCCATTCTTTGTGGCTTATTAATTTACACCTGACATATGAGTGTTTCCTTTTTGTGAGAAAATTGTCATTCTTATCTAGTTCATGGGAATATGCATGGAGTCATAAACCTTTATGCATAACATTATAACCTCCGTATATCTATACACTTCTACAATACAATAAACTTGCACTAATTCCAATACCAAAATCTTGTTTGCTTTTCAAGTGCATGCTGTCATATGCATGTACTCCTAGTATATATTGGACCAAATACGGGTTCTTAGCTTTTCTCATGAGATAAATCATCAAATCTCACACAAAAATTTTACCTTTCTCTCTATGTACAAAGCCATAATAAAGAGATGACTTTAACAAGATAATTTAATTCCTGTTATGTATATGCTCTTCAAAGCTACAAACTTAGCTAAAATCAATGAAATAATTGAGATAAATGCATGTAATATAACACACCCTCATGATTCATGTCAAATATATTATTATCACCTTTATAATTCAGTGTAAAGAAATCAAATATATTTCACAAGTAATTATGCAATCTAATTAATGACATGTATCATCATATGGTTGAATTTTGTATTAAGAGACATTTCATAACAACTATATGTTATTAAAAACATGTATATCCTCATCTCTAACACATTAAAAATGATTGTTGGCCTCTATCATCATATGATTAAAGCGTGTATTTGTACACATTTCACAAGAACTTTATTTTATTCAAATCTTATGTATCCTCATCTCTAACACATTCAAAAATATGATTTCTCTCTTTCTAGCTATCTTTATATAACCTAATTGACATAGACAAAGATATGGGTAAATATATAATTCCATTTGAATACATCATTATGCCATGTAGATAACAAGCCATGCCAAATGGAGTATGTTAATGTTTTTAGCAATATTCCATCTCGTCCTACCTAATAAGTCAAAAATTTGATAATTTTTATAAGAATTTAGATAATCTTAAAATATATAAACTACCCACAATTATATATAAATAAAAATAATAAAAAAGAAAAACCATAATAATATTATCTACCACGGTTAAAACCCCAAAAAAAAATGTAGAAGACCATGGTGGATATAAGAAAATCCATTAAAAACAAATCCATGCAATAAGAAAACAGAAAGAACAAGACTTTATTGATGGTTGTAGTTTCGATGTATATCACATTTTGACCAAACCTCAAAATGGATATGTTAGTGGATAAATAAAAAAGTGGTAACTATCTATACACAAATGAATCCATATAGGATGCATCCAAAAGGGTTATTTAACCAGATGAACATATTTCTATTAAGTTTTCCAAGTCAAGGAGAAATAGTATGCTTCATCATTAATAGGGATGGTAATTCTACCGAGTATATTTAGGAGATTATAATTATGTATTGTGTAAAGGACATGTGATAATATAAAAGAAAAAGGTTTATAACTATTTTTATAATTATGGTAGATGTTTTATAAAATAGGACTATCTTAGTTATTATTTATATATATATATATAATTGTTAGTGTTATTGTTATGATTAGCCATAATAATTTTACATTTAGTTGTTAATTTTTTTATTTATTTATTGAATATTTGGTGGAGTTTTAATTTTCTTATATTTATCATTTAAAAGGGTGATACAATCTAAGGCCGTGTAATAATTTAAATTTAAATTTTAAAATTGTTGTAAATGTAAGTTCATTGTCTATATTAATTATTTCAATGGTAAATTTGTAAAATGTCAAACCATGGTATTTATGGACCTTCAACACACATGCCTTCTTCTTTGTGAAAAGGTTATGGTAAAATTCTCAGAAACTTTTCTATCCAAAGAGAATTATGATCATGAAAAACTCATTGTATTTCCCTATGAAATTTAACCTGATATGATAGATTTTTAATAGATTTATGTATTTTATTGTAAATTATCAAACTTGGATTAAGGTGAAGAAAGTAATAAATATATCTTTGTAATCTGTTTCCCAATCAAAACTTTCTAAGATGATTTTCTTATTCAATTTACTTGCACCAAACATTATATATAATATAATATAATATAATATAATATGTCATAAAATAATAATAAAAGAAGCCAGAGAGCAAGCCAAGTTTATCTATATGTACCATCAACATAGGTCTTTCAGAGAACCCATATTAAAGCACATCATGGTGGTCATCATATTTGCATTCCACTATACAGGGCAACAAAAGTACATTTCATTTGGAATGATACATGAGTTTGAAAGATTTATTAACCGTCATGGTGAATTAAATGTTAAAGAGTCTAGGATGAATCTCCTTGTCGTAAATTTCATTATTTATTCAACATCTTTGGCTAAGAAATATGAGCTCAGTAATGCAGTGGAAAATACCAATCGTAAAGAGAAACGCTGGTATAAATCCGCTTGTATTGGATTTATAGTAAATAACAATCGTAAAGTGAAACTCTTGCATTGGGTTTATGGTTTCTCCTTTCTATGATTTGCTTTTTTATTATTCATATTTGTCTGATTCAGTTGGTGCGACATTAGTTGGGTTTTCTCCCTGGGTGAGTGCTCTCTTTTTCGTGGTTTCCTCTCTTAATCTCTAGGATTGTGTTTAGAATTGGAGTGTGGGCGGTGAAGCACTTTCCTGTTCCTTATATTCATATAGGATTGCACCAATTTTGGAAATATATGAATGGTATGTGGAACAATGCTCTCATCTAATTCATTTATCACATGGATGAAATGTAATTGGACCTCAATAGATTGTAGTTTCAATAAAAAAAAAATAGTCTAATTTTATCTCCGATAGAGAGAAATTGTGGGAGCTTCATAGTAAAATGGAAAAGCAAGAAGTAATCCCCCATATATGCCAACAGTTGATCAATTGAATTTCAATTCTCTTGTTAATAGTATAATTCTCAAAATGAAGAATACTTGTAGCTCTATTGGATCCATTGTAAATTTTTGTCCAAATTTGAATGAACCAATATGTATTCTAAATTTTAGTTTTTTATGGGTTTTTTCTACCAGAGTTTACCCTCAAACATCCACTTTTCGTTATAGTGGAATGTATTCCTCTTCAAAAGATAATTTTGATATATTTAACTTATTGTAAATGTTTGTCCAAATTTGAATCAACCAATATGTATTGTAAATTTTTGTTTTTATGGGTTTTTTTTAGAAAAATTTACCTTCAAAGACCCACTTTTCTTATAGTGGAATGTATTCCTCTTCAAAGGATAATTTTGATAGATTAGGCCTTAGCTACTTATAAAGCTAGAGGCATCTATGAATTGTAAATCATGATATATAATTATGATCCAAGCATAGATGTTGCATTAATACAAACATTCTCAATATTGTTAACGAAAAAATAGAATGAAAAACATATGTGTTAAATTCTTATCACTTTATACTATGAATATAAAAATGAAAAATTTCAAAGAATTTTAGTTTGAATGGTTTGGTAAATAATTGGTTCTGAACTATTTAGGTTCAAATCTCAAGAGACATATCTTAACTAGTTAATTGTGGTGTTTATGAAATAGTTATATTTAGTGTAATCTTAAGAGTTTACATTTCAAAATTATTGTACTTAAATATATTCCATGTAAATATTTTTAATGTATGCTCATTTGTAATCAATATATTTTTAATAATTAATATATTTGTGATAATTATCTCTTGAGGGGTATGGAAAATAAATAAAAATATAAATAAACTACAAGTATGGTAAATAATTTTTTTTTTTATTTACTCCATAACCTTGGTAAAAAAGGAGGTTTTATTTAGGTGAAGTCTATGGGCCAAATACCATGGGAAAAATTATTATTAATACAATGGGCTAAATACCATGGGCCAAATACTATATTTATAAACAAATATAAAAGAGGTATAAAGAGATATGGTAAATACATAAAAATATAACAAATACATAAAAATATAACAAATAGGATTAGAAATCAACATCTAAGTATATAAGAAGCTCATGGGCCAAATACCATGGTAAATAAAGGAGGTATGGTAAATCAATATAGATATAAATAAACTAGAGGTATGGTAAAAAATAAAACATCTTTTTATATTTACTCCATAATCCTATTTATATTTACTAACACACAAAAAAGAGGTTTTATTTAGTTGAAGCCTAAATACCATGGTCCAAATTATTATTAATACCATGCAAAAAAATGATTATTAACCATATTATTATTATTATTATTATTAAATCTAATATTCATATTAATATAATATAATATTGACATTATTAAATTTAATACCTTTGGATTAATACAATATTAAATTTTTTATATTATAATATATATTAATATATCATGATATATATTAACTCTAGATATATACGGGAGGGAAGAAAAAATACATACACTGATATAGGTGAAGGGATAGGGGGAGTGACAATGGAGATAACTAAAAGAAAAGCTAGAGGTGAAATGAAGAGAGAGAGGGAGAGGAGTGACAGAGGTAGAGAAGGGTAAGAGAGGGAGAGGAATACCTAAATATGGATGGAGAAGAGAGAGAAAGAGTGATGGAGGAACATAATGAAAGGATTGGAGGGAAGAGAGAGAGAGAGAGAGAGAGAGAGAGAGAGAGATGTGGGAAGAGAAAGAGAGGTAAGAGAGGATGGATGAGGAGAGGAACTCAAAGAGAGGAGAGAGGGAGGGATAGAGAAACGAAGTTGAAGGGGGAGAGAGGGAGGGAAGAAGAAAGACATAGATAGTGAGAAGTGAAGAGAGAGAGGGAATGATGGGAAAGATGGAGAGAGAGTTTGTATGTTTAGGGGCAAGATAAAGAGACAAATAAGGAAAGATGGAGATATGATGGGAGAGAAGGAAAGAGGGATGGATATATTAATGTAGTTGTAAATAGAGGGAGAGAGAGGGGCAGAGTGAGAGTGAGAGAGAGAGAGAGAGAGAGAGAGAGAGAGAGAGATAGGGGAGAGAGAGGGAGGTAGGAGAGAAAGGGGGAGAGAGGAAGGATGAGAGAGAGGAGGAGAGCAATGCGAGAAAATATAGGGAGATAGGAGAGAAAGGGAGAGAGAGGAAGGATGAGAGAGAGGAGGACAGTGATGCGAGAAGAGAGAGGGAGGTAGGATAAAAAGGAAGAGAGAGGATGAGAGAGAAGAGGAGAGATGGAGGGAGAGAGGAGGAGAGAGGAATTATTAGATCCCTATATTACTAGTATTACTAGCGTAGTCCATTATTGTTGTTAGTGTAGCCCCTTATTGTTATTTTTGTACCCTTGTAGCCCCCATATTGTTATTATTGTTCCCCATAAAAGCCATTGTTGTTATTTTTGTGCCCTTACTTTATTATTGTTAGGTATGCTAGGATTATATTGTGACCCCGTGGACTCCTATATATAGAAAGGGGGTATTTTCATTTGTATCATCGAAAAGTTTTTCATTTATGTAATGAAAAGGAGGTTTCCCCCTCAAAGTGGTTGATTTATAAGGAATTGATCTCTTTTTTCTTCTATTTTGGGAGTTATTTTCTTAACATTTGGTATGATAGCCAGGTTCCAAGTTAAAATTTAATACAAAAGCATCCAAAGCTACTCAAGCATTGAGGACAACACTTTTTTGAAGAAGAGGGACATGTTAGGTCCCTATATTACTAGTGTAGTCCCTTATTGTTGTCAGTGTACCCCGCTTATTGTTATTGTTGTACCCCTATAGCCCCCATATTTTTATTATTGTTCCCCATAAAAGCATCTATTGCTATTTTTGTGCCCTTAAATTATTATTTTTATGTTGGATAGGATTATATTGTGACCCCATGGACTCATATATATATATATATATATATATATATATATATATATATATATATATATATATATATATATATATATATATATATATATATATATATATAAAGGAGGTTTTTTTCATTTGTATCATACACAAATTGTTCATTTATGTAATATAAAGGAGGTTTCCCCTTCGAAGTGACTGATTTCTAAGGTGTTGACCTCTCTTTTATTCTATTTTGGGAGTTGGTTTCATAACAGGGATGGGTAGAGATGGAGCTGGAGGGGGAGAGAGAGTTGTAAGAAGAAGGACATACAGAGTTAGAGGTGGAGAGAGAGAGGGAGTGACAAGGGGGAGATGTAGAGAGATTATCTAAGTTTAGGGATGAGATAAAGAGACAAAGGAGAGATGGAGAGAAGGGCGAGGTAAGGAGAGTAGGAGTTATATAGTAACAAAGTTGGAGGGTGTAGAGAGAGAGAGAGGTGGGAGAGAGAGGGAGAGAGGTGGGAAATTAGAGGATGTGAGAGAGTGGAGAGAGGGAGGGAAATAGAGATGGAGTTATAGAGGGAGAGAGAGGGAGGTAAGAAGAAATACATAGAGAGGTAAATGTGGAGAAAGAGAGGGACTGATGGGGAAGATGGAGAGAGAGATAGAGGTGAGGGAGAGGGAAAGAGGGATAAGATAGAGATTTAGATAGAAGGTGAAGAGAGGTAACACAAGAAAGATGGAGAGAGGGAGTGAGAGCCAAAGAGATTGATAAATATGGAGTAAGAGAGCATGTGTGTTTGTGGGGTGAGATAGAGAGACAAAGATGGGGGGATGGAGAGATATATAGATATATATGGAGGGAGGGGAGAGGGAAGAAAATTTATTTCACTAGATTCATTGATCTCAGAGTATATGGTGATTTCTAATCCTATTTGATTTCTTGCATTAGATGCATTTATTTCAGTGTAGATGGTGATTTCTAATCATATTTGATTGCTTGCACTAGATGCATTGATTTTAGCCTATATATTAAATTCTAATGATATTTGATTGCTTTCCGTAGATGAATTATTTTCAATGTAGATGATTTCTAATCCTATTTGTTTGCTTGCACTAAATGCATCGATTTGAGTGCACATGGTGATTTCTAATCATATTTGATTGCTTGAATGAGATTCATTGATTTTAATGGAGATGTTGATTTATAATTATATTTGATTTCTTTCACTAGACGCATTGATTTTAATGTAGATGATTTCTAATCCTATTTTATTTCTTACACTCAATGCAATTATTTTAGTGTAGATGGTGATTTTTAATCCTATTTGATTGCTTGCACTAAATGCACTGGTTTGAGTGTAGATGGTGATTTCTAATCCTATTTGATTGCTTGCACTATACGCAATGATTTCAATGTAGGTGTTGATTTTTTATTTGATGTAATTGCATCTATGATGGTACATTAATTTTAAAGTGATTGGATTAACATTGCGTATTGATTTCAGTGTAAGCAAAAAAAATTATTGACCATGTACATTGATTTTTCTATTATTGTAATTCAACCTATTAGTATTGGAGAGAAAGAGAGACAAGGTATGATGTTTACTACAAGAGGTCAAGCTAAAGATTTAAATGGTTTACGATTTCAATTACCTTTTGATATAATTGATATGAAAAGATGAGAAATCTAATGAGGGTGACAATAAGAATAGTAGAAGGAAATAGTATGAGATTGATCACAATGAAGGCTATTTGTAATTGACTACCTTCTTAGTATTCACATTTTCCATCATTCAACACTATTATTGTCACTTTGGGTTCAAAATTTGTATTTCATCATTTTTAGTGATTAAATTTATTACAAATATTTATCATAAAATTTAAAATCAAAATTACGAGTTGAATGTAATACATATTTAGCATATTTAAAATGATTATATTAATATTAGATATATTTACATATTATTGATAAAATTAACCATAACTTTTATAAATTTTCTTTGGCCGCACACTATCACCTAGATGCATCTTAACTCTAGATGATCCCTCTTTATTGGTTGATAGATCGAGAGTTAAGATTGATCTAGCCTGATTTATAAATATTAGAGAAATTAATAATAACATACATATGGTTTATACATCATCTTCTCTTATCCAAAAAAAATTAAATTAAAAAAAAAAAAATTAAAGACAAGTATTGAAATTAATAATAATATACATATGGTTTACACATCATCTTTTATGAATTTATCAATCAATAAAAAAGAATATCACGAAAATAAATTAAAAGAAAAGAGCTTCACAACATATAGATACTGTGATATAAAAACAAGTATTTCGCTAAACAAGTTTAAATGTAAACATCAAAATAAATGGAGATCACCTAACTATGAATAGTAACAACTTACCACCTTAAACACACATAAATCACTGAAAACAGCAAACATGTGATTAATGAACTGTCGTCCACCATCGTTCTCCCTCTTTTTGTAACTGTACCGTTTATTGTATTGTCTTAATCAGACTTAACTGGTGAGGCTGAACTTGTCATACTCAACATTGAATTTTAATTTCAACTAGCTGGTGACACTGAGTTGGTCATACTGAACATTCACCTATTAATTACAATGCATTCAACTAAATTTTTTGCAACTGCAACTGTGACTTCTCTTTCTGTACGACTGCTGCAAAACTCTGTTGTTTCAAAGCCATTCACAGTTTGATCAGATGTAACTGTTTCAGATGACCCAAAATAATTTTGCAGCACACACTCCTCTATCGTTTCCCCATTTTCATCATCACATCTGAGCCATTGGTCACCGCTCTTAAACATTCCCACTTCACGTGCAGCATATGTTAAACATCCTTATCATATATCGAGTATCAGTTTCCTCCATGTGAAAAATAGAGTCGCATCTAGGCAAATGACTTTTGAAATACCTAGCCTTGGATTGCGTTACCCTCGGCCGACTTTTCCATGTGCCCATATTGTTTTTATTATTTCCTTCCCAGCTTGCTTTACTTTCAAGTACGCTGTAACTTTCTCTCTCTGCACCACTTACAAACTCATGCGGGCATTAATTTATTATAGGAAAGTTATGTACCCTGTATGTAACAGTCTTTTGGAATGTTATATTAATGTCCTAGTGACATTCATTGTCATTGTTAACTTGTAATTGCACTTGGTTTTTATAATGGTGATTGTGTAAGGGTAAGAGTGAAAACTGTCTATTTCTTTTTATACATACAGTTTGCAAGGATTAAAGTGAAAAACTATCATTTGTTCTTACAGTGGTAACTTCTTATGTTAAATCTGATTTTCATTTTTTTTCTTCTTCTTTTTATTTATTTTTTTGTTTATTAAGTGGTTTGATTTCATGAGAGAAAAAATCAGATTTGATTTGTGAATTTTTTTTCACTAAATTTCTAATAGATAACTTTCTTTACACAAAATTTAATGATACATCTATCACTTTTTACTGTAAGTCTTATAGTCTCTAAAACCTTTCATTTTTTATTATTATACATGTAATTGATTAAAATAGATATTTTACTATTATTTTATTTTTATATATAAAAAAATAATAATAAACAAAAATATAAGATAAATAATAAAAATATTAATAAAAAAAATTATAAACAAATTAAAAAAATATAAAAATAAAATTTTTCTTTCTAAATATATATATAACTAACTTTTATTCAATAATTATAATTTTAAATTAAATTATTATTTACTATTATTATAAAATCACATTATAAAAATATAACTTGATTCACCACAACCAAAGTATTATTCATTAAGCTTATAACATGCATGTGAACTAGTTATTATTCATCTTAATTATAATTAGATAGAGGGTATTTTGATTTTGAATTCTAGCTTCTCAATATTGCAGTTAAGTAATGTTACTTTTGTTTTTAAAAAATAAATATAAAGAAAACGCCATATTATTAATAAAGAATATGATATTTAATTGAGTTTTGAGTTTTTAATATTGAAATTATAATTTAAATTATCTATATAGTGAAAAGAGATTTGAGATTTTTACAATTATTTATATTGTTCAATTTTTTTTATAGAAAATTGTGTGATGAAATGTGTGATGATTATTTCATCTAGCAATACCAATACCAAGGGATAGAGAGTTTCATGATTAAGCTATTGCTAAAAAAAAAATATTATCCTTGAGGTAAATGATCAAATTTAAATAAATTTATTTAGAAATAATGATTAAATATGGTAGAAATAGGTGAAAGGTCAAATTTAAATAAATTTATTTAGAGAAAATAATAAATGTTTTTGATCAAATTTATTAAAAAAATAAATAATTTAAAATACTATATAAAAAATTAGAAGGAAATCTATAAAATTATTAAATAATTAAATTCTTTTAGTAACCTCAAAATCATAATTCAAAAGATCCTATACAATAAGATATGTATAAATGAACATGAATGAGAGGAGATTTGTGGTAGAAATCTCTTCATTATCCAATCCCTTCACAAATTGTCCAATGTCATTAGATCAGGAGAACAATGGATCGATTGTGCATGTATATATTATGAACAAGGACAGATAACATTTGACTTACTTTTAATAGTAAAATCAAGTTCTATTTTGAATAAAATGATTCTTCCCAAATAAGATTCAAACTTATTAGAATAAGAAAATAAATTAAAAATTAATTAAAAATATTTAAAATAAATAATTAATAATAAAATAAAAAAATTGATAAAATCTAAAAAAATTTATAATAATAAAATTTAATAAAATAAAATAAATAAAAATAAAAATTAATTAAATATTTGCATTAGAAATTATACCATCTTACAAAGAAAAAAATAATTTGTTTTTAAACTGAAAATTAAAATAGTGATAAATTAAATTGAGAAATATTTAAAATAAATGAATAGATTAATAACTTGTCAAGACCAAATGAGAAATTAATATATAATTCATTCAACAACCAAGTGAGGTCCATTAAAATATTGATAATATGAAGATGAATTTTAATTTATTAATGAAAAAGATGATGAATACCGAGCTCCGAATATTGGCTCAACCTATATTAACATAGTTTTCAATTAAATTTTGAATATTATAATATTTTGCATAAAAAGACAATCCACACATGAATTTCATTTAATTTTGTAATATAAAAATAATATTTAACATTTATTTCTTTTTAACACAAACTAATTAAAAATAAAAACAATACCATTAATAAGCAATAATTAAGGCTCTCAAAAAATTGTTTAGATATTATAGAAAGTTTATCACTTTCTAGGTTATATGCAACATGGCCTAAAAAACTTGCGCTCAACCACTCCAGCTAGCCAACCAACGTAATTTTGAAGTAATCGCAGTTAAGAAGGGTATATTCACTATTGAAAATGTACGATTTGTATTTATATTGAGTTTGTTATATAGTTAAAGATATCAGTATTTTTTTTTTGTTTTGAAAATGTGTATTTAATAAGTTATTAGGGTTGAATTTTTTTTTTTTTTAAATAATTTTGGGTAAATTAACATATTGATAAAATAGATTTTTTCACATGATTCCAAAAAAATAATTTCAAGAAAGAAAGTAATTTTTTTGTTATTTAAAATGAATTTTTGAATGCATAAATGGATTCAAGACTTTGAAAAAACTCTATAGAGAGCTCTAATTCTATAATCAATTTTTTAAAAATTTCTCTCAAATTTTAGTTAAAATTAACGTGAAAAAGTGTCCAAAATGAATAAGAAAAAATGTGGTGAAAAAGATCTATAAATTAGACTACACCATAATTTTTATTTATTTTTATAAATTTATGTCTATATTTATGAATATTTTATAACTTATTTAAGGTTATATTTATGGGCATGGATTTTTGCAATGTAGAGTTTGTTTTTTACATGGACATGATAAATTGTATCTAAAACTAATTTAGCTTTTAAGTTAGTGTGTGATTGGTGTTTATGAATTGTTTGTGTATTAAAATGGTTTCTATAATTTTTTATGTATTTTTATATGGACAATTGGGTTATTGAACAGTTTATTTGTACATTTTTATGGTGTAAAAAATAATGTCTAATCTATATATCTTTAACATATTGTACAAGAAATAAAACTATATATATATATTATATATATACAATGGAATAATTTAAGATATCAAGAAAAAAAATTTTATTGTGTGGAAACAATGTATACTCTTCTAACTACTAATGTAATATAATAATTAGTGAATTTATGCAATTCCATTTTTCTAATTCTTGTTGGATATCATAGAGTATACCCTTTTGAACTAAATGTTTTCATATATACATTTGAACATACTAATAAGGTTCCCACTTTCCATGCTATAAGGTTCACACTTTCCATGCTATGCACTTCTATGCAACTTAAAGAACATAATATGAAGGTACTTGGTATGTAAACTTCATCACAAATGCTATACTAATTTCTTCATAACAATTTCATATCACAATGTATTTTTTTATTTCAATTCTTTTTTAAAGTTTCAAAGTACACACATTTACAATTGATTAGAAAAGGTCCATAACCATTCCTATAAGAAAAAAAACAAAAAAATTAAAAAAAGACGATTTCATGCATAAATCAAATTTTATGAGTTATTAGAGTAACTTTCAATCACATATATCCCCTCCCCCTTCTCTCTCACCCTTATCCTAATTTATGTTATACAATATATATCTAGCATTCCATTACAAAAATATTCATAAAATATACACTTATATAGTAGTTTTCTATTTTATAATAAAAAATTAGTTTAAATGTTTCAAGAATAAATACAATATATACAATCAAAACATAGAAATGGTTTAAAGGAATTGGGAAATAATAAGATAAATGCCAACATATACATACATTGCAACAAAATAATACATTATATATGTTATTTTCAGGAAATTAAGAGTGGTATTTGATAAAGATAAAAACATGAACATGTATAGAACACAAAATTATAAGTCAACAATCATTTAAGATAAATATTATACCATATTTTATTCATACAAATTTAAATTATCAACAAATTGACAACACCAAACCGAAAAATGTAGAAATTTCTAAGTTATATAAGAAATTGACTTAAAAAATTGTAGTGAAAGTTCTTTGTCTATTGAAAAAAAAAGACGTGAATTCAAGTTTCATGGAGATAGAAATCAATAATAGCGAGATTCATCAAAAGAGAAACTAAAAGAACATTGTGCAAATGATTTTGTTGATTTTCCAATAGAAAAAGCGACCTCTCTCTTCAAAGGCTCCTTGTAATATTCTCTTGGATATCCATGATTAGAAGGCAATCCTCCACACTACATAATTTATCGTTTTGTTTATCTATAACTTCCTTCTAGTTTGCATGAAATAACGCCAATTATCCATTTCTTATTATAAATATATTTATTTCTTCATTCATTTTATAATCCATAGCAAAATATATTTTTAGTTGGTTAGAGATAACAACATCATACTCATTGTCATTTTATAACTTCCCTTTCACTCAACATAAGTGGCCAAGTCAAGAAAAAAATGATCCTATTCAAAACAACAAAGTAAATATTTTCTTCTCAGGGGTATCACATCCAACAATGAATTTAAAATATATATATATATATATATAATATATTCATCCACATTGAATTTCCATAAATTTCCTATGCTTATGTACAAATTTCCCTCGTCGTTAAGAATATACCATAAATCACCAATATGTAAATAATGAGTTGAGCTAAGTTAACTTCGAATGGATTATCCATATAGATGACAAGGATAAGTATTTATTTCATTAGCTTTATATCTCTAGAAAACCCCAATGAATTATCTACAAGAGCCTATAACCTCCTCAATAGCTTGTCCTTGTTTCAATTGTGGCAGTAATCACTCTATCTATACTTGTGATTATTTTTGTACCCAATTTGGTCTCATAACATGAACTATGTTTGACATAAGGAGTAACAACATTAGGAGGAGCTATTATAGAAGTTTGAACAAAATATAATTTTTCTAGCCATAGAACACTTTTTCGTTCTTTAATGGAAATTACTTGGTCCACCTTCCCTCAATCATTATAAAAGAATATGCTACTCAATCACTCTCGATTTAGTTATCTTAATTACACAATTTTTTCGATATAGCATATAGATAGAGCTCATTTTCAACATGTTTTTCGTCATGGAAAATTTTTCAATATTCTTATAACCTCTTCCTCTTTCTGTGATAACATCCAAAACCAAATTATTTCCCTTCATATTAAATAAATCATTATGAAAACTAATAATTTTTTCACTAAACATGGATAGAGGAGTGGCCTTAGCTACACCAACCCTCTCCTCCTGATCCTTTATTTCAAGGACAACCCAATCACACATTTTCTTGATATCAACAATAAAACAAATATTATAATCGTGAACATTTGAAATAAAAATTATTGCTTTAGTAACATAATATTCAATGGAGGGCGTTTAATTCCCATTATGTTTTAATGATTGTAATTTCTTATCATTTTTTTTAATTTCCTTGTTTCACCCTTCGGTAATTTAATGCTTATTTTTTCTTTGAAAACCATTTATATCTTTTTATCCAACCCAATATTTTTTGTTTTCCCCATACAAATAACTATTTCTTCTCAAAGTTTACTATCCTACAATATTTTTTTTTCACACCAGAATTTGAGCTTGAGATTAATTTACTAATACTTTTATATAATAGGCACTAGTTGTTGAAGCTTACCCAATTTGCTACACCAATCGAACCTCTAATTATATAATGACCCCATAATCAACATAGATTGAAATTCCTTCAAGAATCCTTCTCTTCTATTGGATTTCATGGGTATTGAGAGTGAATAGATTGACATAAAAAATAATATTTAGATAATTACTTATGGGGAAACAAGTCATATGATCCTCACACAGCCTATCATTTTCACAATCCTAGAGTGCACTAGTAACTTCCAACAAAAAATCATCAAAACCCTTAGTCAATTTATCTAATGTAGCACTTTTCCACAATTTGTTATTCAAATGTAGAGTTCAATTGAAAGAAATGTACTTTTTATTTCTTTCTAAGGAGATTACACCAATACTTATAAATATAAAACATTTTATCAAAAAAAGTTTATTAGTCATCATCCTTGATATCTTGTGAGTGTGAATGATAAAGCAATGAAAAAAAATAAAAAAATTCATTATATATTTTACATAACTCAAACTTCACATACTCTAAACACAACTTTGGTTGGCACATTGAATACCTAATAAATAACCTATAACTCATTGTTAAAAACCAATGCATATACACCATAGGAAACCATGCACATTTTCTTCTCATCTCGGAATGTTGATAGTTTTTGGGAAATTTCAATGAATATATATTCACCACATTCATTATAATACCATTTTCCATAATATTTGATATAAGCTAGGAAGAAAACCTAAACAATTTTGTGATAGACTCAAAGCCTAGAATATTATTGGAGACTAGATCATAACTTTAAATGTGTGAGCTGAGAAATAAAAGACATATTAGTTGTCTAGGTTAGGCTAAAAGAAAGGTTCTAATTTCCATTGGTTTATCACCTTATATCTATTATCATTCTCTACCAAGAAAGCCATTAAATGTCTCATTGAAAACATTTTGTTTGAATTTGGTAATAATAATACTTTCCTAAAAGTAATTGTTATCACATCAAAAGTGATCACTTGGCCATAATTCACTTGGTGGATCGAAATACTCCATTCAATATGGGTTTTTATACATTAAAATCCACTTTCAGCAAAGGAAATTGTCCAAGGAACCACTTTTGTAGGTTATTTCCATTAATTAATTTACCTACGTGATAGTAACCCATAAATTCATTAATTTTATGATATTTCATATTTTTATCCATTATAGTGAAAAAAATTCAAAATATTTTCATTCATATTTTTCATTTCCATTGGAATCATTCAAAAAGTAATTTATTATTGATTATTCCTTAATCCTCTAAATATTATGAGAGCAATAGTTTATTAAATAATTATTTATAAATTATTTCCAACTTATTTTACCATTTAACCTAGAAGTAATTTATTAAACTAATTTATTTATTATTATTTTCTTATTATTTTATTAATATTTATTAATTAACTCAATAACTTGTTATATTTTGAGTTAGTTATCTAAAAGGAGGTTACTGACGAATTATTTGACCTATTCCTCTTATAAATAATAATTAAGTACAAAAATTGTTAGATGTTGATTTCGTCCAACAAATGTTTTATTATTTCACAAAATCAAATCTAACCTAGCATTTTATTATAAAAAGAGAGTTTTTCTCTTCTCATTTCACAATGACCATTATAATTTCCAAACATTTTCTCTTATAACATTTTAGTTCTCTCCATTAGAGAATCACCATCTTTCTTTCATTTTCTACATTATAAAGCCAACCTTTGGAGAAAGAAAGCCACTATATCCATAGGATGGAAACATAAAAGAACCATCCTAAGAAGGAGGTCATAGTGAACCACTTTCATGAAACTTATCCATAGGTTAACTTTACATTAATAAAGTAGCTTGATTTCTTTGAGTATGGAAGTTTTGTTGTTATAATATGTTTTAGATTTAATATTTGTTGCATGTTTTTTATTTTGTTCATCTTTTTTTGCACGGATATGATTTTATTGAATATTCATAATATCAACTTCTAGGGTCCAACCCTCATAACTGTTGTTATATTACTAAGCCACTATAGGAAATGTTTCTTTCTAACCCTTGTGCGGAAAATTAACTAAAGATAATTAGGGTTAGAAAAGTGTTGTTCCTACCTAGATCCTCAATAGGAATGAGAATATGCATGTAGTCATAGGATTTTATGCATAACTTTATAAAATTATTAAATATATACACTTCTACAATACAATAAACTTTCACAAGTACCAATACCCAAATCTTGTTTCTTTTCTGAGTGGATGATGACATGTGCATCTACTCCTAGTTTATATTAGATCAAATAAGGGTTCTTAGCCTTTCTCATGGGACTCATCATACTGGACACAACAAATTTACCTTATTCATTATGGGTTGAGGTATAACAAAGAGATAAATTCAATAAGTTGATTTAATTCTTGCTATTATTTTTGTCTTCAAAACTACCATAATTAACCAAAATCAATGAAGAAAAAGTATTTAATATAACACAACCTCATGAACTGTGTCAATTTGCTTCTTATCACTTTTATACATTAATGTAAGGAAATAAAAAATTCACAAATAGATATGCAATCTAATTAATGGCACACATCATGATATGGTTAAAGACTACATTAGTTGAATTTTCAAAATAATTCTATGTTAGTTGAATCATATGATTCCTCATATCTAACACTTCTAAAATGATTTTTTTCTCACTTTCAAGTTAACCTTATTGACATGGAAAAAGAGATGCATTGATATATAAGTCTATATTTAAGCACATCATTAAGCCATGTATGGAACAAACAACACTAAATGGAGTATGCTAACTTTATAGCATTGTTACCTCCCTTGTTGGGATATAGTTACCCAATAGGTAAGATTGTGTATCTCTAAAATACTCTTTCTCTCTCTTGTCTCATGAAATTAGCCTATAATCAATTTTTTTACACCTTTTCATTCTCATATATTTCCTAGTATTCTCTATATCCATTGTGGCCATATTTGATGGAAGAGGCCACAAGAATTTATGGTTGTGTCAATTGTGACCTATGTCTAGCCATCCTTCTCATCTTCAACTATGGTTGTGGCTTCTAATCCATCAAGATAGTATATAATGGAATATTTTAGGGTTATATATTTATGATGTGTAAATATAGAGACTTTAGGGAAAGTAAGATTAAATAAATGAAAAATGAATTTTCATAAATTTCATGATCTTGGTTTATGGATGTATATTTTCTTCGCTTTATTACAAGAGAGAGATTTCCTAATTTTTGTGTCAAGGAACCTTATTTCAGAATTTTCAATGACTATTTTATAGGAGCTAAATTTGATGGTGGGGTTTCTGATTACCAACCTAGTATCTGGGTGTTTAAGATATGACGTATTTTTCTTAAATATATAGATCTCTAAAATTCCACCACATTTTTTAGTACCATTATTTTGAGTTAAATTCAATTTATTTAAGATAAGGCCCAAATGCCATTTTCTACGTTTTGAATCCATTTATTTTCATGTCTTTCTCACCGTTGATATGAGTTTTGTATGTTTATTTTTTTATAATGGAGACTCTTAAAAATACAAATTATAGAATTGATTTTTATAAAGTGTAATAAAATTTGTGCTAATCATCTCTTGACATCTCTATCGGCCCATCAATTTTGATCTTTATTCCCTCTTATTTTTGAGTTGATCGAGACCTATCTCAGAACACTAGTGGAAAATATCCATTATTTCATATCCATTTTTAAAGTGATGGTAATATAGAAATAAAAATACCTATAATGGGTTAGAAAAAAAAAATTAACGATTTATGAGACGGTGTTTGTGATGGAGATTTTCCAGTAGAGGTGGAACGAAAGCCTAATATACCTACTAGTCATAAATTAGCTAAGGAGCTTGTTTCTTGGAAGAATAATATGGAGCCTAATATTTTATGGATTGTCCCAAGTGACAAGGAACATCCCAAGAGGATATTCACTGAGGATATAAGGACCTTCCCCATTTTGGATAGAAGGACTGATCTCCCTTTCCCTCAAGAGTGTTATGTGTAACTAACTCATTAAATATATTGTGATAAGAAAATATGCATATGACAAGATTATAGATATTTTTGGAAAAGGTGTAAAGTGGTGAAGCATTATTAATAAGTGGAACTATGTAAATTATATGATTCATGAAATCAATATAAACTTAAAGAATGAAATTAAGATAAATAATATAAAAACAACAAAAAAAAGACATAACCAAGCCAAAAGAAAACATAAGAAAATGAAAATGTAAAAATCACAGTATCATTGGTAATATATCATGTTTACCCTAATAAATGTAAATAACCAATTCGAATATCATGTATTTTGATACTTCTGTCTACAAAAAATAGGTAAATATCTGGAAAGAAAACTTTTCATAGTTTATACTTGAAGTTAAATTATTCAAATAATAGCTACAAATAAATGACAGTAATCATGTTAACTATCAAATATTTACAGACACCAAGATATGAACACAAAATAAAGAAATGAGTGCATAACTGTAGCATATAATAATCTCTTAGGACAAGTAAATTGAAATGATCAATGTCATAGAATCCCAAACTAAACCTAAAATTAATCAAAGAAACATCATAACTTAGGAAATTTAGAAAATATAGGTATCTAGTTGGGAAACCAAATTAAGTAACATTAAAACAATTTATCATATAATCAAGTCATTCTATTTAGATAATTCTGTGAACCAGAATATGAAGCACATGAGTAAAATAACCATATAGAATAAATATCAAGTATCGAAATTGCATGAAAAAGTTGAATATTTCACGAATATAGTTCATACAACATATGTAGAGGAACCATTACAACATAACTCTCCTTATCCTCCAAATCTTCTCACCTTCTAATCGTTTACAATATTTTTATCTTGGGAGTGAATTTCCCATTGAGTTACTATAACTTCTATAAATAAAACCCATAATATTAGCACTAATGTAAACCCATAATATTAGCACTAATTACATTAGGAGTTTCATGTAATTTAATGGAATAAATCATTACTTCGTAATCTCCTGTGACTAAATCCTTCCGTCCAATATGTTTTAAAACTTTGTTTATAATTTCTCCTCCATGTGATACATGGAAATTAGTCCTTTAATAAATAATATGAAAGCTTGTGAATAATTTAGTAGTAAATATGTTGTTTTTCACCCGAGTTTACTATGTTAATTCCTTTCCTAAAATGATCATTCATGTACCTTATATAATAATTATTTTCTTGATTTGATCAACACGGTAAAGCTCAGTAAATTACTTAAGGAAAACCTAAATCTAAAATGTATTTCCTAAATGAATTTCATTTTGAAACAAATCCCCACCCTTAAGAAATTAAAGTGGTTTAAACAATATTATCATGAATTTAAATAAAACTTCGAAGGAAATGAACCATAGTTAAATAAACTTATCATAAATGAAACTTAAATGATAGCTTGTGTTATTTTTCGGGTGGGAAAAGGCTTAAACCTTTCAAGGAAAGGTATATACCTGAAAAGATCCAATGGCTTGTGGTGTTTTTAATCAATGATTCTCATTCATTTGGGATGGGGAGCTCCTAGGTGAAGTGACCTTCTCATATGACCCGAAGACATATGCTCGTCTGAGGTGGGGCTTCATGTATTACTTTAATACGAACTTAATGAAATTCCCTTTCGAACTCATGTGCATTTATTTAATGTTTAATAACTTTAGTTTTCATTTTATATGATTTGATTGATGTGTTTGGAAGGGAGGGCTACTCATGTAATAATATTTTATTATATAAAATATTTTCAAAACTAATTATTTCAACCTGATCTAATAAAACTATTTTCTTTGTTTAACGAAGAGGGTCTGTCTTATATATTATTTTAAAATTTTGAGAGTGAATTTTATTAAATTATAGTGTATGATTTTTAATACACCTGAGAAAGTGGAGTTTTTTAATTATTATTTTCATTGGTAGAATTTAAATATTTATTTTCATATATTACATCGTAATTTATCCATAGTAATCTTTTTGTGTGTGTGTCCTTTATGATAGTCAACTCTCCTAAACATAAGATTTTTATATTTATATCTCGTTATTATTTAATTTCTTCGTTTTTGTGGACAATATTCCCCCTTTTATGGATAACTTGGTGATAATAATGATTTTTTAATTATTTTAGTGATATTTACTATTGTGATATATAGTTAGCGATTTAAATCATCAAATTATTTTATGTTTTTTTATATGTAATTAATAAAATTGAAACAATTAAACAATAAAAAATATGCAAAATGCATTTCTATTAGTATGTGATGTTATTAATGTCACTTCTTTATAATTGCAGCTTTCTTTATAATTTGATTTATTGATTAATTATTTTGCATGATATATCGATCAACCTCTATAAGAAGAAGTTCAACATGTCCAACAAGTGTTTAAGAGGCCAAGTAAGATAGTTAGTAATAGGATGAAGATTTTTGTGATATATATTTCACAAAAATTGCCCAGTTTTTGAAGATAATTGAATTGGGCTACAAAAAATACTTAAGAAAGCTAAAGGACTTATATGACACACACATATAATTATAACTTGTACAAATATTAGTCGATCTCTTCAACCTATATTTGAAATATTATAATCCCACGACTTTAGCCTATAACATCAAATCCATTATGCATGACATAGTTACCACTCGAGTGAAAATAGACTTTCCTCTCATAGACTTCATTAATGCTCTCTATGCTATATACTCTCAGTGCATTGAATCCTATCAAGCTAATTTCCAATTTAAGTCCATTAATTTTTTATATTAAGTGGAAAAATTTGGAGAACATGATAAATATTTTGAAAGGAATAACTAAACCAATAACACTAGAGAAATCATTTTCCTGACTCAGAAATGGAAGAATCAACCAAATGAATCTTTTGTAGGAGTAGAGGATAAAAGAAGAAAGAGATTCAATCTCCACGATGCCATAGTCCATTAGCATAATCTGGTTTGTGTTCTTCCTTAAACCACGATTTAGTGGATGACATCAACATTGTCGAGGTAGTTGATTTGTGGCTGTCAAAAAACCATTAGATTCAGAGATCCCATACAACTGTTGGCAACTATCATTCATCTCTTTGCTTGGATTCACAAAAACTCTTCAGATTAAGGGTGGAATGTTAGTCACCTATTCCTGGAGGATTATGGTAGATTGTAAATATTTTTTTAATATTTACAATAGGGTAAATATGAAGAGTTAGAATAGGAAGTGACATCACACCTTAGAATATGAAACCAAAGGTTACAAAAATCTTAATTTTTGTTAGTAATTGGGTGAAATGATATTTTGATTTATTCTTTTCTCCACTTTCCAATAATTCTTAGTCTACCCTTGAATTTTTACTCGATTTAGCTTTGTTTTTTTACTTGAAAATAGACAACTCTCACTATAGGATTATCTTACTCTGCGCTTCACAACTTAGTAAACCTAAGTTTAATGTTTATTCTTATAAGTCATGATATATGAACATATTTTCAATGTCACCAATGGATTCCTCTTGGATAAATAAATGAATGTTGCATAAGCTTGAACCTTACAAACATGCAATGTGCATGAAAACAAACTTGGAAGAACTTATCATCATTGAATCTCTATGACATCACATCTCACATGGAAAATAATTTTATAGTCATCACACACTTGCAAAGAAAATAAATATGGAATATTCAAAATTTGATTGAACATAAAATCCATTAAAATTATTAAAACTCACACGTATGAACATATTTATATACATATTTCCATGCACATCACGTTGAAATATTGGTATTTTCTTCTTATTATTGTTATTATTAATGACATTCATATTTATTAAGATAGTTTCCTACTCTTAGCACAATGTCCATTCAATTTAGGCTAAATGATTCAGTAATTATTTAATATTGTTTTTTTTTCATGAAGAATATCATTATATTCCATATGAGGAGGAATAGTAACACATATTTTAGTCTTCGAAGGACTCATTAGAGAACATGACTTGAAGCCAATAAACGAAATACTTATTATGAAGTTACCATGTCCTATATAAAAAATGAACATAGGTGAGAAACTCGATAATAGTTCTCCAAACCTGAAGAGATAAACCAAAATAACAATTCTAATATTGATATTATTATTGAAAAAAATATTAAAATTCACACTTAATAGGAAACATTTCCACACCTTTTTTATACACACTACATCAAATTGGAGTTGTTGTCTTTGTTATTATTAATATTGGTGGAAACTCAATTGGAGTATTAGGTGGCTCCAATCACAACTTCTTTGGAAAAACTCCTTCAAATGTGACTATTTTTTTAAAATTTTATCATAAGGATCAATATGAAATTGCAGCTTTGGATCAACCCTTAAATGGAGAATTCCCTTTTAGAGTTATGCATAAAATATAAAAATGCCGGGGATGCTCCCAATTGTGCCATTTCGATATGGGAAAAATACATGTTACGGGAAAAATACGTGTTACATGAAATAAACTATGTCCACACATTTCTAAAAAAATATAAATAAAAATATAATTTATAATTTTATTAATTACCTTAACACCAAGTAGACAAATAAATGCATAGACGTAAGTTATCCACCATCCATAGAAGTATAAATGTTATAATATAATTAAAAAAAAACCCACCATAGAATTCATCTTCATAAAATTATAACATAAGAATAGTTAAATAAAATGCCTCAATCATAGTATATAACATTATAAGAACTCCAACTTATCCTAAATGATGTGAAAAGTGGTCATGGAAATAAAAAAACCACTGCAATATTTAAACTATAATTTGATTAGCATAAGTTTAAGTCCATGTAGTCAGAAAATTAAAGTAATTGCAAATTATTGATGGATGTAATTTTTATGTATATTAGAGTCTCACCAAACCAAAATACAATTACGCTGATAGGTGTATCCCCCTATCGGAAATCACTTCATTAGTGATTATGCTAATTAATCTTGTTCATCTGGCGGTCTAGATTGAAAGATGTCGGTATATTCTCATCGTCGCCACTCAATCAATGAATGAAATTGAAAGCGATAACCTCCTTGCATGTCTAAATCAAGTGTTTAAACCCTACTTAAATTAATTTTTTACCAAATGATCATTAAAAATTTACTGTTCCTCTTATTTATCTCCACGTATGAAAGTATGAGGGATTAGAGTGAAATAAGGACACGTTTCGAGCGAGAAAGTTGTATCGTCGAAGCTGCAGGGCATGTGGTTAGCTTAACATTTTAGGTTTAATCATGGGATTTGTATGGAGGTGGCCATCTCTGCAAACAACAAGAAATATCGATCTCCATCCATCTTCCAGCGGGAGCAGCGTGCCACACGCAACGAATTCTTTAATGGCCATTATCCTCACCCGGTGCCACGCACAACGAAATCCGCGGATCTATCGCTCAAGCGGGAACCGTTATGGGAAGGTGAACCAGAGAGTCACCCAAAAATTTCAATAGAGTGGTTCCACGAAGTTGATCTGCCTATCTGCTGTGATGGTTGGCATTGTAACGCTCAATTTATTTCAGAGCATAAGGCCACCTGGTTTAGAGCAGTCGACGCATTTGGACGCAGAGAACCGGGACTGTGGTTGGTTGGATCGAAGTAAGAAATCCTTCTGAGAAGCTTCACGGCTGTATACCACACACTCTAGACAGTAAGCTTTCGAATACACATGCGCTATTTTTTATTCAGGAAGATTGTAGTTTATTCACTATGTATTGAAATACACATGCGCTGCTTTTTTGCAATATTGGACACTTAAGTCTCAAGTCAAAGCTATCTTATGTTCATTCTTGCGTCATTGTTTTCATTAGCGTTTGGTTTCATTTCGAATGTAGAGAGCATTTTGGATGCATAGAACTTCACGGCTGTAGAACGCACACTCTGGACGGTAAGCTTTCGAATACACATGTGCAATTTTTTATTCACACAGAATGTAGTTTATTCACTATGTATGGTTTATTTTCGAATGTAGCGAGCATTTTGGATGCAGAGAACCGGGACTATGGCTGGTTGGATCGAAGTAAGAAATCCTTCTGAGAAGCTTCACGGCTATAAAATGCACGCTGTGGACAGTAAGCTTTCGAATACACATGCGCTGTTTTTTACGTCGTTGTTTTCATTAGCGTTTGGTTTCATTTTGAATGTAGCAAGCATTTTGTTATGTTATCTCTGTAACCAAATTGCTAGCTTGTTTGATGATGCACTCTGACCCAGGTATTTACCGCCTCTTCATAAATAAACTAACTATTGCGCAGTCATTTATCTCACTTTCATTGCGTTAGTGCATTTGTTTTTAACATATGAAAGTCGCTCTGTCCAAAGTCACAATGACTGGCATTTAATTATTCATTTTATTTTACATAAATATATATGTAATTTCATATATTATTTAAATTGGCATCATAATTTAATTTCATAGATTCATTATTGATATTCACGTGTCTGTTCCTTTAAAATGAATACCGAAGATAAGTTTGATATGGTATAACATATTGTAAACCTTTTCTTTAGATTTGGTTAACGTAGATGGTTTGAATTGGTCGTGGATGGTTTTATTTTGTGATATGCACAGATAATAATGAATTTTGAGACATACATCATTAATAATATCGTCTAGTCACTTTCATTGCGTTAGTGCATTTGTTTTTAATATATGAAAGTCGCTCTGTCCAACGTCACAATGACTGACATTTAATTATTCATTTTATTTTACATAAATATATATGTAATTTCATATATTATTTAAATTCGCATCATAGTTTAATTTCATAGATTCATTATTGATATTCACATATCTGTTCCTTTAAAATGAATACCGAAGAAAAGTTTGATATGGCATAACATATTGTAAACCTTGTCTTTAGATTTGGTTAACGTAGATGGTTTGAATTGGTCGTGGATGGTTTTATTTTGCAATATGCACAGATAATAATGAAATTTGAGACACACATCATTAATAGTATCGTCAAGTCATTTTGTAGTTAATAATAAATTTAAATGGAAAAAATCAAAACATATAATAATTAAACTGTAAATGATAAGAGCCTCTCGGGCCCACCTAATATTTGCGCACATGAAAAAATGATAGACGTATGTCAACAAAGTCAAAACCTCATTCATTTTATTTTACATAAATATATATGTAATTTCATATATTATTTTAATTGGCATCATAATTTAATTTCATAGATTCATTATTGATATTCACGTATCTATTCCTTTAAAATGAATATCAAAGATAACTTTGATATGGTATAATAGATTGTAAACCTTGGCTTGTGAATATTGGTCCCTTACTCCGCCAGGTCAAATTAATGCAGATAGCGAAAATATTGGTGGTATATTTGTTTAATTCAAATATATGATTAATATTTCTTAAGCCACAAATAATATTTTGATTTTTGGCTTAAGAAATATAGACATTAATACAAACATAAGAAAAATACTTACTAAGATTAATAGTAAATTTTTGAGTTCTTTTTAACTTTTGTAATAATGTTCTTGTGGGTCATATCATTTTATACATTATGTATGTGTGCATGTTACTATATTTGTAGATGGAAAATTGCTTTTCTATGTTGCTTATTCTATTCACATTGATCCAGCTATTCAGAGTTGTATTAGGTGATTTCCTTGTTTTATCATGGATCCAGCTATTCAGAGTTGTATTCCATTTGAAATTCTTGAAATTTTCTTCCTTTGGCTCCCTTTATTGGTTGTGATAAATTTTAGCACTGTTTGTCAACAACGGAAGACTGTTTTGAAAAATCCTTGTTTCTTATTGCATTGAAAGAATATCTGTACAAATGAATTTGGATTTATGGTTCCTCTCGTCAATGATGAAGACAATTATTTTTCTGCTGAATACCTTAATCAAAATGGGCGCATATCTCGTTTTCATTTGTGATTTATAGATTCAAGATACAAGGTGGATTCTACTATTGGACAATGGAGGTTTTATCCTTACCAACATAATTCTCCCATTCACGAAACTATTTTGTGATGAATCCATTTACAAAGGCCTTAAAAAACATTGGGCGAATACAAATTGGAGATTGGGGATTCTTTTCGTTATTGGAGAATGCGAGCAGCAACAAATATGACTGGATTGTTCTAAAACATATCTATGATAGAATTCAGTCTAAATTTTATGTTTGCAGTAGTCTTGATAGGGTTTGGCGAAGGGCTGATCTTCCATTTGGTGGCACTTCACCCCCTCAAAATGGAGTGTTTTATAGAAGTAAATTGTTTTGGCTCTATCTCGACACAGAGTATGAAGATTATCCTTGATATGGTATACAATCTATTGGTTTGATGTAATAAAAAATGACTCGGGGTTTTCATTTGTTCCGATCACTGACATTCGGTGTATGGCATTGGCAGTGTGCAAGAATCAGTTGATATGTCTCGTCAATGATGGCTCCACTTCTGTATGGTCAATTGAAGAAATAGATAATTTTCAATTTGGTCACCCGTGTATTGAATGAAGAATTGATTACTTTGAGGATGATTGGGGCTTTAGATGGAAGTTGTTGGAATAAATATCTATAGATATAAATATGAAATTTCTTGGTTATCTTCCTTTTCGAACAGTCCAAGGTGTGTTTATTATGTGCAAATGTAGTGAAGTTCCTTTCCTATTATATGACATGATGGCTGGCCTTTGCTTCCCAATAGATATTGATAATTCAACTAATCAACAAATGAATGGATTTTGGTCTCCAACGTTGCAGGATTGCAACGATTTGATCGAGTCTGGAAATGTATTTGCAATTTCTCCGCGTATGGATTCTATAGATGAGATTCCACCATTGGATGTGGACATGGAGTCTTAGGCTATTAGCCATTTTGTATTCTCTCTGTCGTCGTGGAAAATATATATATTTTTTTCTTTGCATACTTTTGGGTATGTATGCTAAGACTATGGATATTTATATGGCTCCATTCTGAGGGGGTGTCTTCTATCTATGTATGTAGCGGATGTTGGATATTGAATTCCATTGCAATTTGCTCGAAAATATTTAATTTTTTTGTCCCGTTTAGTCCTCTTAATTGCATTTGAATGTGTTTGGATATTATCCATTTCTCTTTGTTTCTATAATTGTAATTACTGTGACTTATTATATACATGGTGTTTCCATCATTTTTTTCTCATTGATTCTTAAACAATGTTATATCTTTAGGTTTTTTTATGGTATATAGTTCCAAATATTTAGATATATTTCAAATTCATATAATTCTTTAGAATTTTGTTCCATTTATATGGGTTTCCCATTACAGTTATAATATGATACATGAAATTTAATCCTTTTTTGTTTTGGCCATTTGAAAAAATCCAATTTTCTTCTTAGCCATTTGGTTCAAAAAATAACATAAACGATTTTAATTTGTTTTGTGGGTGGAAAAAAAATGTGTTCCTTTTTCATCCTTTTCTGTTTATTTATATTTTATATATTGTATATGTTGCATGTTTATTGTTCTATAACAAATATGTTATTGTTCGTTGTAGACATGTCATTTGAAGGTACAAGCAAGCGTACAAGAAAAAGGAATAAGTCACCGGCATCACGTGACAAGTCCAATGAAAGTTGTCGTTTACTGTATCAACAAAATAAGGGCACAATGAATGAGCATAGGAGAGATAAATAACATAGAAGAACGACTGAAACAACTCTTGAAAATGATTTTATGGTTCCTCGTACGTATCGTACTATGGATGATATCATGGAAAGAACATTGCCACTTGGTAGTTCGTTGTCAGAATATGCTCCTCGTCACCATAATTTTGTTTTTCAACGCTCTTGTGAAAATTATCATAATATTGAGGAAACATCTGGCAATAGGGAGGAACATCATATTCATAACGTGGATGCAAATATTCATAACGTGGATATTTTGCCTCCACCATGGATATTTTGACAGTTTGATTGGCCATTTGTTTGATAATTTGGCTCCAGTTAGTGGAAACATCGTATCTTCCAATCTCCCTTCTCAAAATAATGTTGTCACACGAACAGAAATAGTCATCCCTGATAGCAGTTCACATGGAAAAATGAAGGTAATCCAATGATATCTTTACAATTGATGCAATAGTGGTTGTTTTATTACATTCCTCTATTTAAATTTCTTTAGTGACAAGGTATTTTGTTCTCTTGGATTAGGATACACCTTATTTTAATAGAGGTCTAGAAATTTTCTCCCCGCGTTTTCCATCTCCTAATCTGAGATTTTAATATGAAGCAGGTCATAACCTTGCACTACATTCTCCTCGAGAATCAAATCAACAAACTAATGTTAATGTTGAATGTGTTTGATTTGATTTTTCTTTATTTGAAATTTTGGTGCATATTTTGTTTTTCTTCAAACAGGACACAACTCGTTTCAATGAAGGCATACAAATTAACTACGTAGATGTTTCGTCTACTAATGTTATAATTAAAGAGGAACCATCACATAGCGTTCATCCAGATCACCAACAAAATGTAAATGTTGAATGTGTTTGATATTTTCCTCCTTTTTTCATTTATTGTTAATTGTAAAATTAGAAATCTATCTTTTTTCGGCATTTAGTTTTATAAAATATTTTAATTTGTTTTAACAGGAAACAACTAATTTGAATAGAGGTGTCGAAACTAACTTGCCAAATGTTCAATATAATGATGTTAGAAGTGAAGAGCAACCATCTCCTACACTTCATCCACATTGCCAAAAAAATGTAAATATTGAATGGAATTTTTTTTTTCATTTTTTCAATTCTAATTATTTCGACATTCAATTTAAAAAAAAATTATGCTAAAGAAACCTTTGCACATTCTCAGGTTCCAGAAATGTAGACCATAAATTTGGAAAGCCCATGTCATAGATCTGTTCCACATGTTTCAAATTTGGGGAGGGAGTCTCGTGGTGCTGAAAATGAAATAAATTTTAGAAGAAATTATACACTTCCACATCATTCTCCACATGGTCCAACCAATACAAATCATATTTATTTTGATGAAAATATGATTGCAATGCATAAAATATTTTGAGAAAATCTAGATAGCTTTTCAGTTGTCCAATTGTGCCACATCTGCAAAGAATCATATCCTGGAATCCACGTTTTGAGAGATCCCGAAGGACCTGTTCGCAGACGATGTAAGAATGAAGGAGGTTCACATCGTTTTTGTGGCTATAACAATATGGATCCTGGCAAGCAACCTCATATTTTAAGAGTTCTTACTCAAGTTGAATAAATGTTAATAGCATGTGTAAATCCTATTTTTCAAGTGACACATGCTCGAGGTGGGAAATATAAGTATAGTGGACACACAATTAGCTTTCCCCAAGATATTTCTACAGTTGCACAAAGTCTTCTGCGCCATGTTGAAGATCTTGACTTTCTAATTGTGAGGAGACATGCTTCTTAGTCTAAATATTATGAATGTTATGTAAAAATATCCCGTGTTATGGATGCATTGCGTTTCAAAATTGAACGTGATCAATATTATCGAGATGTTGTAATTGACTATGATTCAATGAATGCTCTGCCCAAAAGATCAACAGATGTCTCGTGCAGGCTTAAATTTGTTGATTATGAAATTGCAGAATCTGAGTCCAGTGCAGGTAATAATGAAGGTTTTCCTCCTAACCATTTTCCCTCTCATCCTTCGTCTTTTATTTCTCGCCTACCCAATGAATGGAGAGAGGTGGAAGAAATTAGAGCATTTCTTGATAATGTTGATTCTTCAGATGTTGATGAAATGGATTGGCCCACTATTGGAACGTCTCCAGTGAATGAATATAATACTGAGGGGTTATTAGATATGCCATTCCACACATTGTTCCCCACTCGTGCTGCTGCATGGTTGCAACCACACATTTGTACTGTTGAACTTCATGAGTATGCATTGCATCTTCTTAGATACTATGATCAGAGGTTTTGAAGCCATCCTCGCTTTCGATATTACCTGTTGAACATGATAATGAGGCATCGTAGCCAAGCAACTGCTTTAGTTTTTGTGAAGAAAAAATTACATGATAACTCACCGACAACAATTTATGAATTGCCTCAGCAACTTTCTGATTTGCCAGATAATAAGTTGGCTGAGCATCTTATGCGGTTTGGGTATTATCTAAGAGGTACAAGGGAATATTGGACTAAATGTAGGGCTGAATTGACTGACATGATTACTAAGTTGGGATGTCCATCTTTGTTTTTTACTTTGAGTGCAGCTGACACAAAGTGGCCAGAGCTGCATAGCCTCATGCCTGTACCATCACATTCTCATTCCTTAAATGAGCATCGTATGAAAGTTGAAAATGTTATCCAGTACCCTCATATTGTTTCCACATTTATGCACCATAGATTCAATATATTTTGAGAGGAAGTTATCCAAAAATATCTTAAAGCTAAAGACTTCTGGTACAGGTCTATTTTCTTGAATTTATTTTCTATTCATTGTCAATTTCTTATTGATTTTCCATTCATATTTATCGTAGTAACTCTGTGTTCATTTTTTCCAGATATGAGTGGCAACATAGAGGTTCAACACATATCCATGGTTTCCTATGGTTGCAAGGAGCTCCTGACATGGAAAGACTTGATTGGTCAAATGATTGTGATTTGAAACATTCAAAGAGATACCTTGACAATTATGTAACTACATGGAATCCACGTGAAATACATCGTCGCAATATAATGGTTCCAAGAAGTCTCAATGATGACCCTTGCCTACTGAATACTGATAATATTTTCTCTTGCAATCCTCATAATGATTATGACGAATTGTTGAACCATGTCCAAAGGCACACAAAGTGTAGTGTAGATTCTTGTCTGCGCAAAAAGGGCACTATACTCGCTTGTCGGTACAATGCCCTATGGGATGTTTATGAGGAATCAAGATTGTTCATAGATGATCAAGGAAGAAAAAAATATGACCTGGCAAGAAATGATGATAGGCTAAATGTACATAACATTGACCTTCTAACAATGTGACGTGAAAATGTTGATTGCTAGCCAGTGGTTTCTCGGCATGTTGTCCTGAAATATATTGCTAAGTATGCATCAAAAGCATAGAGAAGGTCTGAAAGCTATCATGATATGTTAACTAGAATTTCAAATTATATTGCCTCTGAGGATCATGCTTTATGTGCTTACAGGAGGTTTCTTGCAGAAACAGTCGTTGAACGTGACATTGGAGCACAAGAAACATGTCACATGTTGCTTAAGCTGTCTCTCGTTGTGTGTAGTCGACAATTTGTTTCGTTATATGTTGGAAGAAAGGTGTTCAGGAAAATTTCAAGGGATGGCCTGCACTGTTCATCTGAAAATACATTTGTTCAGCATTATCAGAAGAGGCCTTCTTTCCTTGAACATCTATCTTTGATAGAAACAAAAAGATCTTGGACGTTTGATAGCAAGCACAAAAAAGATCAATGGAAGCCCAGAGATGCTCATGCAATTGCTCGGGTCTGGCCACGGTTTTATTCTATTCCTGGTGAGGATTCAGAGGATTTTGAACGCTTTTGCTGGACATAATTGCTCTTGTACAAGCCATTTCGTGACATTTCTACAGATATTGGGCTTTCAACTGAAATTATTGTGGAAAAATGGAGGAATTTCCGATATCGAGCTTGGCATGTTGATTGAAATCCATCAATTGATGAAAATATTGAAGATGGAAAATATGGTGATTTTTCTAACCAGGAAATGAATCTTGAAGATGATTTTAAAGAATGGAAACTTTTCTCTCGCTTGGTTCCACAAAATACTGTGAATTTTTTTGATCTTCACACCCTTGGTCGAAGGGATTTTGATATATCCTTTGATAGGCAAGGTATAACTATTTCTGATGATGTGGCCGAAGAAGCTATTAATTTTATAAGGAATGCAATATCAAGGGGTGATATTGGCGACCTTTAAAATAGAACATTTGCCTCTCCAAATTCATTGGCAGAAAAACAATGACTTTCTTTTGAAATCATTTTAAGGCATTTTGCTGAATATGATATTCATGAAGCTCTTCTTATGATTTTTCAGGGCACTGTAGGCACTGGAAAGTCTTTCCTTATCCATTGTATTTCTGATACTCTTTCTAATCTATCAGGTGATGGAAAAAGTCCTTTGCTTCTTCTTGCCCCAACAAGAATAGCTGCTTTCAATATACATTCAAAAACAATACACTCTGCTTTGAAAATCCCGATTAGAGATATGAAACCACTACAGGGTCAATCATTGGCACTATTCGAAGAGGAAATGAGGCACATTCGATATATATTGATTGATGAAATGAGCTTTTTAGGAGCAATGTTGTTCATGCAAATATATGCTCGACTACGAGAAGCATTTCCAGATAAAAGGAATTGTCCTTTTGGTGGTAGATCCATGATCCTTGTGGGTGACCTTGGGCAGCTGCCTCCTATGAGAGATAAGCCTTTGTATTCAGGTAATACAGTAGGGAAAGTATTATGGAAAAAATTCGACATTGTTGTCACTCTTGACACAATATTTCACCAACAAGGGAGTAATGAGAAAAAATCTTGTTTTCATCGAGTCCTCAATAACATAAGAAATGCAAAACCTGTTCTTGATGATTGGGAGCTTATTATGTCACGGGTTGATATCAGGTTGCATCCTAGAGAAAGGGATTTGTTTAATGCAGTAGTTCACATGTTTCCAACAAATGATTTGGTCTCCTTCCATAACAGACATATGTTGAAATCATTAAATTCTCTAGTTGCACGATGTATTGCTGTGAATTCAAGGCGTTCAGAAATCAGTGGTGCCGATGATGATCAACTGGAACGTGAAGTTTTGTTGTTCCATGGCTAGCGTGTTATGTTGACATGTAATTTGTGGGTTGAAGCTGGTTTGGTGAATGGTGCACTTGGGTATGTGAGGGAAATATTTTATATGCCTAACTCCAAGGCACCTGAGCTTCCAATGTTCACAACTATTATTTTTGATAAGTATGTTGGTATTCCGTTTGATGCAAGAAATCCAAACATTGTACCTATCACACCAGTGGTAAGAGGAAATCAAAAACAAATTCCTTTAAAGATGGCATGGGCTCTTACAATTCACAAGTCACAAGGTTTGACTTTAGAGCGAGCATCAATTGATATCGAGAATATAGAACAACAAGGCCTGACCTTCACAGCCATATCAAGAGTGAAATCAATAGATGGTTTACGCATTGCACGACCTTTCTCTTATCAGCATTATGCCAAGATGAATAATAGTGTGTATGTTATAATTAGGAAGAAAGAAGAGGATAGATTAAAGTCCATATCGCTATGATATGCAACTATTAATATAATAATAATTCTTTTGATATATTAATGAGATGTCTACATTTATCAATTTCATAGTAGTATTTTGGAATGTTGTTTACATCGTTTTTGTTGTTGCTTAATTTTCTTGTTTTTATAGTGTCATTTTTTGTTATTTTTCTTACAATGAACCATTCACAGCTAAAAAAACCAGTTATATGAGCCACCTGTTAAAAATAAAATAATCAAAATGAATAGACTAGAAAATAGGAGCATTTAAGAATTCACTGTTTATACTAGTTCAGAAAAAAACATTAAGAATAACAACGATTGAAAACAGATTGCACTTAAGCACTTTCTGGATTATTCCTTTTCGTTTATCATTCAGATATGAAACACAAATGGTATAATAAATAGGTATATAATTCTAAAACATAAGAGATAGATGACTTATTGATCCTTTGTCTGACTCAAGAATCTTGTGAAAAGTCCTTTGCATCAATTCCTTATCCAGCTAGCCATGTGAAATTTGTCCAATAGCACTTTATTCCAAAATAATCAATGTTACAGCAAAGTCTGAGAATCCACCCCCCCAATACTCTAATTGAGGGAGTATTTATACGAGAAATTATAAAAAATATCTCTTGACAAAATGAGATATAATTTAGGATGACTCATGAATATGTTACAAGAAAATAGAGACAGATGGTCTCATAGATAAGAGAAAAGATAGCCGATGTTGTGTTGTTCCCTTTCTTTTATGAATGTGCTGGGGGCAGGCCCTATGATTAGGCTTGTTTCTATCCTCTTTTGTAACTCTGTGTTGGCTTCTCTATTTTACTGATACTCTTTACTTGCACCGATACACTTTCACCTGTTTCATCTCTGTTTATCCTTTTTATCATGACTTGCTGTAGTAATTAATCAAAATTCATGCAAGGATAATTTTTACAAAATCTCTAACATCTCTTCCCACCATTGTGCTTCTGTTATTTTGGTTCTTTGAAGCTTCCTCAGAGTCTTATCAGTATCTGTATATCTAAAGAAGGTAGGCTGAATTGGGAATAAGTGTTTTACCTCATGTTCGAAATAAAACAAATTTTCCAAATTGTCATGAAGATTTTTGCCTGTAGGCAGTGCTTTTGCTACTAATGAACTGGTTCATGAACTGGCCTGGTTTTTAGCATACTTATTCAGTTTCTCAACATAGCTTTCAAGGCTCATTAGTTTATGATCTAAGACTAAAGGACTTGGCAATCGTTTACTCTGCAAAATATCCAATCTCTTTGTAAAAGCATTGATTTCTTCCTGCATATCATAGCATCTTCTTTCTAGGTTCTGCATCAGAGTTCTTTTAGTAAAAACCCTTTTTACCTCCAAAAGTGTTCCTGTTTTGTCTTGGATTCCTAGCTCTTGAAGTTGATATATGTTCTTGGTATTTAAAAATTGTATAAGCTTATTGGCTTCTTTAGGCATATTTCCTAATTCTTCTCTTGCCTTTTCAACTTCTTCCAGAGCCAATTTAACTAAATCATTTTGCTCATACATTGTTTGGATTGATGACCAAACATCGTCTATTGACTAAGTGATGTTGTCCCAAAGAATTTCTTTGATTTCTTTTAAAGGTTTCTCCAATGTCAGATCCTTTTCCAATGCTTTGACCAATTTTTCTAATCTTTTGATCTCTCTTGTTTTTTCTGCAACACTCATCTTTGAGAGATCGTATTTTTCTTCTAAGGTGGTAAATTGTACCTTTGTTTTCTGGAGCTTTGTCACTTGGACTTTCAATTCCTCCATTGATTTTATTAATTCTTCAGTGCTTAAATTGGAAGTGTTGCCCTCTGATAGTCTTGTTGGCTGACTTATTGTTGTTGTACCTGTAATTACTTCTATTGTAGATGCTAGAATGTTTGGCTGCTTGTCCTTTAATGCCTTTTCAACTTCTTTTTCAGTCTCATTTAGTTGCTCATTAAGTTTCAAAAGAAAATCCATTATTTCTTCTTCAGAGTTTTGCTTTAATACCTCAATAGTTTGTGGATGCCTTGAAGATGGCAACTTCAGTTGTTTCCTTAAGGCTGCAATATCACCATCTTTATTTTTAATCAAGGCTTTTATAGCATTAACATCTTTGGGATTATGACCCAATCCAATAATGATTTCTTCCAAAGTATTTATTCTATTGTACTTAGCCTGGGAAGAGGCTTTTTCAACATGCAATTAAGCATTAGTATTGTCCGAAGAATTCTGTAATCTTTGGGCCATCATTGACTTATCAGTAAAAGTTGAGTATATCATCTCTCCAATTTGTTTGTGCAGCTCAATCTGATCCAAAGGATGAATATCCTTTGCCAAGACCTAAAAATTGGTTTTGACATAGTCTGTAGCTGTTTGAGGCTTCTGTACTCTGGGCTTGAAATGACTCATCACCAATTTACCTTGCTGGATGTCATAGGCTGACATCAATCTCTGTTGATTTTTGGGATCCATTTTTAAGTATTGATTATAGACTTGAAGTCTTAATGGATCATTTCTGGCCTTTATATTTATAAATGTCTTCTTAATATCCCAGGAATCCTTCACTGGTGGTTCGAAGGAAGATACTTCTGCACTTTGTTGTCTTTGTGGCTCTTTTTTCTATGAGTCGGTGGATGTCCCACCGATTGTGAATGTTTGTTGACTATCTAACTCTTCTCTCCTCTGACTATTAGTGGTTTCTTGAATAAATTCTACTTCTGAGAGTGGATTTAATCTTTTTCTTTTAGTACCAGGTTGTTCTGGAGATCCACTGATAGGGGTAGCTGTTTCTGCATCTCTCTTTTTACCTTTTTCTTCATTGAGAGGAGTTTGCAAAATTGAAATTTCTGCCACATCGATCTGAGTAGGAGAAGTTTTTATTTGGGCCTGTTCCTTGGAAGTTTCAGGCTGCTCAGACATTCTGAATTTCTCTGTTACTTGTGTATCAGTCTCCTTTTCCTTCCCTTTGGATGCTACTGTGGCTAGTGCACTGATTTCCTGCAAATTTTGCTAAGAGGTTCTAGCAGAGGAAGGACCAATTCCTGGTATTTGCACCTACCCAAAAGAATCCAGGTCAAGTATTTTCTAAATATCCTTCACAACATTTTCAACACTGACCTGTTCACTATCTTGTTCTACTAAGGTTCCTTCCATCCATTCATCCATATTTTCACATTGTTCAATCTCTGGAATTCTATGGTGAAGGTATGGTGACAATTTTTTTTACATTCTCCTATCACATATAAAGTTGTTTGGGTCATAAGGTACCCACCACAAACTTTTTTGCAATTTGAGATAGCCTTCTAGAATTCTTTCAGCTTCTTTTCCTGCATCCCTAGAATTACAGACAAAAGGACCTAATTGACTCTTAATTCTGAGCTAAGCCTTTTTCTTTGCATTGCAAAAATGGACTATGTCTGAATTTATCATTTGTCTGAAATATTCTAGGGCAAAAAGCCTCATTGGAACATATTTTGGTAGCTTGAAAGGACACAGCTCACATCCATATATTCTAACTTCTGTATGTTTAATGTATAGGTACCAATAACGTATTCTGTATTTCTTTGAGAGTTGGAGAATTTTCTTCATATCATTATTGACCCTAGGAGGGGAAACTCCTATTAATAAGGTAGTTGCAGGGTGTACAAATAGATCAATGAACTCATTGTAAGAATAAGGAGACTCAGAGGAATTATGCAAGATTGGAGCCCAAAAAATTATAGACCTTGGATTTCCTTTGGCATCAATTTGCTTGACATGGAAGGGGAAACTCTCTGATTGATAATAGAGCATGAGATGGTATATAAAAATGGAATATTAGAAAACTTTTTCATTTTCCAATCTCATGAACTAGTCATGAATTTTATCAGCAATAAAGGAAGCAAAATAATATTTGACAGCAGGGGGTTGTCCAGGAGTAAAAATTGACAACAACACTAGGGTTAAGTTATCAACGTATTCACTAGTGTTGAAACCCATTACAGAAGATATCATATTCAACATGAGTCTACCCATATCTGTGAAAAAGGTATATCCATAAGGAGGTGGGCCTTTGGGTTGATGTTCTGGTACCATGAAAGTCTGACAGAGGCGATTCAGCTCTTCCTGGGATAAATTTGTGGATTTTTCGAGTAAATCTCCCATGGAAATGGGAGTCAGGGCTTGACCGAGATGGAACTGTAACATTTCATTTATGGATTGAGAATTTATTTGGAAAAGAATAGTTTGCTTCAGGAACATGACTGCTCATTGATTGGGATCGTAATTGGCATGGCAGTGATAAATTATTTCAGGGAAGACATGGACTGAAGGTAAAAAATACATTGGAAGATTGGATTCCCACAGTCCGAAAATATCAGAGCCATTCAGGAAATTATCTCTGCATTGGCAAAAGGTTCTGAGAGGATTTTCACTAAGAGTGAGGTCTTTTATCTGGAAATCCCTATCTGCTAGAGGTAGATATTCTAAATCTTTATGGGGGGCATTTAGAGGCGCAACATTCAAAGCCACAGGGGTTTCCATTTTTGGTTATTGTGGATTTAGAAATGAATTTGGGTTTTTGATGGAAAAATGGGCACAATTATAGGTCTGGGAACTTAGGAGTGAAATAAAGACCGAATTGTACTGTGTTTTAGCCTTTTCCCATGGAATTAAATGAAAAACCAAGACTTGCAAGGTTCGACGGGAACTGGGTAAATACCTATTTCCGGGAAGTGGATAGTGATGAAAACAGGTGTAGGCAACTGCTGATGGGTTCTGGATTGTTCGTCTGCAATTTTCTCAGCAAGGCGACAGTTGACAATCTTCGACAGATGGCTTTGCAATTTTCTGCATGGGAACACTGGTCACTGCACGGGATAATGAAAATGATGTGCGTTTATTTGTTTTATTCGCAAAGTCAAAAGTTGGCGGGGTTTTATTTTTCGGGCGGATGACGTATGCAATAAAGGCTTTTTTTTAATGGGAATGGTGGTAAGCGGTATACATCGCACCGCTTTTGGGGACGGGCTATTTTCAAGTGAAAGCCAGTGATTCCATACCCTTTGCGACGCGTGGCAAGACATTGTTTGGAAAACCGCTTAGCGATCACGCATTATTGTTCGGATGTGGGGGCGACGCAATATAGACGACAGCCATTAGATCTGCAGGGGATGATCGGACGACTGTCGGGGAGGTGAGATGATAGGGAAATAGCAAGGTTGGGGCCAATACAATTAAACACGATTTAATCATATTGGGGGCAATTCGATTGGTGGGTTAAGTTATTAATTAACCATGAGGGTTAATTAATACTTTTTTAATGCGGCGGGGAATTAGGGTTCTTAATTAGTCGCAGTTTTAACTAATTAATCACAACTAACGTAATATTGACGTTATTTTTCAACCAAAGGGGTGGGATATGTGATAATTGGGAGTTTTATATAGTTAAATTAATACGGGAATGGGTTGAATTATATAGTGAATTAAATAATAAAGTTAAAAGTTAATATGAAAATGAATGAAAAAGCACTAAGTAAAAAAACATTCAAGGTATGTATTTAACTTACGCTTGAATGAAAGGGTTTTTATGACATATTGTGCAATTTCCCTAAGTAAAATAGGATTTTACTTAGGAAAATATTTTTTAGAAGTGAATGAATGACTTATGAATGGTTATAAGTACTTAGTCTTTTCAATTATTGGGGCGAGTGTCCGGTCCCTCCCTTGGCCTTATTGATAACTTATGTTTTTAATAATTTTCCCTTGCATTCACCAATTCCTTTGGTTTATAATATTAAACCCTTGGGTTTATTAGTTCTTTTGGTTTATAATATGAATAATCGTTCAATCTCATCCATGATCAAATGTCACATTTTGACAAATATTGTCTCAGTATGAAAATGACCCTTGGCCAGCCATGGTCATATTTGGTCCAACGTCAGATTGTTACAACATTTGTCTCAATGTTTAAATCAATTCCCTTGGGTTCAAAAATTCCTTTGGTTTATAATATTAAACCCTTAGGTTTATTGGTTCTTTCGGTTTATAATATGAATAGTCGATCAATGTCATCCATGGTAAAATGTCACATTCTGACAAATCTTGTGTCAATATGAAAATCACCCATGGGCAACCCTGTTCATAGTTGGTCCAACGTCGCATTGTGACAACAATTGTCTAAATGTTTAAATCAATTCCCTTGGGTTCAACAATTCCTTTGGTTTATAATATTAAACCCTTGGGTTTATTAGTTATTTCGATTTATAATATGAATAATCGATCAATGTCATACATGATCAAATGTCACATTCTGACAAATATTGTCTCAACATGAAAATCACCCATGGCCAACCATGGTCATAGTTGTTCCAACATCGCATTGTCACAAAAATTGTCTCAATTTTTAAATCAATTCCCTTAGGTTCACCAATTCCTTTCGTTTATAATGTTAAACCCTTGGGTTTATTAGTTCTTTTGGTTTATAATATGAATAATCGATCAATTTCATCCATCGTCAAATGTCACATTCTGAAAAATATTGTCTCTATATGAAAATCACCCATGGCCAACCATGGTCATAGTTGGTCCAACGTCGCATCGTGACAACAATTGTCTCAACGTTTAAATCAATTCCCTTGGGTTCACTAATTCCTTTGGTCTATAATATTAAACCCTTGGGTTTATTAGTTCTTTAGCTTTATAATATGAATAATTAATCAATGTCATCCATGATCAAATGTCACATTCTGACAAATATTGTCTCAATATGAAAATCACCCATGGCCCACCATGGTCATAGTTCGGCCAACATCGCATTGTGACAAAAATTGTCTCAATGTTTAAATCAATTCCCTTAGGTTCACCAATTCCTTTGATTTATAATTTTTTGGGTAATGAATTTCCCTTCGGTTCACCAATTCCTTTGGTTTATAATATTAAACACTTGGGTTTATTAGTTTTTTTGGTTTATAATATGAATAATCGATCAATGTCATCCATGATCAAATGTCAAATTCTAAAACATTGTCTCAATATGAAAATCACACATGGCCAACCATGGTCATAGTTGGTCCAACGTCGCATTGTGACAACAATTGTCACAATGTTTAAATCAATTCCCTTGGGTTCACCAATTCCTTTGGTTTATAATATTAAACCCTTGGGTTTATTAGTTCTTTTGGTTTATAATATGAATAATTGATCAATTTCATCCATCGTCAAATGTCACATTCTGAAAAATATTCTCTATATGAAAATCACCCATGGCCAACCATGGTCATAGCTGGTCCAATGTCGCATTGTGACAACAATTGTCTCAATGTTTAAATCAATTCCCTTGGGTTCACTAATTCCTTTGGTTTATTAGTTCTTTATCTTTATAATATGAATAATTGATCAAATGTCACATTTTGACAAATATTGTCCCAATATGAAAATCACCCATGGCCCACCATGGTCATAGTTGGGCCAACATCGCATTGTGACAACAATTGTCTCAATGTTTAAATCAATTCCATTGGGTTCACCAATTCCTTTGGTTTACAATTTTTTGGGTTATGAATTTCCCTTGGGCTCACCAATTCCTTTGGTTTATAATATCAAACCCTTGGGTTTATTAGTTATTTTGGTTTATAATATGAATAATTGATCAATTTCATCCATCCTCAAATGTCACATTCTAAAAAATATTGTCTCTATATGAAAATCACCCATGGCCAACCATGGTCATAGTTGGTCCAACGTCGTATTGTGACAAAAATTTTCTCAATGTTTAAATCAATTCCGTTGGGTTCACTAATTCCTTTGGTTTATAATAATAAACCCTTGGTTTTATTAGTTTTTTTGGTTTATAATATGAATAATCGATCGATTTCATCCACGATCAAATGTCACATTCTGACAAATATTGTCTCAATATGAAAATCACCCATGGCCAACCATGGTCATAGTTGGTCCAACATCGCATTGTGACAACAATTGTCTCCATGTTTAAATCAATTCCCTTGGGTTTACCAATTCCATTCGTTTATAATTTATTGGGTAATGATTTTCCCTTGGGTTCAGTAATTCCTTTGGTTTATAACATTAAACCCTTGGGTTTATTAGTTTTTTGGTAATGATTTTCCCTGGGGTTCACCAATTCCTTCGGTTTATAATATTAAACCCTTGGGTTTATTAGTTTTTTTTCTTTATAATATGAATAATCGATCAATGTCATCCATGATCAAACGTCACATTCTGACAAATATTGTCTCAATATGAAAATCACCCATGGCCAACCATGGTCATAGTTGGTCCAACATCGCATTGTGACAACAATTGTCTCGATGTTTAAATCAATTCCCTTGGGTTCACTAATTCCTTTGGTTTATAATTTTTTGGGTAATGATTTCCCATTGGGTTCAACAACTCTTTTGGTTTAAAATACTAAACCCTTGGGTTTATTAGTTTTTTTGGTTTATAATATGAATAATCGATCAATGTCATCCATGATCAAATGTCAAATTCCGAAACATTGTCTCAATATGAAAATCACACATGGCCAACCATGGTCATAGTTGGTCCAACGTCGCATTGTGACAATAATTGTCTCAATGTTTAAATCAATTCCCTTGGGTTCCCCAATTCCATTGGTTTATTATTTCTTGGGCAATGATTTTCCCTGGGGTTCACCAATTCCTTTGGTTTATAACATTAAACCTTTGGTTTATTGGTTTTTTTGGTTTATAATATGAATAATCGATCAATGTCATCCATGATAAAATGACACATTCTGACAAACATTGTGTCGATATGAAAATCACCCATGGCCAACCATGGTCATAGTTGGTCCAACGTCGCATTTTGATAACAATTGTCTCAATGTTTAAATCAATTCCCTTGGTTTCACCAATTCCTTTTGGTTTATAATTTTTTGGGTAATGGTTGTCCCTTGGGTTCACCAATTCCTTTGGTTTATAATATGAATAATCGATCAATGTCATCCATGATCAAATGTGACATTCTGACAAATATTGTCTCAATATGAAAATCACCCATGGCCATCCCTGGTCATAGTTGGTCCAAGGTTGCATTGTCACAACAATTTTCTCAATGTTTAAATCAATTCCCTTGGGTTCACCAATTCCTTTGGTTTATAATTTGTTGGGTAATGGTTTTCCCTTGGGTTCACCAATTCGTTTGGTTTATAGTATTAAACTCTTGGTTTTATTAATCTCTATTATTTTTAATATTTCCCTTGGCCTTATTGATCCCTTAGGTTTTTAATATTTATTCCTTGGGTTCACTGATTCCTTTGGTTTATAATGTTAAAGCCTTGGGTTCTTTAGTTCTTTTGGTTTATAATGTTAATCACACATTTGGTTTATTACTCTCTTGAGTTTAGAAAACTAATTCTCAGGGTTTGTCAATTTCTTGGATTTTTCAGTTTAAAATATTAATTCTTAGGGTTTATTAATCTCTATTGTTTATAATATTCATCTGTTAGGTTTATAATATTTATCCCTTGGGTTCGCTGATTCCTTTGCTTTATAATATTAAACCCTTGGGTCTATTAGTTCTTTTGGTTTATAATGTTAATAATCTCGTTGGTTTATTAATATCTTATGTTTAAAATACTGATTGTTATGGATTATTAATTTATTAGGTTTTTTATTTTAAAATATCAATTCTTATGGTTTATTAATCTCTTGTGTTTTTAATATTGATCCCTTATGTTTATGATATTTATCGCTTGGGTTCAGCAATTCCTTTCGTTTATAATATTTAAACCTTTGGTTTATGATGACATTCGGTTTCTATTATTAATTATCCCTTGGGTTTATTAATATCTTCACTTTAAAATATTAATTGTTAGGGTTTATTAATCTCTCAGGTTTTTTGTTTTTAAATATTGTTTCATAGGCTTTATTACTCTCTTGAGTTTAATATATTATTTCTTAAAGTTTATTAATTTCTTATGTTTTTGGGTTTAATATTATTAATATATTAATATATATTATTAATAAATATTCAAATATTTATTAATAATATTATAGTATTATTCATATGTATTTTTAGTAATATAACCAACTATGATATAATATATATTATTAACATATTATTAGTTCCTTTGGTTTATTAATAATATAACCATCTATGATATTAATATATTTATAAATATTAAAATATTATTTATTATTAAAGTTGGCGGGGTTTTATTTTTCGGGCAGATGACGTATGCAGGAAAGGCTATTTTTTTGAATGCGAAGGGTCGTAAGCGATATACATCACACCACTTTTGGGGATGGGATGTTTTCAAGTGAAAGCCAACGATTCCATACCCTTCGCGGCACGTGGCGAGACACTGTTTAGAAAACCGCTTAGCGATCGAGCATTATTGTTCAGACATGGGGGCGATGCGATATCAACGACAACCATTGGATGTGAAGGGGTTGATCGGATGGCTGTCAGGGAGGTGAGATTATAGGTAAATAGCAAGGGTGGGCCCAATACAATTAAACATGATTTAATCATATCGGGGGCAATTCGATTGGTGGGGTAAGTTATTAATTAACCATGAGGGTTAATTAATCCTTTTTTAATGCGGCGAGGAATTAGGGTTCTTAATTACTCGCGTTTTTAACTAATTAATCACAATTAACAAAATATTAAGGTTACTTTTCAACCAAATGGGTGGGATATGTAATAATTGGGAGTTTTATATAGTTAAAATAATACGGGATCGGGTTGAATTATATAGTGAATTAAATAATAAAGTTATAAATTAATATGAAAATGAATGAAAAAGCGGTAAGTATAAAAACATTAGAAGTATGTATTTAACTTATGCTTCTAACATGCTTCTAACATAAATATTAAAATATTATTTATTATTAATATTATTATTATATTAATAAATATTTTTATTATATATTATATATATATTTCAAGTTAATATATAGTATGTATATAGTTATTATTATCAATATATTAATAAATATTATTAATATTTATTATTAATAAATATTCTAATATTTATTAATAATATTATAATATTATTCATATATTTTATTAGTAATATAACCAACTATGACATAATATATATTATTAATATATTATTAGTTATTTTGGTTTATTAATAATATAACCATCTATGATATTAATATATTTATAAATATTAAAATATTATTTATTATTAAAGTTTGCGGGGTTTTATTTTTTGGGAAGATGACATATGCAGGAAAGGTTGTTTTTTTGAATGCGAAGGGTGGTAAGCGGTATACATCGCACTGCTTTTGGGGACGGGTTGTTTTCACGTGAAAGCCAATGATTCCATACCCTTCGCGACACGTGGCGAGACACTGTTTGGAAAACCGCTTAGCGATCGGGCATTATTGTTCGGACATGGGGGCGATGCGATATCGACGACAGCCATTGGATGTGAAGGGGTTGATCGGATGGCTATCGGGGAGGTGAGATGATAGGGAAATAGCATGGGTGGGCCCAATACAATTAAACACAATTTAATCATATCGGGGGCAATTCGATTGGTGGGGTAAGTTATTAATTAACCATGAGGGTTAATTAATCCTTTTTAATACGACGGGGAATCAGGGTTCTTAATTACTCGTGTTTTTAACTAATTAATCACAATTAACACAATATTAAGGTTATTTTCAACCAAAGGGGCGGGATATGTAACAACTAGGAGTTTTATATAGTTAAAATAATACGGGATCGGGTTCAATTATATAGTGAATTAAATAATAAAGTTAGAAGTTAACATGAAAATGAATGAAAAAGAGGTAAGTATAAAAACATTAGAAGTATGTATTTAACTTATGCTTCTAACATGCTTCTAACATAAATATTAAAATATTATTTATTATTAATATTATTATTATATTAATAAATATTTTTATTATATATTATATATATATTTCAAGTTAATATATAGTATGTATATAGTTAATATTATCAATATATTAATAAATATTATTAATATATATTATTAATAAATATTCTAATATTATTAATATATCAATCAATATTATTAATATATATATATATATATATATATATATATATATATATATATAATATTTTTCTGATTTCAATCAAATTTAATATATTGATAAATATTCTTTTTAATATATAATATTTATATTTCAAGTTAATATAATAAAATTATTATATATAATATTTATTTTTTGATATATAAATTAATGTGA